>AP028448.1:15845207-15998697 GCA_036509395.1 Antheraea yamamai | reverse complement strand
TTGTTCACCTCTCAATTTATACAATTTAATAAAACATAAAATAAATTCAATATGCGTTCTTCGTCTTAGACAAAATGACAGACCGTTTGACAAACGTTAAACAAACAGTGCGCGCGCATATTCACCTTAAAGAAATAATTTTCTTTACATCTCCCCCCTCCTGGGTGAGGATTACTCCTGTAATTCTCATTGTAGCTGTACCTACTATTTAGCATCCTCTTCATCATTTATTTCTTCTTCCATTCGAATAAGTTTTGTTATATGGTATAGGCTGGTATCCTTTTTTGTTCTGCCCGTGTTTATTTTGTATATTGTATTTGATATTTTGTCTGTTATTTCAAATGGGCCGATTCTTAAATTATCCAATTTTTTCCTATTTAATTTATTTCTGTTTTCAATATATACTAGTTCTCCTATTTTGAATTCACTTTGTCTTCTGCCTTTATCAAATATTTTTTTATTGTATGTATGTGATCTGATAGTACTTTCTAGTGCTTCTTTTCTATCTTTAATCCAAGTTTCTGTATTTGTTGGTTGTCGTAGTTCTTGTGGCAAGATGCTGGTGACTTTTCCTTCTAATAAATATGCTGGTGCAAAGCCTGTCACTGAATGCTCGGTTTCATTATATTTATCTATACATTCTCTTGCAATTGATGTCCATGATTTCTTTTCTTTTTTTTTCATTTATTTTACATCTCATTTTGTTAACTAGTGTTTGGTTTAATCTTTCATTTAGTCCGTTTGAAAATGGAGTATCAACTGCTGTAAAAATTAGTTTTACCTCATTATCTGTCAAAAAATCTTTGAATTCTTTTGAATTCAATCCTGGATACTGATCTGCTAGTAGTATATTAATTTTTTCCGTCTCCAGAACTTTATTTACTAACTTAATGAAATCTGTAGCATTTTGTGTTTTTGATGTTAGAATGAACGCAAATCTAGTAAAATGATCAACCAACAAGTGTAGGTATTTCTTTGTCGATCGTTGTCCTCCAAAGCCACCAATAGTATCTATCGACATTATCTGAAATGGTTTTGACGCTGGTCCCAGATGTGACATCAATCCATATTTATTTTGGCCTCTTGATTTATTCTTAATACAGGTTTCACAATTCTTGCATATTTTCTTTATGTTAGTCGTTAGACTTTTTGCTGTATAATAAGGGCTTATTTTATTTATCATTTGGTTGATCCCCAAATGGCACCATTCGGTGTGTATTTCTTTTATAAGCTTTATACTTGATTCTTCAGATAATATTATTTTTTCTCTATTTCGAATTTTTTTATATAGTATCCCATTTCTTTCAGTTAATTTGGTTCTTATTTTCCCTATTTTCTCGTTGTTTTGTTGATCTGCCTTAATATCATCTAATTTTATAAGATTTACCATTTTTAAAATTTCTTCATCATTATCATCGTCTTCCAATACTGGATTTCTACTGAGACTATCTGCTTCAGTGTTAATTTTTCCGGGAATATATTTAATGTCGAAGTCATATTGTGACAAATAAAAGGTCAATTCACCAAGTTCTTCATCAGTTCTAGCCTTTATGTTAAGATTTTCCAGTGGTTTGTGATCTGAAAAAACTGTGAATTTTCTTCCTATTAACCAGTATTGCCAGTATTTGATAGCCTCTTTAATTGCTAAGCATTCAAGGTATATTGCCTTCTTCCTTTTTTGTGTATCATTGAGTTTCTTTGAGAAATAGCCAACCGGTTTTTCTTTTCCATCTTTTTGAATTTGTTTTAATATTGCACCTATACCATTCAACGAAGCATCCGTGTAAATTCTAATAGGCAAGTCTTTATCGAATATTTCCAGTACTGGTTGTGAGCATAACATATTTTTTATATCAGAGAAAGATTTTTCACATTCTTCTGACCATATAAATTGAACATTTTTCCTCAATAATCTATGTAGTGGGTCTAATATTATTGAACTATTTGGTATGTATTCGTGGTAAAAGTTAATCTTCCCTAGAAATTGTCTAATATTCTTTTGGGTTTTTGGTGTTGGAAAATTCCTTATTGAAATAATATTATCTTTGATTGGTTTTATCGTGTTGTTTCCTATTATGTGTCCTAAGTATTTTACTGATGTTGCTGCAAATATGCATTTCGTAAATTTTAATCTGAAACCTTCGTTTATTATTGCTTTGAGTACTTTTTCTATGTGTTCTACATGTTTTTCAAATGATTGTGAAAATATTAAGATGTCATCAATATAATTTTCTGTAAACTCTTTCAAGCTATGCTTTCTTAATATATTCGATAAAATTCTCTGAAAAATTGCTGGTGATGTTTTTAATCCAAATGGCAGGCAAGTCCACTGATAATGTCCTTCTTGTGTGACAAATCCTGTTTTCTGCCTGTCCTCAATACGTAGTGGTATGGACCAAAATGCGGAATTTATGTCAAGTGTGGTAAAATATTTACAGTTTCTTGCTTTAGTTATCAAGTCACTTATCAATGGAAATGGTTGTGCTTGTGGTATGATTATCTTGTTTAATTCTCGAAAATCAATACACAGTCTTGATTTTGTATTTTCGTCTCTTTTAAATGCCAAGGTAACTGGCGCCGCAAATGGACTGTAAGATTCTTCAATTAAGTTATTTTTTAGCAAATTTGCTATCTGATTTTCTATTTCTATTTTGTCTTCTATTGTGCAACGATATGGTCTTTTACTGCAGTACTTGTCTACCAGTAAGTCTATTCGGGCTTCATATTCATTTACTGTGCCTACATCATATTTATCTTTGGCAAATACAGTATTATAATTATTTATTAATCTTTGTATTTGTGTCTTTTTAATGTTATCTAAGAAATGTAGGTTTGTTATGAATCTATTTTTATTCACATGCTCGTTGAAATTAATTTTAATTGCTTCCATCTCTTCAAATCTATCCATAGAATTAATCTTCATCTCTATATTTTGCGATATTTTTAGATCTTCATCTTGAGTTAATTTAAATTTTTTTATCATATCTAGTCCTATAATGAAATCTTCAAAATCAACTTTATCTACAATGAAAACATCAACACATTCTTCTATATCAAAAATCTTTACTTTTAGGCTTATTAAACCTTTTGTGTATGTCACACCATTGACTGTTTTTAATAATATTTTATTTGTATCTTCTGAATTATTTTTTATTCTAACTAATCTTTTGTTTATCAGAGAGACTTGGGAACCTGAATCATATGTTCCGTTTACTTGTATTTTGTCTTCTAATAACATATTTATTTTTATCAATGGTGTGATTACTCGTTTTTTGTCTCTTCCCTTAGATTTACTTCTATTACAGAATTACTTCCGATCACTTTATTCTCCTTTCCGTCTTTTTTAAACCAACATGACTGTTCTGGGTGGTATCGCGTTCCTCTATTTAAATTTTCACAGTTCTTGCATGGCTTTTTACCTCCAATGAATTTTCTGTTGTCATGTTTCTCTTCCCTCTTTTTTATAAAGCTGCTATTATTGACCAAACTTCCACACTTTTTTATTTCATGAAGCAATCTCGTTGAGTCTTCACACTTTTCTGGATCAATTCTGTTTCTAATAAATTCGGGTAAACCGGCTGCTATAAGCGTCACCAGAGTTTTCCCGCCAATATTTTCATCCATATCTAATAATAACTTTTCTTTTCTTATGGCATATTCCATCAGTGATCCTTCTTTATATTTGTAAAATATGGCATACATTCCTGTACTCCATCCTTTATCGGCAAATGAATTCAAAAATGTATCTTTCCACTCGGACTATCCAGCTTCTATTTTCAAAGTTTTTAATGTTGCCGAGTGCCAATCTGCACATGACTTGTCTAGAAATAATCTTAATATTTCTATCTTTGTTGTATCTTCGTAAATTTCAAATCGTTTGCATTCATTCTCAAATATTTCTATCCATTGTTTCGCATTTGAGAATTTACATACAAATTTCTCAATCATAAATCTTTCTGATATATTTTTCAGATTTAATTGAGATTCTTTTTTCTGAGTGGATTCTATCATATCTATTTCTTTTAGGTATAAATCATTAAAAATTAAATTATCATCTTGGTCAAAATAGGTTTGCATCATTTCTTCTGTGCATGTAATCCATATTATTCTCTCTTGACCTCTTTGGTTTAAACTTTTTCTAACTCTTTTGTAGCTTTCTGTCTTACTTAGTGCTATATGACAACTTGCGTATTTATCAGCGTCTAGCAGTGCATACTTTTTGTTATCCTTTGTTGTAATTGAGGTTATGGCAATCACACTCGTCTTTTTATCGGTTTGTGATGCCTCATATTTAAATGCAAACTGCAATTTTTGTGCCATTATAAACAAGTATTGTCGTTTTATAAGACACTTAATTATAATTTGGGTTTAAGAGGCAAAATAAAACTTATTTGTTTCTCTGAAAAACGAAGAAACGACAATAAAAGTTTATTGTTCACCTCTCAATTTATACAATTTAATAAAACATAAAATAAATTCAATATGCGTTCTTCGTCTTAGACAAAATGACAGACCGTTTGACAAACGTTAAACAAACAGTGCGCGCGCATATTCACCTTAAAGAAATAATTTTCTTTACATATCTTAATATATATATTTCTTGTGTGCGTGTGTATGTGACTGAACTCCTCCTAAACGACTGGACCGATTTTGATGAAATTTTTTGTGTGTGTTCGTGGAGATTCGAGAATGGTTTAGATTCACAATTGGACCCGGCAGGTGGCGTTGCGATCGACTTTTAGGATTTTTTTTGTTTTCAAGGCAGGACAACGTCCGCCCGGTCCGCTAGTATAATATAAATATATAATAGGTTATGCCAAACTTTGCAGACAGATATTCTACAGAATTTTAACTACTTTAAACGCTTTAGAAGATCGCAGAGAGTTACCTGATCTCGCTTTTCTGTACAAATGAATAAACGGAATCTTAGATGCACCTGAAGTACTAAGTAGAGTCGATATAGTTTTTCCTGTGAAGCTGCCTCAACTTTCACGTTTTGATGATTACGCTACGAATTATTCCCAAACAAATTAGGGCTTTTATTCTCTATAAAATATAATGATATCGTATTATAATGCTAAATCCAAAACATCTAGACATCTTCACAAATAGTTTCAGCAAATGTCAGCTAAGAAAATTAGAATCGTACATGTTATGTCTTTTTTTCTTTTTAAACTTTTAATTAAGTTTTGAGCTCTTCCATACAATACGTAGTAAACACCTATAATTAAGATTGTCCTAGTGTAAGTCTTGTTGGTGCTTCGGATAAATAAAATATATAAACTACTAGCGGACCTGGCGGACTTTGTCCTGCCGTGGTAATAAAAAATGAAATCCCTAAAAGCCAACCGCAGCGCCACCTACCGGGTCCAATTGTGAATCTAAACCATTCTCGAATCTCCACGAACACACACAAAAAATTTCATCAAAATCGGTCCAGTCGTTTAGGAGGAGTTCAGTCACATACACACGCACACAAGAAATATATATATTAAGATTTGGCCACCGCGATTTACTTACTTCTGCACCTACGTCGCTTTCAGTGAACTATGTTTCGTCTCCATTAAAACCGTAAGAACACTGTCAGTTTTTGTTACCACCGGAAAACTTTCCTTTTAAAGCTTTTAAATACAAAGCACTCAACTAAAGGGTCCCGGACTCCCAATGACGTAGTTCTGAACTTATAATGCACGACACATGTTCAACGCTTATGGACCTTATGAAATACTATAAGGGTAAAAACCCTTTAGGGTAATGATGTCAAACCTTTGTCACGTGTTAAAAATAAAAAAAAAATCAACGAAAAACATCCGGACAAGTAATATATATTTAATGGATTTTTAATAGTATTAATACGCGCAAATGTTCCTTTTTTTCTGGAATTTGACATCTCTACATTTCACGGGAATTCCCTTGACAAAGATATTATTTCTAGAAATGAAGAACAATGTGTTCCAAGTTCAAATAAACAATCGATATTATCACTGTTTGATATTATTATCGACTAGCTGTGCCCGCGACTCCGTTCGCGTGGACCCTAGTGTAAAAAGTGACTAATAAAATCATGTGAATGTTTTTTTTTTTCGAACTGACTACGCTATTGACCTAGCAAGGTCTTAACAGCTGCACCGGACTACTAAGGCGAGCGCTTAAGGCACTCAGCCGATTTTACTTGACAACTAGCTCAAGGGCGCACGGCACACCTCGACTTGGGCTGTTGCCTGACTCATGCAATTCATACTTCATACTTGTATGAGTTATTGAAACATATATGTGTATCAAGCATACATACCTCGACAACTCTTATATGTATTTTGTGTCGGATAATTTTTCTATAATATTTCAGTTCAATAAGGGAAAAACAAATATACAACTCTTCCACTTTCATGTGTAAGCATGTGTGCGTGCACATGTTGGAGGTGATATGAGTAATGTTGTTGCAGTGTTGTAAGATTTTGTGTCACTGTATCGCGCGAGCAGCGTATTCAAGGGCTCCACGCCGAGGGAACGGACCTAGGCATCATCTGAATGTGTTATGTCCATTTACTTATTTGCTCTACTCTCGTATTTAAGTCGCGTCGTCGTTCAAATTACAATAACTTTTGATAGAGTGAACCGATTTTAATGAAACAAAGATTGAATGTTACTCGAGGATATTCTTTATGATTTTCTTGAAGTTCATTGTGAACGCAGTACTTTAACACTGATGCGTGTTCATACAAACAGACAGACAAACATACCTAAATTTGATTGAAATGTGTTTCATTACTTATCCCTAGACACCTAGAACAATTGTTTTCACGAAAATCGAAATAGTATAGACACGTTAGATTTACATTCTTATTATACGTATAAAAGAAGATATAGAATAGAATAGAATATATTATTACTGTGTATCAAGTTGTTAATGTTAATGTAATAAGTGTTATATGTTTACATTCACAGACACGTATTAATTCTGTAAATAATATCGTGCCATATATTTTAATATAATCGGTTAAATAAGTCTCGAATGTTCGATGGGTAATCACGTAAAGTGTGACTAACGGTATTATTAACAACTGTGTAAATTAGTTTAAATCGGCCTGACATTGAACTTATGTTCACTGTTATAACGCGTGTAAGAAATTCTCCCTCCACCTGCCAAACCCTCTTAATATTATGAAGCTTCTATTGGTAATTATGACTTCACTATACTCAAATTTTCGCATATTTTGAATACAAGTTCTTAGGGAGCGTTCCACTTAGCGTTCAAAGCGTCTAAAATATTGTTTTGACGGTTCCAAATGGCGATCGTTGTGGTCGCGGCGAAAGGTCACTAATTACGTCATGACTTCGCTCATGCGAAGCTCACGATGACCATGTCCACAGAATTATGAAACCGCTTACAACTTACAAAGCTTCGTTACTCTATGCCCATGTCTACAGGTGGCTCGAAGTGAGTGTTGAGAAAATAAGCGGAATTTTCAAAACTCAAAGCATCAAAGATGGCGACCTAAATATGGCGTAACAAGATAAAAATCTTTTCAAAACTTTTATCTTTCGCCTTATTCCGCGTTTGTAGAAAAAACGACACTAACAATAGAAAAAGGTATTTAATACATTGAAAGTTTTAATAAAAAGAAACAAAATGTTGACTATAGCTAACTTCAGGGTGTCGGTTTTCGTGACGGTGTGCGCGCGCATCGTAAAAATTTACTCTCATCATTTTTTCTTAACGCGCCAAAAGATGTATAACTTCAAAAATCTATATTGCTATAACTGACCGCAAACTTTTACATTTATTTTTGACAATCAATCTTTCAGACTATTACTCCCATTATCGAGTAGTAATATTACAAGCGTCTTGCGATCATTTCATTGTTCTAACAAGACAATGTTCTAACAAGACAATGTTCTAAACAACTCCCTTATTAGAACTTTCCAGGGAGGTTTTTTGGCATCTCAGAATTCATGCTCCGCGGTATTATTTACCATCCACTTCACCTGTGCAAAATAAGCGAACTATATTACGTAAAAGACCACGAATATTACAAAATATAGAGTCAAATAATACAAGATCATTACATAGTATAAAACAAAGTCCCCTACCGCGTCTGTCTGTCTGTCTGTTCGCGATAAACTTAAAAACTACTGAACGGATTTTCATGCGGTTTTCATCAGTAGATAAAGTGATTCATGAGGAACATTTTGGTATATAATTGGTCAAGGATTTTTTTTAATAATCAGGGCGGGATAATGTCTGCCGGGCCCGCTAGTTATGAATAAAATATAAAATCCACTACATGGCAGACGAAAATCCCGCCCAAAACTCCAAATGAATAAGTTATTTCTTTTAGTTAATCAAGTTCTTATAGTATAATAGCTGTGCCCGCGACTTCGTCTGCGTGGAAAATGTAATGTAAAAAGGGTTATGTAAAAACAGTGATCAATAAAGTCACCTGAATGTATTAAGTCCATTTACTTGTTGACTTTTCTCTCGTACTTACGCCGCGTCGTCAGTAAAACTACAATAACTTTTGATAGAGTGGACCGATTTTAATGAAACAAACACTAAGTTACTCCCGAGGATATGCTTTACGATTTTCTTGTTGAGGTTTTATTATGAACCCCGTACTTTAGCAGTGATGCGTGTTCATAGAAACAGACAGATAGACAGACATTTCTAAAAATAATTAGAATGTATTCTATTATATACTCCTAGATAACTTCAACATTTTTTTTCACGAAAATCGAAAATGTACAGTCACGTTACTTTTACTTTCTTATTATATGTATATAGAAGAGACAAGTTGCGTTTAATTTTTTTATGATCCTGACGAATCCAGGCAACTGGCAACACAGTTAAGTAATGAAACTTTACTGTCCTCACTAGAATTAGTTCAGGAGACGCTTTGTCTGCGACCAGTTTTATATAAAGCTACTGTTTTCCAGCTTCATCAATTGTAATCCTTGTGAAGTGGAATTTATATTTCAAAGGATAATTTTTGTAGTTCTCAGCTAGTAATAATTTATGTAGACAGTATACCAAATTAGTTGATAAGTAAGACTTAATTTTAATTTATAAATGTACAAGCCGTGAGGCTTCGTGAGACGAAAACCAAGTTTTATGTTTCACTAAGTGATTACCTAAAGTGGATTCGGTACAAAAATTATTTATTTATTAGCTCCGTTTTCCACCTGCGAGAAATGTTTTCGCCTCCTCACGGGAACTACATATTTGATTGGATTTAAAAGTATTCGATGTTCTCACAAGTTTTCCAATAGCCGAATCTTATACAATTTTAAATATCTTCTCTACAGTATTTACATAAAAGATTGACATTTGTATATAACATAGTAACTGATGCGTTTGTTATCATAATAATGTATTTTATGTACATAGGAAAAACATATATATAAAAACGGGGTGTGTCGTAAAGACACACGATAGAAGTTAAAGTTTTTTATTATAGGAAAATGATTTAATCATTCATGAATCACTTTTGAATAGCATAGATTGTTTTCATCGATCGCCACGCCGCCTGGACGCAGCGAAAACATATATAAAAAAACGGGGTTCGTCGTAAAGACACGATAGAAGTGTAACTTTTGTTATATAGGGAAACATTTTAATTCTTCGTCAACGCATCGCCGCCTGAACGCAGTACACACATAGCACCAAAGAAAGAAAGCGAGAAGAGCGTATGTCCCCCTATTCTCCAATATCCGAAGGCAAGCAAGACATTGCTCCCACTCTACCAGGTACAGTGTTTAACCCCCACCACTTTTCGTCACCCAAAAAGATTGCTGGTCAGAGTTTAAAAAACCTTCCATAAGACGTTACCTTAAAAAAATTCAAAAAATGAAAACATAAATATAAATACAACATTTTTTGTAAACAATGTTATTCGCTTAATTCCCCTCTTCTGTGTATGCGCACCACATCGCTTGCCCCATCTTGCTAAAAATAAAATAAATAAATAAGTGTTCATTAAGTTATACGAGTAATAAGAGATTATTTGAATTGTTTACGGACGTGCATACATAAAGGTATGGATATCCAGTGAACAATTAGAGCAGAGAACAGTATGTAAACACACGTGCCTAGGCATAAGCATCTCTTCATTAGTAAACAATACGTATCGCTGTACAGGTCACGTTTTTATTCAATTCCTCTTTAAGTACGCTAGAAATGGGATTACGTAGTTACTTTGTGGACTCCTCTAAGGGTGGGGAAGCCGGATAATTTTATTGTATTACTGTATCATCACGGCTTTTCGCTGTTAGACTTTTGTTACACCATCACATTACACGGAAACAGCCAAGTTCCAACACATCGGCCACCTGCAGTACAAGACGACAATACGAGGGATTAAGGACTCGTTACGCGTTACCACAGTGGGACGTGAGAACCACCTCTTATATTGCATCCCGATTTGAAGAATAGTTCGTTGAGACATCGAGCAGTAGGGACATCTCTGAGGTTAGGTCGTAGATTACGTTTTAATAATAGGTCTTTACCTATGAAATTGCCGTTCTGCAGTACTGGCCATTTCAAATCAAAATAATTTTTGTTTGGCTAAGAATTCTAATTTCAAATTAATTTTATTTTAAAAACATGGAATTCTTTTTCCAAAAGTAGTCATTTGTTTATTGATTAGTGTTACATTTTCATCGCATTTCAATCTTTTTTGTCATCATGGATACGTTAAAAATCCGAGTAATTATGGAATATGAGTACCGTCGTGGCAGCAACGCGGCACAAGCGGCACGCAACATCAACGACGTTTACGGAGTTAACACTACAAACCAACGCACCACCTGTTATTGGTTTGCTCGCTTCCGTTCTGTGAATTTCGACCTGAAAAATGAACCTCGCGGTCGTCCGAAGACTTTGGTCGACAATGACGAATTAAAGGCGATTGTGGAAGCTGATGATACACAATCTACGGCTGAATTAGCAGCAGCTTTCGACGTTAGCGTCAAAACAATATTGGTCCATTTGCGTCAAATTGGCAAGGCAAAAAAGCTTGACAAATGGGTGCCCCACGAACTCAATGATCGCCAGCGCGAAGTACGCGTCGAGACGTGCCTTGCACTGCTCAACAGACACACAAATGAAGGAATTTTGAACCGCATTGTTACCTGCGATGAAAAATGGATTCTGTTTGATAACCGCAAGCGCTCAGCAAGTTGGTTGGATCCTGGTTCAGCACCTAGACAATGCCCTAAACGAAAACTTACCCCTAGAAAAGTGTTGGTCACTGTTTGGTGGTCTAGCGCCGGTGTGATTCATCACAGCTTCATACCAAACGGGGTGAGCATTACTGCAGATGTGTACTGTGAAGAACTGAACACAATGATGGAGAAGCTGGCACATCTCCAACCAGCATTGGTCAATCGCTCGTCTTCGCTGCTGCTGCACGACAACGCGCGACCTCATACTGCACAGCAGACGGTCTCCAAGTTGCAAGAACTGGGGTTGGAAGTTCTCCGTCATCCGCCCTACTCACCAGACCTTGCGCTTACAGACTACTACTTTTTCCAGAATTTGGATAACTTCTTGGCGGGAAAAAAATTTAATACCCGAGTGGCAGTACGAACTGCCTTTGAAGAATTTGTTGCCTCCCGTCCAGCTGATTTCTTTAAGAAGGGCATCAATAAACTGCCACTGCGTTGGCAAAGATGCATTGATTGCATGGGTGATTACTTCGATTAATACAAATAAAAAATACATGAAAAAAAATCGTTTAAATTTTTTCATACAAAACGGCAATTTCATAGGTAAGGACCTAATAGTTTTATGGTGCTAGTGTCTCACACCTCGAGCGGTAAACACCTTTTAGTTTTAGATTTAATATAGGTTAATTTATTATCTTTTAATATCAAAACCATTTATATTAAAAATGCATTTTCTAGGTGGTAGGGCCACGTTGTAGCTATTACTAGTTTCAGCATGAATGGGTCGGCTCGCCCGGGGTAGTACCACCCTCTCACAGAAAACCGACGTGAAGTAACAGTGCTTGCATTGTTGCGGTCCGTTTGGTCACTGAGAGTGCCGGAGGCCCACCTTCCCATTCCCCCCCCCCCTCCTCATACACAGGCTGGCAACGCAATTGCGACTCCCCTGGTGTTGCTAGTGTCTATAGACGGTGGTGATCACTTAACATCAGGTGACCCACCTGTTCGTTTGCCTCGTCTTGAAATAAAAAAAAAATACATCTCGCGAACGCGCCCCTTCATGATTAGCGTAAGCGGATTTGTTTCTTTCTATTAAAGTCAAACATTTTACATCATATCAAATTTTTTTCGTCCATCTATCGCATGTCGCATTACAGCCGGCGGCGGAGTAGGGGTAAAGTGAAAGGCGTTGGGCAGAGCAGCCAACGCCAATATTTATATCATCTGACTGATTGTATTTATTTTGTATTCCGTACTCTATTACGCAGATTGAAATTAAGATGTACAGTTGGGTATCTTGTTTACTATTGATTTCTCATTATCATTCCCATTTCCCAATTATTAAGTTAAGATTAAAAACGCAATTTTAATACCCTAAATCGAATACATTTTCGACAATTGAGTTAAATGGCTACCGAAATAAAGTTTCACTTGCATCGTGATTTCATAAATCCACACAATGATTTTTTGTAGCATTTTGTATACAATCGCATATGATTTTAAGTGTCAGCCGAAGTTATTATATGAGAATTCATGGGTATATTTAACTAGTTGGTGCTTAGTAACAAGTTCAAGCGTGCCGGAGTGACCGAACCTCGTATTGGGCTGTTGCCTTGGATGCAATAACACGAATCTATCTAAGTTAAATTACGCTAGCTATTCTTTTTTTAATGTCATAGGATGCAAGCGAACAGGCGGGTCATCTGATGTTAAGTGATCATCACCGTCCATGGACACTTTCAACATCAGGAGAGTCGCCAGTGCGTTGCCAACCTGTGTTTGGGGGGAGGGGGAGAGGAGACGAGGAATGGGGCAGGGAAATGGGCCTCCGGCGCTCTCACTGACCGAACGAAACGCAACAATGCAAGCACTGTTACTTCACGTCGGTTTTCTGTGAGAGGGTGGTAGTACCCCGGGCGAGCCGACCCATTCATGCTGAAACCAGTAATAATAGCTTCAGCTTGGCTCCAACATCTACAAAATATATTCTAATCTAATATATAAATATATGACATATAAACATACAAGAATTCCTGCGACACACATGTGTAAAAATCTTAAATAGTGACGTATGCATTGTGTATAGTAATGTGATTAAACTCGGATTATTAAAGGCTAATTTGGTATCAAAGTACACATAGTTCTCTCACTAATTAAATTCTCTAAGTAATTTCATATAGATTTGATCCGTATTACGTAAATTGTACGACCAAGGGTGTCACGAGTTTCTCTTATTGCCGCGATTCGAGGCGAGCGATTGGCAACCCTAGAAATGTGTAATTCACTGAAATTTTAATTACCGCCTTATATATCACGTAAGGTATAGGAAACGATCATGGCTCAACGGTAACGCGTCCGAACTCTACATCGGAGATTGTAAGTTCAATAGAAAACTATTGACTTATATTGCAGTACAAGAGATCATGATAACGGAAGTGTAGTATGATAACAGGGTGTATCGTGGTCGTTATTCAATAGTAACCATTTTCTATAAGTCGATTGTTGACGTTCAGATCTCAGTTAATTACTAGTATCGAGACGCCAACTTTTTGGTAGTCATGCACGTAAACGTCAACAATAAAGGAAAAAAAGGTGACATCTGATTCATCTGTTTATCATCGAACGATCGAGACGGTCTTGTTAAAATCATCAGCAGAAGTATCAAATCAAGAATCATAATCCAACATTCGTGGAAGCTCAGCGGCCAGCTGCAACACAGAGGAGATCACGAGGTACGTGCATTGTATCTTTACTGTTGTTAGCTGGATCTGAACGAAAACTTTAAAGGTTCTCGAAGACCCCTCGGGGTCCCCCAGAGTAGCAGAAAGCCACCATAAGGCATTTCGGCGGTGCGCATGCTACACAGGGTATTTTTAGTATCCATGTTGATACACGATACACGTTACAAATATATATGTTTGTGTGTACGGATTTAACTCAAAAATAAATTTACCAATTTCTATGAATGGACGAAATGAATGACATGAATTCCTTACAAGCACACTTCACAGTCTAAAACTGATGTAGAACAGCGAAATTAAATTCAATTTCCCTTTGATGAGATGTGATATATATTTTTTCTAATATCCTGTCGGCAAACGGAACCATTCGTTTTATCTCAATCAGATATCCGTTAACGGATGAAATTAACCTTCTTGATTCACGGAAAAACTCTTAAAGTAGTTAGCTTTAATGTAACTTCACAAGTTATGGGCAAGCGTTTTAGGACTGTTCGGAGTACCTTAGTTTAAAATTTTATTACTCTAACAATTAATTGTTTTTTTTTTCTTCGAACTGACTACGCTATTGACCATGCAAGGTCTTACCAGCTTCACCGGACTACTAAGGCGAGCGCTTAAGGCACTCAGCCGATTTTATTTTGACAACTAGCTCAAGGGTGCGCGGCACACCTCGGCTTTAATTATTTGTCTAATGGTATTTCACATCGGGAACATCTCAGTTAATATCACCTTTTAACTTTGCTGAACGCCACTAGTATTTTTTTTTAATCTTCTTCTAGGTGCATCGAATTAAGCTGTACGTTGTCCGTTATTTTCATAATAATAATTCGTTATTTTTCATAACATAACAGGTAATATTATATGAAATCGTTAATAATTTAACAACTAGCTGTGCCCGCGACTCCGTCCGTGTGGAAACTATTATAAAACTACAATGACTAATATAATCATCTGAATATATTAAGTCTTATTAACTTTTCTCTCGTATTTACGTGGCATCGTCATTAAAATTACAGTAACTTTTGATTAAGTGAACCGATGTTAATGAAACAAAGACTAAATGTTACTCGAGAATATGCTTTATGATCTTTTTCTATCTAAAAATGATTGAAATGTATTTTATTATTCCTAGATACCTGCAACAATTTTTATACAAAAATCTAAAAAGTATAGACACGTTAGATTTACATTCTTATTATATGTATAGACATAGGTAGAAGATGTATTGCACTTAAGTGATATGACGAGGAAAAGTAACACGAACAAATAAGCATGCTAAACTCTTTTTTTTACTTTATTTTTGGCAACCAATCTTTTAGATTATTACTGCCATTGTCGAGTAGTTAATAGTATTACAAGTTCTTTTCCCATTCCATTTTTGGCATCCAATCTTCTAGTAGACTATTACTGCCATTGTCAAGTGAGTATCGATATTACAAGTTTCTTGATATAATTTCAATGAACTAACAAGATGGTGGCCATCTTGTTAGAACTTTCCATGGAGTTTTTGTGGCATCTCAGAATTCATGGTCCGTGGTATTATTTTCTATTCACTTCACTTATACACAATAAACAAACTATATTACATAAAACACCACCAATTTTACACAATATAGAGTCAAGTAACACAAGATTATGAATAAAAAATAAAATCCACTACATGACAGACCAAGATCCCGCCAAAAACTTCAACTCTATTTTACACATCATTTTGCATAGCACCATAGAACATTTATTTAATTGTCATTTTTAAAGTCATAGACATTGTGATATTTGATTGAAGAAGGCGTTACTTTGCGGAAATCCATCATTAAATATTATAGTGGACGTTCCTTTGCACTTCCGCTTGGAATTGATTGAATACTACTACGTCTAAACGAGCGGGCGAGTCAAACTAAAGTCAAAAGTAGACTAGCCCGCTCGCATCGGAAGAGTCAACATCGATCTGAAGTTGCTCCGTGATGGAGCGAAACACGTTTAGACGTAGTAGTATTCAATCAATTCCAAGCGGAAGTGCAAAGTAGCGTCCACTATAATATTTAGTCATAGACACATTCTAATTGTAATATGGACTATTTTGGATAATCATATTTGATCTTGTTTTAGATATATTATACTAGCGGGCCCGGCGGACGATGTCCCACCCTGATAATAAAAAACCTTGACAAATTATATACCTAAACCTTCCTCATAAATCACTGTATCTACTGATGAATGACATGACAATCCGTTAAGTAGTTTTTGAGTTTATCGCGAACAGACAGACAGACGTGGCAGAGAACTTTGTTTTATACTATGTAATGATGATAGATGGGTTAGTTCCATCGGTAATCTATTGTTTTATTCGTATCCTACAGCTATGTAATTTTATTATTTCAGAAATATATGACTATATGAGTTCCAATATTCCAATATAAGCTAAATCCAATTTAAGCCATTCCTAATAATTTACGTTATTTCTCAAGATCTTCAAAAAACTGAAAACCTTATGAACGGCAAAATTTGAACTTTGTTCTCGGTGTACAAACTTAATAACAATACACATGTTATAGGAACGATTAAAATTGGATTTAGTTCATTTTGAAATGTAACGATTCATATGTACAATATATATACACTACATCAACAAAGAATCAGCACTAGAGAACGTATGTGAAAGACACAGCCACAACAAAACAGACTCGTGTTTGTCTTCAAACAAAACAGCCTCAGAAACGTAGGGCTTGAGTTTTTAGCGTGACCGTGAGGTAAGAGGTGGTTGTTAAGACAGAAAAATATTTTATTGTCGTATAATGTTTACAAGAAAAAAGCCTTTGAATGTAAAAAGAAATTTTGTGGCAAATATAGGTACCTAGTGTCAGCTTACTGCCGTATCTAACATTAGTTACAAAATGGTTCTGGTTTTCAGCCAGACCTCAAATTTTTCCGGCAAGCATGTAAATATACAACATTCAATTCAAAAATATCTATATATTACATATCATTACATAGTATAAAACAAAGTCCCCTAGCGCGTCTGTCTGTCTGTTTGTTCGCGATAAACTCAAAAACTACTGATCGGATCTCCATGCGGTTTTCACCAGTGGATAAAGTGATTCGTGAGGAACGTTTTAGTATATAATTTGTCAAGGATTTTTTATAATCAGGGCGGCACAACGTCTGCCGGGCCCGCTAGTATATTATATTACGTAGTTATGGCGTCATCTTTAGACATCCATAATTCTATTAACCCATCTATTTGCTGATTTTTTAAGACACAGATCTCAAAATGGTGTATCATGTTTTTTAATAAATAGTCAATTTATTTGAGTTAAAATTTTACATTAAAAGGTATTGTTCAAGTTTTTTATTTTTAATTCTGCAATTAATCCGGTATTTTTTAAGACTTATACAGCCAATAGTTTGGTGCCTCATAAGGTCTACATTAATTTGTATGAACCTGAATGCTTTATGGTTTTGGCCCATCAAGGAGTTGTGAATAATATTTCTTATTTACTGCCTAATTTTTGTTGCGCTAAAATTTCTACTCTTAGCGGCTTCTTAAATATATTTTTTTTTGATGTCATAGCAGGCAAACGAACATGCGGGTCAACTGATGTTAAGTGATCACCACCGTCCATAAACACTAACAACACCAAGGGAGTCGAAAGTGCGTTACCAGCCTGTGTTTGGGCGAAAGAGAGGGAGGGGAGAGGAGAAGGGAGGGGAGGGAAGGGAGGTGGGCCTCCAGCACTCTCACCGACCGAACGAAACGCAACGATGCAAGCACCGTTACTTCACGTCGGTTTTCTATGAGAGGGTGATACTAACCGGGAAAGCCGACCCATTCATGCTGAAACCAGTAATAGCTTCAGCGTGGCTCTACCACCTAAGTAAAGTTTGTTTTTCAGATCTCATGGAGGCGGTAAGTTGTTTTAAATTTTTGACGCCGTATTTTGGAGTTTCGAGTAACCTAGTAACCAAATAACCTCTAAAGCCTACCGATTTATGTTTAGGTAGGGACTCTGTGTTTCTTATTTTAAATTTCGTATTAGTAATACGAATTTTTAGTAATATGAGTATAAATGGAGTGATTTTGTATTAATTAATTATCCCAGTTCAACGATATTTTATGTTATCTTGGTATTAGGAACGAAAAACTTACATCTCACTCGCACCGTCGGCCTCTTGAATGCTGTGCGAAGGTATGGCATGGCCATCACCAGTTCAATATGCGGCGGCGGGGGAAGCTGGAATCAAAAATATTTTTTTAACGCAGCAAATTCTTTATAATGCAATGAATTGCCATTACCATAAAAGTCAATACTTTTAACCGATTTCAAAAAAAAAATTTTTTAAAGGGCTATATTTTCCAGAAATTCCTATTTTTATTTCAGTAGCATTGAACGTTGGAATTCGGAGATACACCAAGATACTACTCAAAACCGAATAGGAAATGTAATAGTGATCGGGATATGACAGTTCAAGTCTAGGTAGATATCCAACTATAGGAAAGTTGGTTCTGCTGAATTTATTTAGAGTAATTTCTTTTAACTCTTTTTGTATAGTATGCAATAAAATAATTCTTGTTATTACTTATATAAGTTAACAAAAATTACAACGACCAATAGATAACTTTCTGACTTTATTAAAGATCCAACAATGGATATGATTATTAATATAATATAAGTCTATATATATATAGTAATATACTAAAACCTTATGAGTCATAGATTACCCTAGTAAGAGAATTATAAAAGTCGGTCATGTAGTTTTTGAGACAAATCTCGTATTAAAAAAAAGATTAAGGAAAGCCAGAAGCTTTCTTTAAAAAAGTTTTTTTTCTCGAACTGTCTACGTTATTGACCTGGCAAGGTCTTAACAGCTTCACCGGACTACTAAGGCGAGCGCTTAAGGCACTCAGCCAATTTTATCTGGGCAACTAGCCCAAGGTGCACAGCACACCTCGGCTTGGCTGTTGCCTGATGCATGCAATTCGCGATCTATCTGAGCTAAGCTAAGGTACATATTCATACATATATGAGTTATTGAAACATATATGTGTACCAATCATACGTATCTCAACAACTCTTATAAGTGTTTTGTATCGGTATCGGAGAATTTCTAAACTATATTAGTTTTAAGAAAGTCGTGTTTTTTTAATACTTTTATAGGTTTTAGCGTCAGACCACAATCTCAACTATGTCGATGTGGTTTAAGATGGTAAACACGCTAAACCTGGAGGAGGTCTGGCTTTCAAGTGCAGCTATAGGAACATACCCATATCTACAGATGTTCAACTTGATGGTGGTAGCTACCTAGGCTGGTTTTTTTTTATATCATGGGAGGAAAACGAACATGTGGGTCACCTGATGTTAAGTGATCACCACCGTCCATAGACATTTGCAACACCAGGGGATTCACGAGTGCGTTGCCAGCCTGTATTTGGGGGCAGAGGCGAAAGGAAAGTGGGCCTCCGGCGCTCTCTCTGACCGAATGAAACGCAACAATGCAAGCACTGTTACTTCACGTCGGTTTTCTGTGAGTGGGTGGTAGTTTCCCGGGCGAGCCGACCCAGTCATGATGAAACCAGTGATTCAGAGTGGCTCTATCTCCTACAGAATAGGGAATAGATTATAGGGTTCAAGCGAACAGGCTGGTCACCTGATGGTAAATGATCACCGTCGTCCATAGACATTAGGAACACCAGGGGAGTCGCAAATACGTTGCGAATCATACTGAACCCAATAATAGTTTCAGCGTGGGTCTACCACCTACACAGAAAGAAGCTTTTAAGAAGCTGTATCATCATGCTATGGCTTCGTTATGATAATACGTTTGGCTTATTCGCATGGATTCGAACCTGCGTTGTTCGACACGGTGTACAATCATGCATACCATTGCATGTCATCGCTTTAATATTCTATAGCTCTAACTAAAATATATGTAAATGTATGTTAAAACTAAATGTATATAGGAAAATAGTAACATACGGTTTTCGATATAGCCGACATCCAATCCCTGTGTTAGCGTGAACAAAAATTATATTTTATTTATTATAATAATATATACATATCTAGTACATCTACTTAGTCTGTCCGTAAATACGGTTACAATTCAAAATAAACAAAATATTACATTTGAATTTGGAATCTGTCATTTTTATATGATTATTCATAGAGTTTTCTCATTTTGGCGCCAATGCATTGTACAATATTTTGCGATATTAAAATGGAGTGGGGTGATAAAGAGAACCGAATCGCTGTGATTGCATTACACAAAGTTGGTATGGAGCCAAATGCAATATTTAAAACTCTCCATACGCTTGGTATTAGTAAAATGTTTGTGTACCGGACTATTAATAGGTACAATGAGACCTCCTCTGTTTGTGACAGAAAATGGCCGTCCACGTAGTGTTCGTACGAAAAAGGTGGTCATAGCAGTAAGCGAAAGAATTCGAAGAAATCCTGTCCGAAAGCAAAAAATTTCATCTCGGGAGATAAAGATAGCACCTAGAACCATGTCGCGTATTTTAAAAGATGACTTAGGACTTGCAGCCTATAAGAGACGTACTGGTCATTTCTTAACTGATAATTTAAAAAAGAATAGGGTGGTAAAATCGAAACAACTACTGAACTACAGGGCGGGACAACGTCTGCCGGGCCCGCTAGTATTAGTATATGCGAGGACTTAATAAGACCAATCTTGACTTTAATAAATAACTGATAAAGACTTTATGGATTTAGAATGACGCGTAACAAAACATAGGTTGTTTCTCTAACAAGATTCGCAAATAATTCTGATGGACAATATATGTCAAAGTGTTAAAAATGGACCAGATAATACATGGGTCGATATTTATAAGTGACATTAGTACATTGACCTCTTGATATAGATAGAGGACAAAAAATATTCATATCTACAGCGCGATGAAAATTACCGCAGTGTAAAAACTAGAAAGCTTGGAATTTCAAATAATATTTTTTTTAATATCAACGTAGATAATTTAAAGGCTTATGTAATACATTTATTAGCGAATAACAAAACATTTTGTATTTATTCAGGTGCCAATAATCACCTACGTAATTTCCAAAATATCGGGCCCCCAACATTATTAATTACGTACTAAGTAAATACACAAGTATAATAACAGATTTAAAATGTTAATTAACTCAAGGTTCTTACAATATTCTGTGAAAAAATAATAACAATTATTTCTTTAAAAAATATTAAATTGGATATGAATTTTAATGCATATACAAATTCTTGCAGCGAATATTATCTCTCTTATTAAATACAGTAGAAATTGGAAATTACTTGGGATGATACAGCGATTTGTCCGGTATCGATTTGATGAGTACAGATTCGAAACTTGATTTGTACCAACGAATATTTTCGAATTCGTCTACATTTACTATTTTATTTTATGATAATCTTACAGCTAACAAAATAACATATATAGAAATAATAACATAAACAAGGCCATTTAAAAGTTCACACAACTATAAAATCATATAATAACACATGAAATATATATATCCTTAAATAATCGAAGAATAATATTAGAACTTATGTGTTTATTTAATATATTTCATGACAAAATTGACTGGTCACAAATTACTAATCACTTCAAATTTAATATTCCTGCTAAGCTTCCGAGATCGAATAAATACGTCCCATTTAATATTTCTCATTCATGTACTAATTTAGTCTTTTACTCTCCGGTCAACAGAATATCTAGGTCATATAACTCATACCATAAAACATGCGACATTTTCTCAACTAAACGAAATCATTTCAAAACAGCGATAGAGACCTATCAGTCTGTCCACAAAATACAGTTATAATTGTTTCAGTATTTCTTTTTTTTCTCTCTTTCTGTTTCAATTTCCTTGTTTTTGTATTATTATATTATGTAGTATATTATGTATGTTAAATTTTTAAATATGTAAACTAGTTTAATATTTAGTTTATCGTTGGAGCACGCCGTGGTTGTCTCTAAATACTTACTATTGTATTGTCATGTTGACGATCCTAAAATAAATAAATAAATGAGTAGGTATAATTATTGAAAAGAAAAATGACGAACGATAACTTATTGGTGATATTATCCGGTGGACTGTGAAGGAAAACATCGCGAGAAAACTTATACTTGAGAAATATTTATGTAGTGTCCACTGCATTTGGAAAAATAGAGGTATTCTTATAGCAATATAGTATAGACTATAAGAATATATACCGTAGCTTCCATTGGGGAGAAACTTTTAGCCCAGCAATGGGACTCATTCAGGCTTGAACTATTATCTAAAATAACTTTATTCAATTCAGAGCCTGAGAAGGCGCTTATGAACGTTAAAACTACTACCGGTTCGGAAAACAACACAGTCATCGAGAAGAACTGGCAAGAAATTCGAACTGATTTTAGAGATATACATAGTTACATTCCATCGTTCACATATTTATCCACCCTATGATAAGCCTTTAGACATTAAAACTAGCTTACATAGTGCTTAAATTATAAATCTATACTTATATTATAAAGTTGGAGGGTTTGTTTGTTTAGTTGAACGCGCTAATCTCAGGAACTATTGGTCCGATTTTAAAAATTATTTTAATGTTAGATAGCTAATTTATCGAGGAAGGCTATAGGACATAGGAGGGACTATAGGATAGGAGGATATATATCATTGCGCTAAGCTCGATAGGAGCGGAGCACCAATAAAGTATGTTTCAAAATCGTTTTTTGTCCTTTTGGGAGCTTTCACTGCGTATTAGCGTTAGTCTAAAGTAACTATTCCACGCGAACGAAGTCGCGGGAACAGCTAGTATTATCAATATAAACGAATATATATTGGATTTAAATGTATTTCGTAAATATCAAATGTTTAGATTAACGTTTGAAAATATTCTCATCTGATATTAAATAACGTAATATCATCACATAAGACGAAAGGGTAGAAAAAAAAATCGAGGCAGTTATAAGAACTGCCGAGAGAAGTGAAAATTCAATACAATAGAACTGTGTTCTGTTTTGAATTTTTAAATTAATTATAGTGTGAATTATTAAACTTTCATAATTTGTAAATTGAGATTATTATTATTACTCTGGTTTTCACAGATATTGACATTCCGAACAATTATTATATACATTCTTATACAGTTTATAATTAATAGTTATCTGATAGGATACACAATTTCAATACAAAATACCAATATAAAATATACACAAGCCCCTATACCACGTCGCTAGTCTGATGTAAGCCTCACGAGCGAAATAAGATCGGTCATGCTGCCAAAAAAGTACCGCTCAACGCGCTTAAAGAAGGTGTTACTTCAGAGACAACCGTTGTGGTCTCTAATATTAACAAAGAAGATCTAGAAGAGGCACTAACTAGTTCAACAGCTTATTCTTAGCTTAAGGTGTTGGCTATTGTGCCATATATTATATATTATGAAATGCAGTAAAACAAAGGATTCATCTTTTTACTTTCAAAACTCAGCCTGCAATGAAATTATACTTAAGGGCCGCTCACAACTTTATCTACGCTTTTATTTTAATAAATAATGTTACCATCCTTACTGTTCTATATATACCTTACATTGACTAGTGCATCATCACTACAGATTATACAACAAAGTCCTCCGCCGCGTCTGTCTGTCTGTTCGCAATAAATTCAAAAACTACTAAGCGGATTTTCACGCCGTTTTCATTAGTATATAGAGTGATTCACGGGAAAGGTTTAAGTATATAATTTGTCAAGATTTTTTGTAAATTGGTTGATAGATAACGATCAACGTTGAAAGTGGCGGCAACAGTCAAGCCGGCTGGGAGCTTTCGTCGAAAACGCTGCCTTAATCCCTTTGAGATAGAACAAAGCAATTGAGTTAATAAACGACGCAGATGAAGTTGCAGGAATCAGCTAGTAAGTACTATATTCGTTTGTATCGAGTTTAAACCACAGTTAAGGTCCAGGAGTTAAGATACATCATTTTCATCTTAACGCAGACATAAAAAATCTATATTAACAATGGATCTTTGTGTGCCTCATGACGTATGGATGAAAGTGCCCAGTCATTGATAAAAATATCTGATAGTGTGTTATCGGAGTACAAACAAAGGTTTCTATTCCACCGTTGTCAGCAAGGTCGGTGGGTGGAGGCCCAAATAAAATTAATCCGCAGGGAGGGATACGCGGTCCACGAGACATATTGACGCACTCAGTTAGTGTTACTAGGTGAAAACTGCGAATAATACGAAACGGGAGAAATTAAAATTAAAGTTACCATAGATTTTTCACGTATAACGTCTTATAAATCGATGAATGCCGGCTGCACGCACGAGAACGTGTGACTAATTGTCACGTTCCGCTTGAGCCGAGCGTGCAAGCAAGAGCGCGGAACAAGCGATAGAGAGGCGCGATCGGCCTAAGCGTTGGCGGCTTGTGACGCATCTATCTATATATAGAATAATTCAATTCATACAAGTATGCAATTTTTCATCAATATTTTCTTATGACGTTATCACGTAAAATTATCGTCCGTAAACTGACTTTACAGACAGGCAATTTTTTTTTATTTATAAGATAGTATAACTGAAGACACGAGTGAATGAAGTTGATATGTAACATTTTTGAAAGTTGTACTTATTTTGACGCTTTTGGTTGAATGGATATATGGAAAAATAATGAGAGAAAGACACCTAAAAGCTACACCATGAAGTTGGTTGGTAACTGTCTGTCAAGTTTTCGTGAGAACTTATAACTATATTCAGGGCAGTTATTCAAATAGATATAAATCTACTAAACGTATTATATAACTGTGGAGGTGTAATATATTCATAGTTCATACATAAATATAGATGTGTCTGTAATTTTTAATTATATTATAAAGGATAATGTATTGTGAGTATTCGTGAAAAAAGTATTTTTTGCATTATAAGCTTTTTAGATGGGTTTACAGATTCGAGGTTAACTGTCAGTAAGTGTTCTTTTTATTTGTTACTTTTATTGTTATTTCTACATGTTTTTCGTACCTAACTTGATTATGTATACTAATTTATAGAAAATTAATTTGGAAACCTTCTAAAGTTTTTTTTATTAAAAAGTTATCAATTGCATTTAATGTCTTTTTTTAGCTAAGCAATTAAAGCTTCTTATATGCGGCTTTAAGTACACATATCGTTTTTTATTTATTTTTCATTTTATGACCCAAATTATAGTGTTGTGCCCTAATACGAATTCTGCGTAAGCATAGAATACCTCGTAAGCAAGATTAGCGTAAATTCTTACTAATATTATAATGCGAAAGTGGTTTTCTTTGTTACGTTTTCATACACAAACTACTCAACCGACCGTTATGAAATTTTATATATACGTTTCCAAAGGTACTGAAAAGAACATAGGTTACTTTTCACACAGAGAAACAGCACTGTTCCCGGAAGATATGTATATTAACGCAAGCAAAGCCGCGTGTCGTTTTACTATATCAGTCAATGCGATGGACTGACAAAAAAGCTGTATGATTTGGATTACAAACGTACGATTGAGTTGAAGGTGAAGGAAAACCACATGACAGAAGTAGACAATTTATTATCTTTCCTATATTCGAAAAGAAAAGAAATACAGTGTGTTACACACATTCACGGTACATTTTCTAGCATACGCCTGATCGTGGATATGTAGCTACGTGTCTCTTGAAAGCGATGATGGCCCAATGGTTAGCATATTTAAACATTGCTTCGATCGGACTAGGTTATAATTCTTGTAAATGAGACGGACCTTTTAGTGAAGAAAAATATTAAACCACAATATGGCGGTGGTAGAGTATTTTAATAGCTACTACCCTCAAGATAGTATGTTTCGCCAGCTGCACATGAGATCCATCCCCTCTAGGTCTAACGTATTTATCATCTTTGACCACGTCATTATTTCACATCAAATCAGATTGTTATCAAACCCGTAATTCTATAGATGTAGTATTAAAAAAAACTACTGATTTTACTTATAAGTTTTATTTCATATGTAACTGACGGGCCCGTCAGACGTAGTCCCGCCTTGGTTATAAAAAAAAATCCTTGACAAATTATATTCCAAAACCTTCCTCATGAATCACTTTATCTACTGGTGCAAACCGCATGAAAATCCGTTCAATAGTTTTTGAGTTTATCGCGAACAGACACTTTAGGGAACTTTGTTTAATACTATTTCAGATTTAATTATAAAAGATAATAGTTAAGACGCTTTTTTGGAATTATTCCATCTATCTTCATGTTCTTTAATGAAAAACAAGATCGTTTGTTGTATTCGTAAAATGGGAACTTTTTAATAAAATTTATACGGCTGGCAACATTAAACAGCGCTTCGCCTCCCTCGGATTTACAGAGAGTAATGAGTTTAATTAATGCATTAGATTGTGGCGTTAATTTTATATGAGATAATATAATATAACTTTATTATTTTATTAGCTCGAGACAGTATTTAGACGCAATAATGTTAAGAGTTTTATTTCGCTTCAACGAAATGTCAAAAACAATAATTAACCGTGTGAGGTTTATGTTACAAAAATAGAATTTGATAAGTATACGGCTAGTGATAATTAATAAATAGTCTTAAGCAAAAACGATTAATAAATTACAAATAAGCGATCACTGCGCATGGAAGATTAGGTGTAAATTGCTCAAAAGGAACTCATGTAAAAATAATTTAAGAAATTACTACATATACGAAATTATAGTGGTTTTTTTTCTGAAAAACGGCAAATGTTGGAGACTATACTATTAAAACACACAACATTACTTCTAATACTGTAAGCTTTCTATTTTTTTAATTTCTTTATAGGTATTTTTCGTTTGACCACACTTGTATTTTATAATAAACTACTTTTTGTGATTTCAATATAAAAGTTAGACGGTGTTATTTATTGTTGTGTGTTACGGTGTGTGTGTGTGTGTTACGGTAGTTATGCGGTGTTATTACAAAAAAGTTAAATACGTATTGAATCCTGGCTTTAAAAAGGTCTCATATTAAATGCACCGCGCTCACTGAATGTTCGCCATCTTGCTCTTTTGTCTCGCTTTGGTTACGTTAGGTTAGACTTGTAGGTTGTCGTGGGTAGGTTGTCGTGGAGTAGGTTGTGGTGGAGTTTTAGCCGGTTAAAGTTGCCGAATGGCACCACCCCTGCAAAGGCTGGTGGTCGGTTCAGTTCAGACTCTCCCCCGGGGATCTGACAGTCCATGATGGATTTTCTCTCCACGTAAAAAAAAAAAAAAAAAAGTTTAGATTTGTGAAAAAGATAACGCGAACTTGCCTCGGGCGAGCGCGGTGCATTTATTAGGAAACTTTTGTAAACCAAGTATTTAATACGTATTTAACTTTTTTGGAATAACACGGATGCTGTCGCTGACTTTTACATTATCATGCTCTACAACTTTTCTGTAGAACTCAATCATATATATCTCATCGTTAAGGCAGCGTTCGCACGAAACGTTTACGTTCCACCCTTTTTATCTCCGACTTAGCAAATCCGTTTACCACGAAAAAGTCTTTTGATTTTTCGAGTTAATTTATAGCCTATGACACTCACAGATAACGTGGCTTTCTATTGGTAAAAGAATTTCCAAAATCGGTTTACTAGATCCAGAGATTACCCCTACAACTTCACAAACTCACAACGTCACAAACTCACAAACTTTACCTCTTTGTAATATTAGTATAGATATAGATAAATGACAATGTATTCTAAGATAATAAACACGCGAAACTTAGAGGAGGATTGATTCTCAAGTGTAGCCGCCGGACCACAGTTATCGGTGCTTGGAGATACATTTTCAACTTGAGGATAGTAGGTACTCAGTCGTGCTTTGAAAAAACTACTACCATTCAAACCATGCCTTATTATTGATTTTACTACATTGCATTTTGTATTGTAGAGAATTTGGTGTATTCTTCTCGAAAATTAGAAATGTTATCTAGTACTGTTAACAGTGTGAGGCTATCTATAGTCATGAAGGAAGAGTGCTGGTGTCGTATGAGTTTATAAACAACAATAATTGTTTTCTATAATACTTTACAAAATGTACTGCGCGTCGGTCTGATGGACCGATTTGCCTCGTGTACAAGTAGGTACATGCAATGTATGCACGAAAGTTCACGCTATACTCATTTGAAATAGAACCATGAAACATGTAGCTGCTAAGATATCCAAATTTTCACAAAACGTGCAGACACGTTAGATTTACATTATTATTGTATGTATAGAAGAATATATAGATTTTCTTTACTTGTCTATAACTGTTCTTGTATATTTTTTATTGATCTTTATATACCTACCTACCTACATCATAATTAGGGGTACAAAGCCTTTCTTCATCTATATTATAAAGATGTAAAATTTGTGTGTATGTGACGATGTAGGGGGTAAAAAACTACTGGTCCGATTTGAAAAATTCTTTCAGAGTTATATAGCTCATTTATCGAGGAATGTTATAGGCTATATATCATCACGTTAAGATCAATAGGAGCGGAGCGTAAATGAAGAATGTTTCAAAATAGGGGGTTTTTTCCTCTTCAGAGCTTCCACTGCGTGTTAGCGTTAGCCCAAAGTAACTATTCCACGAGGACGAAGTCGCGAGCAGATGCTAGTGTGTTAATAAAGGGATATTATTATCTGTATTCCTTTTTCTTCTGTGTAAGGAGCGTGAAGTATGATGAATGGATAATTATCATTTAGACCACACTTCGACTATATCACAAGCAAAGCTAATAGAATGAATCTGTTATTGTATGTTTTTGTAAAAATAAAAAATAAAATAAAAGCTTCGATTCGTCGATGGTATGAAAAAAAACGTCAGTACCTATTAAGGTAAAAAATAAGATAAGGGCTGGCAAACAGAGGAGAACGATGTGCTTAACTTTTATATCTTCGCGAATTTATATATAGAGATAGTCCAACATTTTAGAATATTTAATATAAAATACTCCCTATTATCATTTGGAATCTTTTGTAAATAAAAATAACGTTTATTTCAAATTCAGTAGTAATGTACTTAAATAAATTATAATTTTTCATATCTTTAATATCACCAAAACATCTGTTATCACCATTTCGTATTTAACACAACCTTTGAAAGTTTCGCCTTCCAACACTTTCCCCATTCGCCCAATTATTTTGAATAATGAGTCGTGATCGTGTTTCTCGACTCAAGGTTCTATTGAGTAAAACGAAGTGTCATACGATACAGACTGTACGCAGTAAAACTTCCACCAAAGAAACGCGAAATTTCGGAGTAATACGTATCAGGAGACCCTAGTAAATTTCGAAACCAATTGAGGCAGACAAATTTACACTTTATATAGGAGAAATGGAACAATTCTTATTTTTTATAGTCATGCCTAAACTCCGTCGATAGTTATTTAATTTATTTGTATAGCCAAATAGAGTATCCATATTTATTATCGTCGATTGATTGAGTACTCTACTTGTCGCTGCGAGGTTCAATTTATGTGGAACGGTGCAGCGGTCAAAAATATGTTACTCATTTGCAGCCCCGGGGAGCAAGTGCAGAAGGGAACGAGAGGTACACTTCCTGCGGACGCGAGTAAAATCGGCACTCCGTTGATAGTAAATTCAATACAATACAAGAAAATCAACTTCATCACAAGCAGAACCTAGGGTTTAATTATGTTTACCATCGCCATATCTACTTCAGTTTCATAGCGGCAGTGCTTCATAGCTCTGTTCTGAGCTGAGAACAGTTATATATATAGAAGAATTATTGACTGACTTACATATAAAGGGACAGGCCAAAGTATTGGTCTAAGGATGTGAAAATGGTGGTAAAAATTAGAAATAAACAAATATACATACAGACATACGGGTCGAAAACAAAACCTCTATTTTTGAAGTCTGTTAAAAAAGTATCTTTGATTGATTTTGAAATGAAAATACACTTCCATTGAGGCTCATTGATTTTAGAGTAGTTATTGTTGGATTCGGCTGACCCTTTGTCATTTCTAAATGCCTAACGAAGCCGCGGGAATTGACTAGTCTGTTATAAATGACACTGATCAAGCGCATGATATTAAGCATTCTTTGTCTGTCTGTTTTTTGTCTGTGTTTAATTCGTAAATGACTGTTTATTGGAAAATGTTGTGCAGAGGTCGTAATACGTATTACAATTGATGTTATAGACAATTAGCTGTGCCCGCGACTTTGTCTGCGTGGAACGTTATGAAAAAAACGGTGATTAATAAAGTCATCTGAATGTATTAAGTCCATTTAATTATCTACTTTATTCTCGTAGTTACGCCGTGTCGTCATTAAAATTACAATAGCTTTTGATAGAGTGGACCGATTTTAATAAAACAGAGGCTAAGTTACTCCCGAAGTTATGCTTTATGATTTGTAATTTGAGGTTTTATTGTGAACCCTGTATTTTAGCAGTGATGCGTGTTCATACAAACAGACAGACATTTCCAAAAATGATTGAAATCTATTTTATTACTTATTCCTAGTCACCAGCAACAAATTTTTTCACGAAAATCTAAAAAGTACATACACGTTAGATTATATTCTTATCATGTGTATAGATAACAGTTGTTGACAAATATACTATATTAAATGTAGTTATTCGATTAATTAACTATCTATATACCTACCTATAATACACACATCATTACATAGTATAAAATAAAGTCCCCTACCGCGTCTGTCTGTCTGTCTGTTCGCGATAAACTCAAAAACTACTGAACGGATCTTTATGCGGTTTTCACCAGTGGATAAAGTGATTCACGAGGAACGTTTTGGTATATAATTTGTCCAGGATTTTTTTATAATCAGTGCGGGACAACGTCTGCCGGGCCTGCTAGTACATGTATATAATATACATTAATCCACAATTTATAAGCTATGAAAATTATGAATACTTTATAGTTATATTTATTCGATACATGTGTTTGTACATTCTAAACGGATGGACCGATTTTGATGTAATTTATCGTGTTAATTTGTGTCGGGCCCTGGATGGTTTAGATTAATTATTAGATCCGTTAAGTTGCGCTTTAATCACATTTTAGGGTTTTTTTTTAATTTTGAGGGCAAGATGACATCTGCCGGGTCCGCTATTAGGTAGTATATTTTTGAAGACTATTTACTCAAAACATATTTCAATGTGATTTTTGTACTCTGTGCGTATACATATTGATATATGAGAGTAAATAAAAAACTATAAAAAATATCAGTAAAACTTTAAAAAATTATTTATATGTGAAAATAAAGTTATGAGATGATATAAATTATTATGTAAGACTTAATATTCATAGTTAATTATCAATATTAATTTACGTAAACGAACTTTATTTGTACAATATGGTCTGACGGTTATCTATATTACTCAATCCGTATGTCTGTCCGTTAATATATTTTTGAAGTGAAATGTCTTTTGGGAGTGCTTTGAAATTCTGATCCTCAACCTTTTTGTGTGACGAAAAGTGATGGGGGTAAACATTGTGTCGGGTAGAGTGGAAACTGTGTCTCGCTTGCCTTCGGGTATTGGAGAACAGTTAGGCATACGCTCTTGTCACTTTCCTACATTCTCGTTGTCCAAGGCTGCGTATACCGCGTTCAAACCGCGTGACGTTTACAGAACACGATCTATGCTATTGAAAAGTGATTGATGAGTAATTAAAATGTTTCCCTCTGTGACCAAAGTTTCACTTCTGTCGTGTGTCTCTACGATACACCTGTTTCTTTTCATCTTAATTCAGAAGTAAGAACATTTGATTAGAAATACGACGTATAACAATTTTCGTCTCTCTGTCTGTTTATATGTGTGCATTTAATTCGAAAAGGCTTGACTCATTTTTATAAAAAAATATTAGAAGAGAATCATCTGTTATTCCCGAAGTGAGTAATTACATTTCAAAATGGCCTTAATCCAATTGTAATCTATACTAATATTATAAAGAGGTAAAATTTGTGAGTATGTAACGTTGTAGGGGCTAATCTCTGGTTCTACTAAACTGATTTTGAAAATTCTTTTACCAATAGAAAGCCACGTTATCTGTGAATGTCATAGGCTATATATTAACACGAAAAATGGAAAGACTTTTTTGTAGAAGTCGGATTTGCAAAGTAAGTCGGAGAATAAACGGTTGAACAAAAACGTTTCTTACGAATGCTGCCTAAACGATGAGAGATATATGATTGAGTTCTACAGAAAAGTTGTAGAGCTTGATAATGCCTACAAAAAGTCAGCGACAGCATATGTCTAACTTCAAGGTTTTTTTTATTATCAGGGCGGGGCGGGGGGCGGGGGGGGGGCAACGTCCGCCCGCGCCGGCGAGGCGTTCATAATCTAAAACGTTTAATTTTTTTTAGATTTCCAGTTTTTATACACCGATAACGAAGTTCAAATTTTGCCATTCATAAGGTTCGTATTTGGTTTTTTATGATATTAATTTTTACATGGGCAATATTAAAAAATCTTAAAAAATAACGTAGAATATTAAGAACGACTAAAGTTGGATTTTGTTTATTTTGAAATATAACGACATCATTGTTAACGTAATCAGTTAGTGATTATTTTAGAAATTATAAAGGGTGTGCAGGGAACAATAAAATTACGAAACCAAAATAATTAATGCTCGACAAACGCACGCGGAGTCGCGAACTCAGCCTAGTTAATCATAAAAAATATTTTGTGGTAGATTTTTTCTTGGAATTATCATTCAGTCGTTCGTTCAACATGAAGCTACAAGTACACTTCATTGTCCTGTTGGTAATATGAAAATTTTAATTAATCAAAATATAGTGATTCATCAACTAAGTAAAGAAATTGTTTTGTTTAAGTTGAAACTATTACATTTTTTTATGAATTAAGTGATAACTTTTGTGGTGTTGATTATTCTTCTTCTAGTTCTTTTTATTGTATTCTACAATTCAATTGTGCTAATTGTAAATTAAGTATTGTTCTGTTCTTGTGTTACAGTGTTGATCGGCTGTTATGAAATAGACAAAGTAAAATGTGCGCGATTTTACCAAAACGGTTACTGTACTTTTCCGGTGTTAACAAAAAAGTTAAATACGTATTGAATACATGCTTTAAAAAGGATTTGAAATAAATGCACCGCGGTCGATGAATATTCGCCATCTTGCTCTTTTGTCTCGCTTCGGTTAGGTTAGGTTAGATTTGCGAAAAAAGGATAACGCGAATTTGCCTCGGGCGAGCGCGGTGCATTTAGTACGAAACCTTTTTAAAGCAAGTATATAATAACACCGTATAGGTTTTTGCGTTTGACCACAATCACCTGACGTTAAATGACTATGTGGTCTAAGATGGCAAACACGATCCGTGTTCTTACAAAAAAGTTCAATACGCATTGAACACTTGTTTAAAAAGAGTTTGATTACAAGAAAGTATCTTACCCTTGTTTAAAGTTAGGCACGATTTAAACTTTAAACACAGTGTAAATATCGTCTAACACTTGTAATGTAACGTCTAAACTGGCAGTTCTAATTTTATTATTGGGTTTATTATTGTGTTTGCCGGGGACATAGAATTCGTAGTGAACTATGGATTTTGTGCATGTAATCGATCTGGATATAGAAGGATTACGTAGTTTTAGATATTCACAAGAGCACCGTGTTCGTGTTAATCCATTTAAAAAGTACAGTGATTTAATCTAAAGAGGAATTGGGTCTCAAATGAACATATCTGCAGGTGCCTGAGGACAGATTTTCTACTTGAATTACCTTACCTTAAATTACCAGGCGGTTCTACCATCATTCTATGGTTTCATCATAAGTTTTCCGTCATCGAAAGCTCATTTCGCAAGGATTCGCACCTACGTCTACCGGGTCGATATTTTAACACGCAAATGACTGTGCCATCATCGCTAGAATGGTGCCGAAAAGGCACTTCAATACAATAGTTGTGGAAAATACCATTACAGAAGCATTTAAGAAATTCTTACAACAAAATCCTGCTATAACATAACGCGTATGGAAATGTTTATTATTTTAATTAATCGTTTTATAGTGATTAAATAATGTATAATCAATGTTGTAGAAATGAAATAATCGAGTGCTTGAAATATAATGTTTTTCGTTTTCAGGCCGCTGCTGTCTTGGTGATAGCTGCAGGAAACAGTAAGATTTTTTTTATTTAAAATGTTATGTAATCAAAAAAAATATCTGTAGTAATGTCCTTGGAAATAATTTTCAATTCTTAATTTTTTATTATTTTTTTAAATCTGGATTTATTTTGCTCATAGTTTCGTTTTCAAATTAGTCGTGGTTGTACATTATTATAATAATAGTAATTATTATAATGCGAATTTTAGGAAATAATTTTAATCGTCATAATTTCATAAATGATAAACCTGTTATAATTATGACGTGTTAAAAACAAAATACTAACAATACCGATGTTAGATAAAAATAGAAACAAATACGGTGCTGTGATTGGTCGAATATAATCATGTATAATTTTTGTAAACGAGAACAAACTATATTTAATAGGTTAAAAATTTGTTTTTGAAAACCAGATTTATAGATATCAACGATTATTGCCCGTTATAGTTCGTAGTTATTATGTTTAAATATGATAAATATTCATTTATTTAGTACAGTGTGTAACATAGGTCATTATAATTATAGCGGCATTTGTCGCGCGAGAAATAATATTAGCATTTCGCAATTAGCGTGCTAGAAATAACGCAATAATTTTTAACTGAAATATTCATTTTAATATAAAATGTATGGATTATCATTTTACAAGATACTATGGGGCCCGGCGGACTTTGTATCACCCTGATAATAAAAAACCTTGACAAATTATATACCTAAAAACCTTCCTCATAAATAACTTTATTTACTGGTGAAAGTAGCATGAAAATCAGTTAAGTAGTTTTTGAATTTATCGCGAACTGACAGACAGAGACGCGGCAGAGGACTTTGTTTTATACTATGTAATTATTTATATTACATTACATATATATATATAAGTTATTTTTCTTCTTATATCAATAGAGCCAAACGAACAGGCGCGTTACCTGATTTTAAGTGATCACCATAATCCATAGACACTTGCAACATCAGGATAATCGCAAGTACATTGCCAGCCTGTGTTTGGGGGGAGGGGAGAAAGGGAAGTGGGCCTCCGGCGCTCTCACTGACCGAACGGAACGCAACAATACAAGCAATGTTACTTCACGTCGCTTCTCTATGAGAGGGTGGTAGTACCGGGGGCGAGTAGTTAGTATTCCGGTGAAGCTGTTACGACCTTGCTAGGTCAATAGCGTAGTCAGTTTGAAAAAAAAACAAGGGGCGAGCCGACCCATTCATGATGAAACCAGTAATAGCTTCAGCGTGGCTCTACCACCTACATATAATATTTATATATACATATTATAGTATCAAGACATTTTATAAATCCCTGCAAGTCATTTTAAAAAGCAATTATTATTATTTTCTTTAACTGTATTATGTAACGTGCTTTTTCGTTTAGCTTCAATTTCACTTTCAAGTGTTTGAAAAAAATAACCTCCTTATTTTTTTACTAGATGACGCAGATGATGTCGAAATTCAGGCTATTATTTATGATGACAATATGGATCTAGATGTAATAGCAGATTACATAGACGGAGCGGACAATGAGACAACTGAATATGTTATTGATATAATTACTTCAAATAATACAAATTCGACGAATCCATCAAGTTCTTCATATTTAAACTACTTCTACAATTCAGCGAATGGTCTATGGGGCTCATTTAAAAATTACACATATCCGTATGTGGGCGGATACGGGAATTATCCCCCACACCACCATAGAAACGGAACAAATAATACCGCTGTCGCACATAGAAACCATGGATTAACGTTCACTACAAAAGACGCGATTTTCGTCGCAGCTCTAGTCGCAACTCTTCTGATATCGATTGCAACATCAGTATCTCTAACATTGGGATATGCTGCATACGACCGTCATCATAACGGCAAATAATTATCAGCTCAATGAGTGAATATCCAAATTCGAATAGTGGGAATTTAATTGAATAGATAATAGACTTGAGAATATAAATTAAACTGTAAATAATAATCTACCTTTCGACTACAATATGAAGAAACAATCGACTAAGAATTTTACCACGCAACAATCAGAGACGAATTCAATTAGATGTTGAAAATCACTTACATGAAGATTATGTTTAAATGTAAAAAAAATGCTAATAAATGATAATTATAATTAATGCTAATTAAAGATATTGTAACTCCAAAGCTACTTAAAATACCTTTTTTTTTCAAAATAAATCAATAACGTGAAACATGATTAATCTATGTTAATTAAATATTTATTTTTGTTTATTCAGTCTATATTTATAATTGTTGTCATAGAATTGTTAAGGTGACGGATTTTTGATTTGACCATTAAAAGGATGTATGGTATGTCTGTCTTTTCTTTATGTCTTAATTTAATTCAAAAACGTCCTTACCGATTTTGATAAAAAAGCTATTTTTACACAGAGTTACTTAGAGTTGGAGTTTTTTTCAATTTTTTGCATTTTCTGAGAACATTTAATACAGTAATGTATATTTTTTTTACACCATCAGGAAGTAGAGATTTCAACGAACAAAAATCCCCCCGACTTTTTGGAAAAAGCTTATATTTTGACGCGAGAATTTTCGATTGAAAATTAGGGTGCTCTTTTTATATTAAGTTAAAATAAGGCGGAAAAATAAATATTTTAAATCAAATTAATTACAGTGCATTTGGGACATAATAAGGTAAGTTTTCACCAAATTTCGTAGAAAAATAAATTTTTTTTTAAAAAGATAAAAATAATAACCAAAAACTTGGTTATTTGAATTTTTCACCTAAATTTTGAGGTTATGTGAAAAAATTGTAGATCTTTTTATTACCTACAACTTTGCCCTTTAACTTTTTTCCATAGGACTTGTAGTTTTGCCGGAAATCGAGATAAACCATTTTTTACCCTTAAAAACTCACCCCCTCCCACTTCCCGAACTCGGATTGACCGTAATTTATTTTTCGTTTCATTTTTATCATATTTATTCCCCTCCTTTTCTAATGGGTTTCATCCTACTGTATTTTTTTTTCATTTTTTACCATTTTTGAAGGCTTCGGCCCTGGTCTAGTAGTATAATAGCTCGCGTCAAATTTTTTAACCGCTTTAAATATAGATTCGCAAAACACAAATTTCGGCATAAACATATCTTATATTATATGTACAACATCGGAGACAGCTTTAAAATAAATACCAAGTTACAATTTTCATAAAAAAAGTTGTAATAACAATAACTTGTTTTGTATTAAAATCTTAACTATATTATACACAAACCTAAACTTGCGGCTATATTCACAGTTGGTAAAAATTTGTCAGGGACTGTAAGTATATGTTATTCAATTGATATGATGAAAAATGTATTTAATGGGGTTTTAAGAAATCTTAAAAGTAATATACATGTGTACATGAATAGGCAGTGGAGAAACAGTTTATTTCTTAAGAACATCTCCCTCTTTCAGCCGATTTACTTTTTCTTTGTTTTGTAGCTATTGACGAGCTGTATATAGTGTTATCAATTAAAAAAATGAAAAAGTTTTTTTCTCTATGGTCGAAGTTCGACTAATGGACGAGCACTCGTATGTATAAAAGGGCAGGGCCATTTCGCGGGGCTCGAACCGCGAATTGCTGGGGCTGCGGCGGCGCTTGGCCGGTTGCTCCCCAATATAGGGGGCTGAGTGCTGGGTGCCGCCGACTCTACATGGGAGTCGTGCGGGCGATGGCCGCCTACGGGGCTCCTGTGTGGGCCGACGCACTCGGTGCCGCTAACGTGCGTGATCCGGGATCCGGGCGTACCACACGGTGTCCTCAGCGGCGGCCTTCACGCTCGCCGGCTCCCTACCCTGGGAGCTGGAGGTAGGAGTACTCGCCGCCGTGTACGAATTCACGGCGGCAAGGAAACGAAGTGGGGAGCCTCTGGCTCCCAGGGAGATAGAGGAGAGGAGACGGCGTCTTAGAGAGGACGCCGTCGAGAGATGGAGGCAGGACCTGACAGACGCGCGCTACGGGCGGTATACCGCTCGGACCTGCCGAAATGGACTGGGAGAGGTTAGGGCTCCCTGACGTTCTCCGACCGGTGCAGGTGCTCACCGGACATGATTGTTTCGGGTGGTACCTGCACCGGATCGCTCTTAGGGAGTTGACCGCGCATGCCGTGAGTGCGGCACTGACGAGGACACCGCGCAGCACACTCTGTCTGAGTGTGCCGCGTGGGAGGGACAGCGCCGTGCTCTGGCTGTGGTGGTAGGTCGTGATTTGTCGCTGTCGAGCGTGGTTTCGGCCATGCTCGGCAGCGACCAGGCGTGGCGAGCGATGGCCTCCTTCTGCGAGGAGGTCATTTCGCAGAAGCAGGCGGCGGAGAGGGCCCGCGAGGTAGACCCTCTAAGTTGCCCTGCCGCCAACGGAGGACCGGCGGGAGGAGGAGACGCCCCGAGAGGGTGGCGTATACATAAGGGATTTCCCCACGTTAATAAAAAAAAGGGCTAAAAGAGTTAAACATATCTTCCTCCCAGTCACTAAATCGATTTTCTTTATTTTTTGTTTAGTAGACGTTGACGAGCTTCAGTGTTACCAATTAAAAATGTTTGTTTCTATATTTAATATTAAAACACGAAAGAAATTAAAATATGGTCAAATTTCAACCACTAAACGATTACTTAATTAAGTATATTCTAAATTGTTTTAAATGACATTTTGTCTACAAGTATTATAATTCCAAAATAAAGAGGCACTATATAAATCCAAACGACTATTATAAAGAGAAGCTATATGAATTTATGCTTGTAATGGGTAACCTCAAAATTACTTAACCGATTTTAAAAATGCTTTCATTGTATAAAGCTCCATTATCAGCGAGTAACACTGGCTGTACTTTGTTTTTAAGATCTACATTAACGCGAGCAAAAGCAATTTAGATAGTTATCAAAAAACTAAATTCCATACAGAATTATGATCCAGGATACATGATTGACACTTCGCTGGTTTAAGAATGACAGCATTTTAACCTACAAGTAGTTACCTAATTATTATAATCTGAAAGAAATGGTATATACATACCAACATACATACAAACAGGAGTGGAAAAAAGACCATCGGGTATTCTTCATCTAGAAAAAAAAACACCGCTGCCGTAGCTTAGGCGAGATCTACATTAATGCGAAAGAAATCACGAACAAAGTGTAATTAATACATTTATGAATTGAAGGTGGTTAGCTAGATATACAATAAAATAATAAGCCTTACATTCCGTGGTAAATAAATAAACAAAATTATTTGTTTTCAGTTTCGTTCTTATTTTAAACTTAACCTTAAGTAGGTTTCTAATTTCAACATATAAATACTTATATGTAGTACTAGCGGCCCGCTCCGGCTTCGCACGGGTATAAAATATATAGCCTATGTCATTCACTGAAAAAATGATTAAAATCGCTTTATTATTATATTATCATTATAGTTTTGATTTATTCATACTGCCCGTGGCCTGCCTGCGTTTGTTGCAATGTAAGCGGAAAAAATGTAATTATTTACAACATCACATTAGAAACCTCAAAAATAACAGTATATCTCCACTATTTAATGGATGTTATTATAGATATAAACCTTCCTCTTCAATCACTCTATCTATTAAAAAAAACCGCATCAAAATCCGTAGCGTAGTTTTAAAGATTTAAGCATACATAGGGATATAGGGACAGAGAAAGCGACTTTGTTTTATACTATGTAGTACTGGCTGTGCCCGCGACTTCGTTCGCGTGGAACCTTACGTAAAAAACAGTGATTAATAAAGTCATCTGAATGAATTAAGTCCATTTATTTATCTACCGTTATCTCGTACTTAAGTCGCGTCGTCATTAAAATTACAATAACTTTTGATAAACTGAACCGCTTATAATGAAACAAAGACTAAATGTGAATCAAACATATGCTTTAACGGTCTTCTTGGGGTTTTATTATGAACGCAGTATTGCAGCAGTGATGCGTGTTAAAAAAAACAGATACGCAAAAAACAGACATTTCTAAAAATGATTGAAATATATTTTATAACTTATTCCTAGACACCTTCAACATTTTTTTTACATAAATCTATAAAGTACAGACGCGTTACATTCTAATTATACCTATCAAATATATCATCTATAGTATAGATAGAAGATTGATTGTCTTTATATACCCAGAGGAGGAGGGGTTCCGTGGGTGAAGGAGTCTTTCAAAGATTTCAAGCATTCCTTATTTTGGGGTTTTTCTATCCAGTCATGACCAGACGTCTTGCCGTCTCGTAAAAGGTCTACCTCAATAGCGCTTACCCAGAGGGCCGGTCCATAACCTCACCATGTTGGTCCGTCTCTGGTCTTGTAGACGCGCCATATATCCAACCCACTTCCATTTTAGTTTCAAAGAGTGTTTTAAGCTGGATAATTTGGTATTGAAGAGTGGTCTACCAGCAGCAGCTGGCACATTTTCCACCACTGATAATTCAGACACATTTTGAGATATGAATCTACGTGGAATGACGCAGCTATCGTGATGGGGTATTCTCATGTCTACTTTATATCAAAATATTAGTATACTAGTTTCTTCCCGTAACTTCGTCCGCGTAGAATAGTTTACGCAGCGCACGCAACGGAAGCTGAAGCTCAAAAGGAAAAAAAGCCGTGATTTCAAAATATTTTTCATTGGTGCTCCGCTCCCATTGGTCTTAGCGTAATGACATACAGTCTTCCTCGATAAATGAGCTATCTAATACTGAAAGAATTTTTCAAATCCGGCCAGTAGTTCCTGAGATTAGCGCGTTTAAGCAAACAAACTCTTCAGCTTTATAAATTAGTATAGAAGTATAGGTTCAAATCGTTTTGAAATGGGATGGGATTCCGATGTGAGTGGGATATGGGGAGGGGATGGAGAGAGGAGGGGAGGGGGGCAGGGTAGGTGGGTAACCGGTGCTCTCACTGACCGAACGAAACGCAACAATGCAAGTACTACTGTCGTTACTTCACGTCGGTTTTCTGTGAGAGGGTGATACTAACCCGGGCGAGCCGACCCATTCATGCTGAAACCAAAACAGCTTCAGCGTGGCTCTACCACCTACAAAAATGATGAAACCGTAGCATGGCGGTAGGGCTGTTTCTAAGTCCACCTGGCTAGCTACCACCCTCAGACAGTTGGTATGTTCCGGCGGCTCCACTTGAAAGAAAGTCCCCCTAAATGTTTGACGTGTTTAACATATTAGACCACATCGTCATTTATCGTCAGATGAGATAGTGACAAATGGTACAACCTATACGGTGTTATTATAAAAAAGTTAAATACGTATTGAATACTTGCTTTAAAAAGGTTTCGAATTAAATGCACCGCGGTCGCTGAATGTTCTCCATCTTGCTCTTTTGTCCAGACTTGCGAAAAAGGATAACGCGAACTTGCCTCGGGCGAGCGCGGTGCATTTATTTCGAAACCTTTTAAAACCAAGTATTTAACTTTTTTCTAATAACACCGATAAAAATACGTTTAAAAAAACATATTAAAGCAGTTGTGAAACATATACGTATCTGACTAATTAATAATTTGTATTAATTTACGTACATGAACTATATTTGCACATGTTGTCAGGTATAATTTATTCATAAAAATTCTGTGGCAATTGTGAACAGTGATTATTATACAATATTCCGTCGCCATGACACTACGAGTACACTTTGTTACGGCACTGGTGAGTTTTTTTTTAATAAAATTATAATATTCAAAACCGTTTCTGGTCCAAACAATAACTTAATTAATAATAAGTGATCTTATTGATTCAAAACAATGAAGGTGGCTATAATATTTATGTTTCTGATATTTTTATTATTTGGCTTTACTTTTCTTTTAAATACTAATTAAATCATGTTATACGAAGAGTATAAATGTACTTAATTACGGCTTAATTAAAATACAATATTGGCAAGTTTTGTTTAATTTTCACCACTAATTTTATACAATAAAGTTGATGTAATTGAGAGCGTGTACAAGGTTTGACTGAGGAATATCAACCTATTATGCAATAACCATATCTATTTCTGCCCTACCGTTATTTAGTTTTGAAAGTTTGGACGGCAATACGCAATCGTACACGATGTGGTCCCAAGCAGTCCCTGAGTACTGTAAAATTATACATTAATATATAAAATACTCTCAGCGTAATGTTGTAAATTATTTTCCGGTAGTGATTTACAATTAATTTTAGTTTTTGAAATCTATACTAATATTATAAAGTTGGAGGATTTGTTTGTTTGGTTGAACGCGCTAATCTTAGGAACTACTAGTCTGATTTGAGAAATTCTTTCAGTGTTAGATAGCTCATTTATCGAGGAAAGCTATATATCATAAGCACGCTAAAACCAATAGTAGCGAAGCGCCAATGAAGAATGTTTCAAAATCGTTTCTTTTTTCTTTTTGAGAGCTTTCGCTGCATGTTAGCGTTAGTCCAAAGAAACTATTCCACGCAGACGAAGTTACGGGAACAGCTAGTATATAACGAAGTAGTAAACTGGTATGCAGCGCTCATGTTTTAAGTACTACAAGAATCCCTCAGTATGTATAGCACTTGGAATAAACTTTCACTTGAATTGAAAAGTATTTTTTATAGCAATTTTATAAAACAATAATAACGTTATTAGTGTATATGAAACCTATCCTTATTTATTTTCAGACCTGCGTTGTCTTGGAGATGGCTGCGTTAACAGGTAAGCATTGTGCAGTTTCGTTTAAATTTTTTTTTATAAACAAAATATTTGTAGTATTATCCTTTTTTTATATGTAATTGGGGTTTGGTCACAAATAAGACCAGCCTGTAAAGTATTCTTGCTTTCTCGGATGTCGGGAATGCATGAATGGCATTATATAAGCCCACAGATCTTAATGAATCATTCGTTTTATTTTCGAGTGCTATTCTTGGGGCTTGGTTACGTGTACATTTTGTCATTATGTGGTACACGTCTTATACAATATTGGGAACAGTTTTAGATCTTTTACGTAACTGCTATTATTTACAATCTCTAGAATATTTAACCATTCATAAATAATAATAAATACAAATGCGAATTTTTTTGTTTGCTTTTTTGTTACACTTTCACGCTTTAACTTCTTATCCAATCATCATAAAATTTTGCATACACGGAAAGGACGTAGGGTTCTTATAATTTTAACACTAGGTTTACGGACGTTTCTTATATACCTATCTCTTCGACACCCGTCATGTGACGGGGCCATAAAAAAACGAACTTTCTTTAAAAAATCGATTTATTCAAGTTAACTCCAAAATGCCCAATATTTGCCTTCACGTTTAACTAAAGTATCAAGAAAAGAAAATCATTTAAAATATCATGGAAATAATAACAATAGTATTAACGGGTAATCTTACTTATTCAGTACATGTTTTATTATATTCCACTTTGCATGTGCTTTTTCCGCATTCCACTTTTTTGCAAGATATGCAACAATTACTGCTTATATATTTGTTGCAGTATCCAATATCTTATTACATCTCCTCAATTTACCCATGATTGCTAGAGAAAGAGAATCCCTGAACATAAAAAATGCTCTAATTCCATTACCCTATTATAAATACTCACACTAAGCAGAGACTCTCAACAAGAATCAAATATTTTTGACACTGTCTTTCTGAAACGTTCGTACACTGTAAATGCAGTATTCATACTGAAGATCTGAGTTCTTTTTGGCGATAAGGAATAACATTTCCGTATCAGACCAAAATAATCACTCAGGTAATAGGACCCGCTTTAGTTTGCACTATCGCAGCCTGATTGGGATAACGAATTGGAAACGGAGGATATAAAGACATTGCTTCCACTCTTGTATTTCCTACAGGATTAAGAATGTAAGGAACAAAGCAAAAATATAAGGATTATTTTCGAGATAAGCGTACCCGGCAATTTGATGGATCCCGTAGAGATAGGTATATATATATCACATATGAGTTTCAAAAAGTAGAAGGCTTAGGAAAAAGAAACCAATGTGTATAAATTATTTGGAAGGAATGATTAATTTACGATGCAAAATGGTTGAAATCCATTAAGCGGTTTTAAGATATTCCATTGCAAAATTTGAATTCTGTCAAATTGACGGGTTCCTAAATCTAGTGTTAAAAAAGATTACTTTTTCCGAGAGATAAATCATATATGCAATTTCCACAACTCAGTTTTAAAGACTATAATTACTATGTCCTTAGATTCCAATATATCGTATTAATTATTTTTGTTTGATTAAATTGTTTCTATTCTTGTATTCATCTAGCAATACCTTTGACTTTGCACGAGTCTATTATTATTTATTGATATTATCATTTGTTGTAATTACTATTAGAAAGAAAGAAAGAAAAATATCTTTTTGCCATACAAAGATGAAGTTTACTAAAGAAGCCTTTAAACATAAGCAAAATCTGTGACAAAAGACCGGGCATTAGCGTTACGTTAGTTACAAAATGGTGCTCGTTTTCTGCCAGGCCTCTAATCTAACCTTATTAGGTCTTCATAATAATATATAATTTTATTGATTAGATCCAGCATTACCTATTAGCGAATTATGCTAGAATAGATTACATGATAACCGTCCCTATGAAGAAATGTTTAGTTGTGCCAACTTTGATGGTTATTAGTGAAGTGATATCGAGTTAATAAATCTGAGATATCCAACAGCCATTTCAATATATATATAGATTTTTATTTAAAATTATCTCCCTATCTTTTTACTAGGTGCCGCAAACATTCCACAAGTTTACCCTAAAGCTAGAGACAAGACGGGAGCCTTTACAGGTGGCAGAGATCCAGAAGACTATAGTAAATCACAATATAAAGCTGGAACTTCCAATTTGAATGATATTATGGCTACACCTGCATCAAGGATTTCAAATGAGAAATATCTAAGATATCTTATGCAGTCCTCAGGTGATATTTGGGCAACAGTTAGAAACTTCAATGACGTACCTAAATCTGTTTTGAATGTCGGCGACAGTCTCGCATATATTGGTCAAAATTTCAATACAAGTGTCGTGCACCAACCAATTAATAATTATGTTAAACAATTTATTGATAATTTCCCATTAACACCAGGTGCTAAATCAAACGTTCACAAATATGCATCAACGTGGACTAAGGCCTCCGTGGATTCTACAATACTGTTGAAACAAATCAACATAGTTCGCCATGCGGCTCAAGCAGCAACCGTAGTGCTATCTTTAGCAACAGCTCTCGGTCTAACATTGAGAAGTGAAGCTGTTGTCAATTTCTCAAAAGATAATAAGGAATCACCAATACTCTATTGAGTTCTTTTTAAATAAGGATAACGATAGTTAAAATGAAATTTAGATCAAATCGCTTCTTTAAAACTAATACTCTACCTACCCTACACCAGAGATACCAGTCACCAGTTCGCTGAAGAACAAACATACAGAAATATAGAATAACTTATGAAACAAATAATGCACAACGTTACTGATTTTCTACAAGAAAAACAAGCAACAAATCATCAATTGACTAGGAAATAATCGTTGTAAACAGCGATTAATAACTACATATTTAATATTTTGCGTGTAAATTATTATTTATCAATATGTTTTTTTTAAATACGTTTATTATTACTTTTATTATTTCAGTATTTTTCTTTTTATCATTGCTAATATTTAAATAACATTACTGTAATAAATTTTATGTAGTAACACGTTATTGGAAACATCCATTACATTTTCCTTTGTCTTTATATTTTGCGCTTTTCTCATTGGTGTCTGTTGTATTTTTCCATATTTATGTATAAATAAATAAGTAATTCAATTAAGTCTGTCTCTTATTATCATCAAATTAGATCCATTTGGTTCAAATAGAATTTCTTGAACAGTTTTACTCTTTGATTGAATAAAAGTGTTATCAACAAAGATTCGAATTCACTTACCATGTTGTTGATAATTATCATCTGAGCTGTAACTAATAATGTAAATGAATTATTAGTGCCGATAGGGAAAATGATAAGAATTTGCAATCAGCTTTTAATTTAACTGTTGAAGATGCTACAACATAAGTATATTTACAAATTGTACTTTAAATACCTAAAGAAATATGACTGTTCAGTAAATCACTATCTCAGCACTTAACCTATTGGTAGTGTGAAATGCTGAGAGGTCCATAGTTCTATGTTTTTTCTGACTACATTGTAATAATACGAGAACATTTCTCAAAGCGTTCGCCTCAAGACGTTTTCTTTCAGATTAGTGAATGTTAAAAAATTCCAGAAAATTCCTTGGCACATACCATAACATGAACTTGATATGTTAGCGGTTGAACTATTCGGCCATAAGGGTTTAACAACAACAAAAGATCTACATAGGCTTTGATTATTAGCTATTTAATTTTATGGTATAGCAATTATGGATAAATAAAAAAAAATAGAACATTTCTTTTTTTTTAATTGTAGGGACTTTTACATAAATAAGTACATACATACATATGTACATATAAAGCTTACTAATTCAGTTATAAGATTTACTTGGTTTAAATAGTTTAGCTACTTAAACGGTTAAAGTACTGTAATTGAACGCTACGACCTCTAGCTTGCGTAAACCAGAGACACTTATTATGACCACAAAACATATACCATAAAGAGGTGATAGACTCTCTTGAAAAATTTGGACTAATTTGACGAATCTTGTTCAAATTTTGACTACTCTGTTTATTAATTATGTTATCATAGATATATCAGAAATTATCTTGGTATAATCCAAGTAAAATTATCTTCGTGTTCCAAGATCTTATATCAGATTTAATTATATGGTGATATACGAAAAAAATATTTTTTCCAATAATTGAAATAAATTCTTAAATTATATAACAATTTGTACAATTTAATAAAGTTAAAATATATGTTATTTGTCGAAGTTGAATCGATTTTGACAAGACTTTAAATAGCAGACAGAGAATATTCAGATTGTTGTCAAGGCTATTATATTTTTCTATAGGAGCAAAGCAGCGATTACAAAGTTTATCTAAAGCAATTGAAAATTGTTTAAGCATTAATGGCAAAATTATAATTCAAAATAAAAGCCAATAATTAACTCGGAGAAAAAGGTACAACAAAACCATTTCCACAAGAACGAGGCCGTGGACACAAGCTGAGATCTATATAAAAATAGACGAAGAAAGAGTAGAATATCCTACTCTCCTCTGGTTATTAATCGATTTACTTTTATCCTTATTTGTGAGGTTATTAGAGTTTATAGCTTTAGATTTGTTAATAAAAAAATTGGAAATAGGCCGGTTTTTTTCCATACCATGGATGAGTCGAAGTTCTTATTTATAATCTGTTCGTCATACTTCACTATCTTTACGTCTACAGTCTAAAATATTTGTATAAATCGCAATAAAGTTTAGACCACAAAGAAAAAAGGGCAGAAAAAACTGCAAATAATAATATCTGAATATTAACAATTGAAGAAAAAATTTGTACCCCACATTATGGTCGTATTTTGAGCACTAGACGACCAAGAATATCGATCGACAATCGGGCCAGTTAATATACCTAACTGAGCTGAATAATTAGCTTTCTCGTTACCCTGGAAACCAATTAATATGTACTACGATCTCAGATCGAATCTGACAGAAACATCAGAATCGCATTGGATTTGATTAATATGCCCTTTAACTGTCAATGTGGTAAGTTTCTAACAGGGCTTTGTAACATATCATAATGTTGCTGTAATAGGTATAAATTCAAAATACATCTAAATAATTGTCATTAAAACAATCCTCACATGACGTAATACAGAACCTGCTAAGAACTTTATAAATTTTATGGTATTAAATACAACATCATATATTTACACAAGTGTATGTTATAATATCTACAAATTATCTGCATACACGAGTAAAGACAATTAATTTACGTCTTTAATATTCCTGTAATAATCTAGAAAATTGATGAGTTTTTGCTCCGCGTGAAATTGCGGCGATGGGATTCGACCATTTGCCGTATATATCCCAACCGTAGTCCAGTCCATGATCGAAAGTAAAAGCAGTCAGAACTCTGTCACATCGTACTGCGAGCTAGTAATATACTATCGACGATCGCACGATGGAAGGGTTCATTGTAAGCAAACCCGTTATCCTTGCAGCAAGTGTACAAGTTTGTTCAAGATTATGTTTGATTCTAAGATCGCAGAAGGAGGTTACTTATGAAAGACCCGCGCTTACTAACTTAAGTAAATGAACTGTGAAGAATCATAAAGAAATACTTTGGGGTTTAGCTGGTAAGAATACGGCATAAGCCTTTTGAAGCTGCGCGGTGGAGATCGAATATGAAATGCAGGATTTCCCCAGGTATAAAACTAGGTGAGCTTTAATAAAGTATACTTCAAAATTTCCAAATTTTCTAGATCTGGATCTTGCTTTGTAAATCCAAGATCTATTAATGAATTTAGCTTCTAGATCGCAATTATCCTTTCTTGTGTATGCATGTATTTTTTTCTTCTAAATATCGTAGTGGTCGAATGGTTTGATGGGTGGAACATCAATTTCATGTGTGCAGTTTCGAACTCCGGCATTTACTAACGATTTTTTCAGAATTCGCGTACATTTACTAATTTCAATTGGTCAACACTATCGGCTGATGCGGAAGGCAAACAGTGTGAGGGCACCTGAAACTGTGAAATGTTCTTCTTTACCATATATGGGAAAATATAGAACTGTGGATTTCTCAGAGAGTTTCATGTAGACAATACGACGTAGGCTGGCGTGATGATTATGACCGTAGCTTCCTTCAAGAAGATACCTATGACCCTGAAGTGGATTTCTTGAATGCAGATGTGATGATGGTATATTTTTTAAAGCAATAAGGTGATTCATAATTGTGGACAATAACGATATCAGTTATTTGTGAAATGCGATTTGAAATTTGCCTTTATATAGGGGCGAGAAATCTGACATTGTAGTTATAGTGTGGAGCTGTTCAGTTCGTTCACTTGTATAACTTTATAATACTTTATAAAATAATAAATAAAAGCAAAAATTGTCTGGTTTCCGCTTTAACAAATATTTGATGTGCCCATGTTTTTTTTGTAAGATTTTCTCACAAATCCTCTTATGCGTGTGACGTAGTGGTAGTATAAAAATACAATGAACATAATTTGTCTTACTTCAGAAAAAGGATAACATTCAGTGTATAAGGATACTACTAAGTCTACTATCCATACTATCCTATCGAGCTGAGAGATCATAGGTTCGATACCCGCGCATAACCGCATCCTTCATGAGCGATGGTTGACTATTCTGTGTCTAGGTGTTAAATATTCATACACGTATGTGTGTTACCTGTCCACTTATCATAACGAATAGTATGTGTACTTTTTCGAATTATTTATTTCGACTTAAATGCTTATAAGCAAGCATCAGGAACAAAAAATTGGACAGAACTGTTCTAACTATTTGGCTACTTTTTTTTGTTGTGCTAGGAGACTTGTTTGGTTATTGTATGAAAGAATATGTCTGAAAAATCGCAAGGAAGAGTGAAATTTTCTGGTTAAAAGATCTCCATACCTACCTACCTACAATCATTATAAACGGGAATAACTAGAATCACTGATAATTAATATTGTTTTCCTGTTTTGTTAAAACCCACTACTTTAGCTTTCCTATTTTTACATACTATAAAACGTAATGATTTTGTATAAATCATTATGTTTATAAATTTAGAAATGCCTCTTCGAATCTCATAATTAGGATTTATTTATTTACAACTAGCGGACCCGACGGACATTGTCCCACCCTGATAATAAAAAATACCTTGACTAATGATATACCTAAACCTCCCCCATGAATCACTTTATCTACTGATGAAAACAGCATGGAAATCCGTTCTGTAGTTTTTGAATTTATCGCGAACAGACAGACAGATGTGGCATAGGACTTTGTTTTATAATACGTAGAGATTGTGGATAATGCGACAGTCTGATGAATAATATAGTAACAATAATAATAAGGACCATACTAGACCGAAAACCTAAAACGCTTCATTACATTGATACAACTCACGCTATTAATAATATTGAAAAATTAAATTTTGTAACACTAGCCTCTGCCCGCGACTTTGTTCGTGTGGAATAGTTACTTTGGGCTAACGCTAACACACAGCGGAAGCTCTCAAGAGGAAAATTATAGCCTATAACCTTCCTCGATAAATGAGCAATATAGCATGTGAAAGAATTATTCAAATCGGACCAGTAGTTCCTGAGATTACCCCGTACAACGTCACAAATTCACACACTTCAACACACAACAAATTCACAAACTTTACCTCTTTATAATATTAGTATAGATTAAATATTGAATAACAACAAAAAAAAAGGTAGGTAGGGTGGTAGGGTGTCTGTACCCGACTGGATCGCGACCACCGTACACCAGGTGGAACACCCGCCATAGTGACACGTTTGGGCGTGTCGCGTTCCGGGTTCAGCCGGTGTATATCCAGCAACCGGGGGGGGGGGCTGTCCCTGACTGGGTCGCTTTCAGGCCGGCATGACAGCGGCGACCGGCGATAGATAGTATGTCTTTCGGTGGTCGCCATTGTTTTTCGATTGTACTGTGCTTACCATCAGGCACAGTACAGTCACTTTGCCGAGCTACAATAAAAAAAAAAAAAAAAAAAAAAAAATAGAACAGAAAATAGAACAAAATACAAACTATTGAAACGAAAGCAAGATGACCAAATCTAATCAACAATAATGAAATTTGTTTAAATAGTCATAGTTATGTGTTTATTGTTCTTTTGAAATTAAAAGCTCGGCGGTCAAATATATTTAGCGGTCTCTTACGAGTATATGTTTAGCGATTGACTGCTATTTTGTCTAAAGTTAAGATGAGGATATCTCCGTTTTAAATACACCTGCTTAAACTCTATTATAGGTGCTTGCGATAATAATTTAAAGAGCTGCAAAGTGACAAATGAACAAACAATACCTGACTATTGCTTTGCATTTGTGGTGTGAAAAGGTTAGTGTCTAGAATTTGGAATTGACTCATCTCTGTGCATCCATTAAAAAAAACGTTTGTGACATGTACTTAATATATTCTAAATCATTACATAGTATAAAACAAAGTCCCCTACCGCGTCTGTCTGTCTGTCTGTTCGCGATGAACTCAAAACCTACTGAACGGATTTTCATGCGGTTGTCACCAGTAGATAAAGTGATTCATGAGAAAGATTTTGGTATATAATTTGTCAAGGTTTTTTTTTATTATCAGGGTGGGACAGCGTCCGCCAGGACTGCTAGTATTATATATATATTTCTTAAAAAGATAAACCAGAGCGAGTTTCTTGCCGGTTCTTCTCGATGACTGGGTTGCTTTCCGAACCGGTGGTAGTTTTGACGTTCATAAGTGCCTTCTTAGGGCCTAAATTGAATAAAGTGTTTTTGATTTTGATTTGATCTGAGTGTATAACCATTTAAGAAAGTATATTTAACTATTGAATTCTTCATGAGTTGTAATTTAAGGGAAATAAAATGTACATGTTATAAATTTTATTTTCCTTTTGAATCAAATTTAACCATACAATAAAAAGGCAGCATGAGACATTTACGTGAACATAATTGATTTATTATATTAATTTACGCAAACGAAGTATATTTGTACAGATTGTCTTTTATTCATATTACGTCATTTATTATTTTTCATAAAATTTGGGTGGTAGTTATGAATCACGGTTATTTTTCAATATTTCAACACCATGGAGCTACAAGTACGTTTAATTGCTGTTCTGGTAAGTTTTATTAACAATACATTATTAATTTTCAATCTTACAATCATTTTAAATCGTCCCATTGAGGTCAAAGGTGAGATAAAGATAAAGACAGGCAAAGATCTTTATATAAATACTTTAGTGGTTTTAGCGTTGAACCTCAAATTTCACTTGATGTCAAGTGACGTTGTGGTCTAAAATGGTAAGCACGCTAAACGTGAAATGTTAAGTGCAATTATTAAGAGCGGTAGCTAGCCAGGTGGATTTATAAAAACAATTATCTAATATATAAAATTCTCGTGTCACAGTTATCGTTGCTATACTCCTCCGAAACGGCTTGTCCGATTTTGATGAAATTTTTTGTGCTTATCCGGTATCTATGAGAATCGGCCAACATCTATTTTTCATCCCCCTAAATGTTAGGGGTAGTCCACGCCTAAATTTTATTTTTTATTTTTTAGACAACATTTTTAATTTCTATTTTTTTATGATACAACATACAATAATACATACAATCCTCAATTTTCACCCTTCTACGATCAACCCTTATTTTTTAATAGCCATAGGTAATAACCGATTTGGTGCAGACGAAGTTGCACGGGTCAGCTAGTATTATATATTATTAGAAATAATAAATTTTTAGAGAAAAAAGTATAAGGACATCTTTTATAGATAATCATCTGATCTATAATTCGGTCTAAGATGTTTTATCCTAGAACTAACCGTTTGGCCAAAAACCCATTTTTATGATCTTTGACCTTGAATAAAAAATAGTGTACATATGGATCTTATTTTTTCTAACTTGTTGGTTTCGTACAGAGGTCAATTGAAATTGGCAATATAAAGGGAGAGAGGGGTGATCGCAATTTGATACAATTCACTATTCACTCCCTTGACGTGTTGCATGGGCATAATATTAAAGTCACGAATATTTGTTAGTCAAGTCAGAGAGTCGTGGTAATTTCAAGCTCTGTTAACTGTCTTAAGATTAGCGATCACATGCTTACTAAAATTATCGAATGATCTGATTGCAGACTCCTTCTGCATCAAGCCCAAAATATGAATGAATGTACATATGGGATCGATGCGGAATTTTCAGGATTTCATTACAGTGGTATCCTTGACGTATATATTATTAGCTTGTTGGATTATTATGTAAAGATACCCTTATTTTTTCGGTTACTTTGACCGGGCTAAAAGTTTCATATCAATCTTCACTAAAACTGTCGTCTCATTCCTACATCGAGCGATTATTTAACGAAAGCCATTAAGTTTATGAAAAGCCCATTTTATACTGTAAATTATATTGATAGTTCCTCTTCAAGCCTCGCGTCTCTATTTGTATATATCACTCCATTTGTGTTAAACGTGATATGCTAAGTTAGGGTATGGAGAAAATGTAATAAAAACGCAACTGCACTAAAATTGTTGATGTACATTTTATAGATAAAGTAGCGGGCCCGGCAGTCGTTGTCCCGCCCTGATTATGAAAAAATCCTTGACAAATTATATACTAAAACGTTCCTCATTAATCACTCTATCTACCGGTGAAAACCGCATGAAAATCAGTTCGATAGTTTTTGAGTTTATCGCGAACAGACAGACAGACAGGCGCGGTGGGGGACTTTGTTTTATACTATGTAATGATAAGTGATTATATTCTGAGTTACGATACGGATAAACTTAAAAAAAATGGACGTAATTTCATTAAAATTGTTAAAATACTTTTTTGGGTAAAATAAAAAGCAAGATGACACTTTCACTTGACTTCAATACATTAATTCTTGAAATTGTAATCACAACTGCAATTTTTTTAAATTGTTACCGAAATTTACTTCTGTATTACGCTAAGGAAAATTTAAATATCAATGAGCGACTTTATAAAAATATAATAATGTGATTTTAATTTTAATTTCATTTGAATAATATATTATTTTACTATCTGTTTTCAGGCTATCGTTGTGCTGCAAATAGCTGGATCTAAAGGTACGATTTGAGCACTTTAATTTTAAACTTTACACAACTAACAAAATATTTCATTGAAAACAGTTTTGTTACGTTTCTTTTATTAATTTTCAATCTTCTTTTCTCATTCTAGAATATTATTTTATAGTAAATTGAAAAAACATGAAGTGATGAGGACTTAGTTGCTAGCGTGTTCAGACACAGCGTGGATGGACGTAGGTTTGGATTTTTGCAACCGATTTAGAGCTTCCGGTGAAACTATACAACGGTGGTAGTGTTTTTTCTAAGTCGGTCTAGCTAGCTACCCCCCTTAAATTGAAAATCAGTCGCCAAGCATCTGTTGGAGTGTTTTGGTAGCTGCACTTGAGAGCCAGTTACCTCTAGGTTTACAGTTTTTTCTCATAGCAGAGCACATCTTCATTTAACATCACGTGACATTATGGTTCGCAATAAACTCAAAAACTACTGAACGGATTTTCATACGGTTTTCACCAGTAGATAAAGTTACTCCTGACGAAGGTTTAGGTATATAATTTGTCAAGGTTTTTTTTTTATTTTTAGGGCGAGATAACGTCCTCCGTGTCCGCTAGTAAAATATAGATTCCATGTAGAATATTTATGCGTTATATATTTTTTTTAATATCTATCATAATTCCGCTACTATATACTATCATTTTCTTGAATTACAGTACACTATATTAATGGTCTATACGTTTGGTTTAATTTTTCTTATTTTCATATTCAGTTCTTTTTAAAAATATCTTCTTTAACTCTTTACCAGGTGCCGCACAACTTAACGAGGGTAAACCCACTGTATTCGAAGATGGTAGAGATTCATCAAATACATTGGATGATCCCAATTCAATGACATATACTACACCAAACTACAATGCTGTGGATCCAGCATCAATTGATACCGTATTAACACCTTCATCGGAGATTTCAAATAAGAAATATCTAAGACGCCTTATGGATTCGGCAAGCGATATGTGGGCAACGGTGAAAAACACCACAAATGTACCTATATCAGTAGTGATTGTTGGTGACAATTTGGCATACGTTGCTCAAAATTTCAATAGTTCATACGTAGTCCAGCAACCGATTAATAATGCCGTTAACAGAGTTATGAACGCTACGTCAATAACGGACAATGTTAAAAAGGATATAAATAAATCTATAAAAACGATAACTAAGAATTATATAGATTCTTCTTCTATGATGAAACACATTGATATGGTTCGTCACACAGCTCAAGCGGCGACTGTGGTATTATCAGTAGCAGCAGCGTTAGGACAATCTTTGACAAATGAAGCGTTGACCAGTTATTATACAAAGAGTACCGAAAAACCAATAACTCTTAATGAAATATTTGTGAATTAACGGGAACCGGTATCAACATTTTATCATTTATATAAATCAACCTTGCTTCTTATAACAATAGATCTGATCAGAAATGGAATTATATTCCTACGAAAAACAAGTACAAGCAATTATAGAACAAGCCATGAGACAGATATGAGAAAAACAACCGAACAACCAACAAACCAGCAATAGTTAACGAATAATCATTATGGACAGTAATAAAACGACTATTTCAATAGTTCTTACCTATTTTTACATAAACTACCTAATTTTGTTCTGTATCGTTTTAAAGGGCTTAGTTTTAATATACATTATGTATTAGTTTACATATATTAGTATTGTTTTTTTGATTCCATTACTAATTAGATTTAATTTTCATCTCTTTGTATATATTTTTTTGTATAATATTTACATTTTCCCTTACAATATTGTATTAGAAGATTTTTATTTATGTGTTAATAAGTTTTCGAATATCAATCCAGTATATTTTCTTTTGTTTTTAATTGTGTGTGTTTTCTTATTGGTAGTTATTGTGTTTTCTATATGTATATATAAATAAATAATACTATACAATCAGTAAAAGTATTTATTTATCACCCTGTTATCACACCATCCATAGAAAATCACTTTAAAGTACCAGATTTTTTAACGAGTGTTCTTGGTAATAGATTTTTTTCTTCTCGAATTGATTACGCAATTGACCTAGCAAGGTCTTAACAGCTTCACCGGACTACTAAGGCGAGCGCTTAAGGCACTCAGCCGATTTTATTTTACAGCTAGCTCAAGGGTGCACGGCACGCCTCGGCTTAGCGAGGGGGGGCAGCCGGTGTGTACCCGGTCTGTCCCTCTATAGGTAGGAGCCCGGCGGTCACCTTCCGCCTCTACAAGGTTGATTAGCTTGAACGATCCCTTGCCGCCCCCACACAACGGTCTGTCGGTACACCGTGGGGTTTTAATCCGTGCGAGTCGGACATAACCCACTCTCTCCCCCGGGAGGGTGGGTATCCATAAGGGATTTCCCCACGTTAAAAAAAAAAAAAAAAGGCTGTTGCCTGACTCATGCAATTCGCGACCTATCTGAGCTAATCTAAGCTAAGCCACATATTCATACTTATATGAATTATTGAAACATACATGCTTACCAAGCATACATACCTCTACAACTCTTATATGTATTTTGTGTCGGATATTTTTTTCTAAACTATTTCAGTTCGATAAGGGAAAAAAATAAAACCCTTACACATTCATGTGTAACCATGTGTGCGTGCACGTGTGTGGAGGTGATATGTGTAATGTTATTGCAGTGATGTAAGATTTTGGGTCACTGTATCGCGGATAGCGTATTCAAGGGATCCACGATGAGGGAACGGACCTACGCTTGAGCCGCTGCCGAGAGGGGCCTAGTCTGGTGTGCGGGAGCGAAATTTACCCCCAGACCAAAGCGGCATGATTAGTGGTTACGTGGGCGTGGTCGTGAACACGCTCTGTTTGGAGACTTGGTAATAGAAATAAGAATTATCTGTATGCTTTCGAATTACTTTGCTATAGTCCCTACTAAATATTCTTAGTCGATTTATTACTTCAATCGTATTTACCTGAAATCATTTATCTAGGCGACAAACAGTCTGACAATTATGTTTTAAATATAATATAGTAAAGGATATAATATACCAAAACAGCATTATTTCAAAACATGCATTATAAAAAATCGTAGCATTAATTTAATTAGTATGATTTCTACATTGAATGAATTAACTGCAATTTATCTTATTTTTTAATCTTGAAAAATAAAACAATTTTTTTATGTAAATAAAAACAATACAATTTGTAAATATACCAATGCTTAGTAAAGACTTAATTAACACTAAGTATCAGCAATATTAAACGCCTAGAAATACACAATCTGTTTTCACACTACTTTGTAACACTACCAGAACATCTCTGAAGGCGTTCAGACCTTCTCATTTTGTCTTCCTTCAAGCTAGTGAATACTCTTGAAGAACCTACGGACATCGGTTTAATATGTCACTCATTTAATCCGATGATATTATAAGTAAAAAGCTGTTTACTTATAATATTATTGATTTAATCGCAACGACTGAACAAAAACAAAGCACGTACACCGGAGTCGACAACTAAATGCTTTTGTGCAAATACATTTGTTTGCGTATTTGTTTGTTTGTTACGCTTTTATGTTCTAACTGCTAAGCGATCATAAATACATTTTGCCTACAAGGGGTACAAAAGAGGATATAGGGTACCTATCAGCCAGAAAAGAGTAATTTCTGAGGGATAGGAAAAATATACGATAGTGCGAGTAAAGCCTCGATCAAAAACTAGTTAGTATATTATAAAAACATGATTGTCATCTCGACCATACATAAATCGCTCTAAGTCATCATAAATGAATTGATGATTTTTTTTTGATGTCACACTAGAAAGAAAGAAAGAAATTGTTTATTGTTGGAACAATTGCCTTAAATTAAACAAACAAATTAGACAAAAAACAGTGAAAATACAGTGTAAGACAAAATACATGTGAAAAAAACGAAGAAAAAAAATGTCCAACAATTGGCAAACCCATTCAGCCAATATGTGCAGTACAGCAATAGTACTGCAGCGCTAATTTTCAATAGGAGCCATTGTGATGATCAACGGATAATACACATAACTAATAGACATAGTTCTAAATTGTTGTTTCTATGGATGTTTTTTTTTTAATGTAATTTGTCCAGAAATATCAAGACAAATTCCATATACAGGGCGATGGAAAAATATAATGCAATAAATAACCAGGTTATAAAATGCCGTGTTAGTCGAAACACGTGAACAGAGCGCAAACAAGAGAGCCTGTTTTATTGATATGGGGCTATTATTATGTTGAACTATGTCTATCGGTTCGTGTGCCTTTGTCTTGTGGAATAAATCTTTTTTCCTATGGGGACAAACTAATATATTTACTTCGTCATTGTTAAAACTGTATTTGTTTGTTTTCCTCCTTTTGTCAAGAATTCTGTTTACTGTGAAGAACGATGTCTATTTTTTTACTTAATCTTATGTAAGTATAATGACCTAAAATACTGGAATAGTTATTTCAAACAGCATACATTCTTGATAATCTAAGTTATGTCCGCTAAAACAGAAACAAGTTGGATTTAGTAAAAGACCGACACGATTTAAATACCATGGACAAATTGGTCATTCAATGTTCCAGGCTCACTAACACCATTAACAGTTTTTTAGGCACTAGTATTAAGTTTTCTATGTCAAGCGGGCTTTAATGTCTAGAGGCTATTTATAGGCCGGATCAATATATGAACGATGGTGACGTCTGGAAATAACCATGACATGACCATCGCCATCGCCAAAAGCGAATGCAACTATTTATATTTGTAAAAATATGTACGATAAAAAGATAAACCAGGTAACAGTTTCTGGTTGTACATGCCGGGGTTTGGAATCTGTGGATATCGTGTTGATCTTCCACCGGTCAAATCACGAGAGTACCACGACCTTTAAATTAAATAATTTCGACTACATAAAAGCATAATGTTCAGTTACTCACTTCATTTCAGCGTCGGATTTCGCCAGCATCCATACGACATTGCCAGGGTTTCGTCTCGAACCGAGAGCCATTAGCTGCGATAGTTTTGCTCCAGGCGGCAAGGCCGGACGCTTGGGCACCTGACCGGTCCACGTTGCGATGGCCAGCATCTCTGGGCACTCTTTTACGAGATGCTTCTGTGTAGCCATACATTTGCCTGATGCGTCCTGTGGAAAAAATAAATAAATTTAATAAATACACTCGCATACGGGTACACCCAAGTTATCTTCTTATACATAAACTAGCTTCTGCTCGCGACTTCGTCCGCGTGGAATAGTTACTTTGGGCTACCACAAACACGCAGCGGAAGCTCTCAAAAGGAAAATAAAAACGATTTTGAAACATTTTTCATTGGTGCTGCGGTCCTAATGGTGTGATGATTTATAACCTATAGCCTTCCTAGATAAATGAGCTATCTAAAATCGGACCAGTAGTTGCTGAGATTAGCGCGTTCAACCAAATAAACAAACCCTCCATCTTTATAATATTAGTATAAATAGAATGAACTGAACAACTATTTATTGGTTAACATTCGATAATCTTTTTAGTTTTCCTTCTTACATCCTTGGTTCTTATAAAAAAAATTATCACCGTAACTGAATTCCATATAAAGTTGTTAAAGTTTTCAAAAACTACGACTTTTGTAAGAACTACGGGATCCGCGGAGTGTGTTACTACGCGATCCGCGGAGTGTGTTACTACGCGATCCGCGGTGTGTGTTACTACGCGTTCAGCGGTATGTGTTGTTATGCGATCCGCGGTGTGTGTTACTACGCGATCCGCGGTGTGTGTTATTACTACGCGATTAGCGGTGTGTAATTACTACGCGATCAGCGGTGTGTGTTGGTTTGTGAGGAAGCGGGATTAGCGGGTGTGGCATTCTATTTCGCTATACATAAAATATATTGGTAAGTTAACCGACGTACGCGAAGTCGCAATTATCAGGTATTATACAATAATTTACTGACAGAATAGTTTTGCATATCTTAAGATGGTAAAAATCCGAAATTCACCTTAATATTATGGTAAGAGCGAGCGCCAATCTATATAGAAGGTTTACGAACAAAAAAACTCAACGATGTGTTTCATTATGAGACAGTATTTATCCTCTGTACCGTGGTGGTTATATAGTCAAGGATAAGTGTCTCCTAGTTCTTATTTTTCTGATGTATAATATCTTATACATCTATATCTATTATTGAGTTCAGGTTCGATTTCTATGTCACTAGCCGATTTTACAAGTAAAATAATATATTTGCTATATTGAAGACATTTATTCTTACACTGTTTTTTCCAAGAATGACATAGAATGTTCTTTACTTGTTTTTTATATAAATTTTAATTATGCAAATCAAAGAGGTTTTTACATCTATGATATAATACTACACATTGTTTGATATCGATGCCCAAATAATATGAACATTCAAGATGTCTTGGCACTCCGCACTCCGCATTTCCTTGCATCTGCTACTTCTAGTACCAAAACAAAGAGCAATCTGCGATCCCGTGTGCGTTCGTATTCTTATACATTATGGTAGTATATCGAGATGTAAGTTTGTAAGTACAGTGTAAATTTGGCAATTATGGTTTCCATATAAAAATTAAATATACACTGTCGCGGTTTTAAGTCTTTTACAAGGAAAAAAAATCTCACTTCTGCTTCGCATATTTGTTTATTCATTTGCAAAGTCTAAAAGATACATCTAAACTACGTATATCAAATATCGCTACATATTATAAAACAAAGTCCTCTGCCACGTCTGTCTGTCTGTTCGCGATACACTTAAAAACCACTGAAGGAATTTTCATGCGGTTTTCACTAGCCGATTCATGAGGAAGCTTTAGGTATATAATTTGTCAATGTTCTTTTTATTATCAGGGCGGAATAACGTCCGCCGGGCCTGTTAGTTTAAAATATTAAAACAAAAAGAAAATATAAATATTAATGTTATACTAAATCAATAAAACTCTCCACTCTTTCAAACCTTTCACAAAAGTCTTAAAAGTAGAACGAAATCCTTTTACTCACCAGCAAACATGTCGACTAGTGAGAATTGTAACAAAAGTAGATTAAGAAGTCGAAGTATTTGCATGAGGAGTGAGTCGAAATGTGTTACAGTACGACATGTATACTAAAGCATTCATGTCGACGTGCACGTATCATTACGTAGTATAAAACAAAGTCCCCTACCGCGTCTGTCTGTTCGCGATAAACTCAAAAACTATCGAACGGATTTTCATGCGGTTTTCACCGGTGGATAGAGTGATTAATGAGGAACGTTTTAGTATATAATTTGTCAAGGATTTTTTCATAATTAGGGGGGGACAACGTCTGCCGGTCCCGCTAGTATAATTATATAACAAAGTTGACATAGCCTAAACACATGATCTATACAATCAAAGGTTACGGTAATTCTGACGGTTTATAGCACGTGTCGAGTTACCTTTATGATAGCAATATTTTTTTGCAATTTTCAACACTTATCGTCATATTTACTATATTCTAAAGTTTTATCGAAATCCGTTCAGTGATTTTTCCGTGACAAGCTAAAAAACATCCATCTAATAACTATGTTGCGGCTGCGTAAATAGTTAATTATTTTTGTCGTTTTGTTTTGTTTGTTTTTGGTTTTGTTTGTTTTGTTTTGTTTTGTTTTTGGTCGCTCCCGGCGCTCTCGACTCCGCCATAGTTCGGTCGGGCAGTTCGTTCGACAACGAACGACAACGTGTGCGCCTTGAAGGATTGTGGGTTCCTCGTGTCGCACTAACCTATATGTGATTACCCTGTTCGTTCGCTATCGTCGTACATTAAGTGCGTGTCGCGTGCGACAATCGTGGGTTTCTCGCATCACGCTAATTAAATCGTGATCACCATACACCATCACCAGAGCACCATCGCAACTCGCCGACCACTGGCATCACCTCGCCCAGTACCGGTGAGTGATCACAACATTTTGCTACCTTTCGCATCACAGGTGGTTCCTGATCGCAGAAATCACCAAACTGTGCACTAAAATCAATATCTCTGAGAAGTAATGTTGTAAAAAAATATTGTTTATTAGTCTATTTGAAGCTGTCAATTAAAACAAAGAACAATGCCCATTAAAAGTAGATTTTAGTAACAAAAATAACGTTGTATAACGAAACAGCTTTTGTATTTCTAAGAAAATCTAACACAGTCTGTAAAGTATTGTTAACGGGAATAAAAGTTTCAGAGTATAATAGAAACAGAAAATAATAGGTTTTTTAAAGTTTAATTTTACCGCGTCTTTAATAACTCGTTTTATTGTATGTTTTTTCGGGCAAAGTTTTGTAATGGATTTTCGATTAATTGCCTGATACGCAAGTTAGTAACTCGAAATTATGAGCATAGCCTGGGGTTGGATGACAATGGAAGAAAATGGAGAAAAAGATGTACAACGTTCTCTTCCCAATATGATCAGGAGAAAAGAAAAGAAAACATGGATTTTATTGCAACTTTTCACACAGAGAGGACAAAAAAATTTAAAATCATTACATAGTATAAAACAAAGTCCCCTACCGCGTCTGTCTGTCTGCCTGTTCGTGATAAACTCAAAAACTACACAACGGATTGTCATGCGGTTTTCACCGATGGATAGAGTGATTGATGAGGGACGTTTTAGTATATAATTTGTCAAGGATTTTTTCATAATCAGGGCGGGACAACGTCTGCCGGGCCCGCTAGTAATTAATAATATATTTTTTTAAGTAAAACGTCTTATAGGAGACCTTTGAAATTTTGATTCGCAAACTTTTTGTGTTACGAAATGGCGGGAGATAAACACTAGGTCGGGTAGAGTAGGAGCAATGTCTCGCTTGCCTTCGGGTATTGGACAAGATTGAGACACTCTTCTTGCTTTTTTTTTAAGATTTCACTTCTAACGCGTGTGAGCTACACTCATTTTTTTTAATATACCACATTTTTAAAATAAACTAGAAAGTATAAAATAGCTTCTCTTCCTCTCATAAATATTTATTTATTTGAGGTTCACAAAACTGAGGTCGGCACCGAACATTGAATAGAACCATTGACGAAGACAATATGTGCCTAACAAGAGAAACATTGAAAATTAAATTAAAGAAAAAAGAGAATTAATTAAACATTTCAATGTAACTAAACAAAAACTTTTAAAACTTACATATTTATTCTTTAACTGAATCTTTATCTCTAAGGATATTGCTAAAATTTGTGATTGTAATAGCTATGAAATTTCTTCTAAGATTTCAAACGAAAACTATCACTACATATTATAAAACAAAGTCGTATGCCACGTCTGTCTGTTCGCGATAAACACAAAAATTACTGAAAGAATTTTTATGTGGTTTTCACTAGTACATAAAGGGATTCATGAGGAAGGTTTAGGTATATAATTTTTCAAGGTTTTTTTATGTTCGTGGCGGGATAACGTACGCCGGGCACGTTATTAGTATATATATTATATGTATATATTGCCATTTATAATACTTTGCTGCTTAAATAAGCTGGTGAAAGACTAAGCCTAGAAAAGGATTGGACCTTAAGTATAACTGCCGGAAAATTCGAAATGGGGGGTATAGATTACCGAGCCGATTACCGTTAGAAATTACTTGCAAAAATGCTAGACTAGACTTCAGACCCGAGGACAAGCACTATATTTCCAACGTTCATTATGCATAATATAATTTCAATTAATCCAGTTACAACCAAAACATTTCATGTTTCCAACGACAGTACAGGCAAACAAAATGACGTAGGAAGCGAGTTGAGTTAATAAGTTGCCATATCCAGTCGCTAGCTCCCATTCATCACAGGCACGCGTCATCTGCCGAGTGGCCCCGCTGAATTCACAATGAGCGGGAGGAATACACTGTCCAGGGGCGTATTTAGTAAACGAGACAAAGAACCTGGCATTCCTCTGTTATTTTGTTAACCATAATATTCTTCTTTACCACTCATCTATATCTATACATAGATATAATAAGAATGTAAATATAAAGTGTCTGTACTTTTTCCATTTTTGTGATAAAAATTGTTGCAGGTGTCTAGGAATAAGTAATAGAATACATTTCAACCATTTTTAGAAATATCTGTCTGTCTGTCTGTCTATCTGTCTGTCTGTGTGTATGAACACGCGTCACTGCTAAAGTGCTGGGTTCACGATAATACCTCACCTCACCTCACACCTCACACACAAGCATATTCTCGAGAATAATTGAGTCTGTGTTTCATTAAAATCCATCCACTCTATCAAAAGTTATTGTAATTTTAATGACGACGCGACTTAAGTACGAGAGAAAAGAAGATAAGTAAATGGACTTAACACATTCAGAAGATTTTATTAGTCACTGTTTTTTTACATTAGGTTCCACGCGGACGAAGTCGCGGGCACAGCTAGTCTATACTAAAAATTATAAAGCTGGAGGGTTTGTTTGGTTGTACGCGCTAATCTCAGGAACTACTGATCCAATTTAAAAATAATTTCAGTGTTAGATAGCTCATTTATCGAGGAAGACTATAGGCTATATATATCATGACGCTAAGACTAATAGGAGTTGAGCAATAATGTGTAATGATTCAAAATCGTTTTTATCCATTTGTGAACTTCCGCTGCGTGTTAGCGTTAGCCCAAACTAACTATTCCACGCAGACATAAGCTAATATAAGATAAAAGATGTGCAAACTATTTTTTCGGAATTCGTGTACATTTATAAATTTATGTTGGCAACACTATTAGCTGACGGTAAAGAAAACACTGTGAGGTAATCCGAACTCGAGATAATTTTTTGTAGTACCATTATACGTGTAAAAATGTAGAAATTTTGATTTCGTGGCCTTTGCAATTGCCAATTGCGTTTCTTAAGGAAAAGGCTTTTGGCCCAGTAGAAGGACTCTTTACAAGTTTAAACTAATCAATAATGCTTAACTATACAAATAAATAAAATGGATGTGTTTTTTTATAATATCAAAATAACAACATAACATTACAACACACAAAGCAAAATAACATTGGCGGGGTGGTAGGGTGTCTGTACCCGACTGGATCGCGACCACCGTACACCAGGTGGAACACCCGCCATAGTGGCACATTTGGGCGTGTCGCGTTCCGGGATCAGCCGGTGTATATCCAGCAACCGGGGGGGGGGGGCTTTTCCTGACTGGGTCGCTTTCAGGCCGGCATGACAGCGGCGACCGGCGATGGATAGTATGTCTTTCGGTGGTCGCCATTGTTTTTGGATTGTACTGTGCTTACCATCAGGCACAGTACAGTCACTTTGCCGAGCTGCAATAAAAAAAAAAAAAAATCAGATTTTTCCTAAATAACTATGAATATATATTCATCGCAGCATTATACAGAGGCGATTAAAGAGTGACAAGCTTCTAACAATTGTTACTGGCAGTCGTGAGGTTGTTTTATCGGTCCGTCAGTTGTAAAATACGAAACGTCACATGTCGAAAAATGGGATTGTATGATTGAACGGAAAATATAACATGTATTGGCTATCTATCTGTGGTGTTATTTCTTGCCATCTGAAGATGTACGAGGAGGAAGTTGTACCTGAACATAGCATTCTTGTAGGCTCTCCGTCATATTCATAATTAAAAATTTGTTTAGCTGTTTCTTTCGTCTAATTTCCGAAACGATTTGACCGTTTTTAACGGACTATCACTGGCAGATAGCTAAAGTTATAAGGAGTAACTTAGAATACTTTTATTTCAGAAAAAATAAATTCACTCTCTGCGCACTCATCTCCACTTTTTTTTAAATGTATTATTGAAGCGTACGTAGCTTTGAAAATTGTAAGTTTTCATAAATCATTCATATATGATATTGTGTTATTGCATGTTTAATATATATATATAAATAAATATATATAACCTCCCGTTGACCCCCAATAGCCTGAGTACGTGACGAGTACTCAGACAGAATAACCTTAATTTTGTATAGGAACCACGTGTACCGAACGTTGAAGTTTGAAAGGGAGTAAATTACATTTAGAAAGTACCCAGTTTTGAATGGGTAAAAGGCGATGTTAAAACTTTTAAGGGCGGATATTTGAAAGCACTTATGTGTAATGTTGTAAATATTATAATAAATGTGATTTATATATTGACATATACACAAGATACCGTCTCGAATAAAAGTAGAGCTCAAAACCGGCCGCAAAAACTCCCCAATATACATACTTGGTTATAGTTATGCCATAAACTTATGATATTTTCAAAATTCAACCTTACCTGAATGATTTAAAGTTGTTTTTACAAGACGTTAAGTATGCAGCTTGGGTTTTCGTATATCAGTGGATTTATCTATACATATAATAAAAATGAAGTATTTGTATGTGATATCAAAATAACATTTTTTTACTGATTGGGTGTGAAAGTATACACGCAACTGATAACATATAACATACAATGACTGATAATATAAAAATGCAATTTTTAAAATTTTTGTCGGTCTGTCTGTTTGTTCCGGGTAATCTCCGAAACAGCTCGACCGATTTTGACGGAAATTTCACTGGCAGATAGCAAAAATTACAGCGAGTTACTTAGGCTACTTTAAATTAGACTAGCTGTTAACCACGACTTCGTCCACAATACTATACCCAAAACGGTTAGACCGATTTTCATGGAACTTTCACCGGCAGATAGCGGACATTATAACAAGTAATTTAGTTTATTTTAATTTAGACTGTCTGTTAAACATGGCTTTGCCCGCAGTGCTATCTCCAAAACGGTTCGACCGATGTTTACAGGACTTTCACCGGCATATTGCGGACATTATGAAAGGTAATTTAGTTTATTTTAATTTAGACTAGCTGTTAATCGTGGCTTTGTCCGCAATGCTGTCTCCAAAACGATTGGACCGATTTTCACGGGACTTTCACTGGCAGATAGCTGACCGTATAAAAAGTAATTTATGTTATTCTATTTTCTTAGGTTATTATATTTCTATTAGTTGTTACCCGCGACTTCGCCGCATGAAATTTAGCAAAAATATGTGGTTCACTGTAAACATGTGCGTAAGACGTGCATTGTACTGGACTCCAAGGATAAATATAATTGTAATTCATATATCTGTATCTATGTATGTATGTATTCTGAATTATATTGTCTTTTTGGTGGCCATTTTATTTTATTTAAATTATCAAATATTAAAAATTGCTTAGATAGATATAAAGTTTTATATCTTGATTTATATTTATACAACATATCAAGACGTCAGCTCATTCATTGTTTACAATTCAACATTATAATTATTAATAGTAATTTTACAGATAGAAGGGGTCTTTCTAATAAGATATTGGACCATAAACGTATTACTTATTAATAATATGGGCATATTATATCATTATCTATCTTTAAGTCATTTTTTCATTAGTTCCTTATACAGTGTAAATGAGCACTAAGGGGATATGGTGGGTTAAGGTTCCAAATGTGTTGCTGATGATAAACCTCATTTGCCACAGTGTTAGTATTTATATATTTAAGGTATACGTTACATTTTACTGTAAGGGACGTGCGTATCGTACTTACAATTATTTTTAAAGAGCATTTCTATAATTGTAGATGGTCACACAATTTTATATTTCTTTAATAAAATTTAAGAAAAACGCGTGCGCAGCTGCGGGTACAGCTAGTATAATCTATAAGCGGACTGGGTAGGCATAAATATGAAAAAAAAAATATTTGACAATTTAAAAAAGGTACAAAGTTTTTCCCTTGGCATCTTAATATATGGTATGGATACTATTATCTGTATTGATTATTGTACAAATCTTGTACATTGTAGATGTAAGGAGCATGCAATACTATGAATAGAGACTTCGAATTGTCAATAGTATGGAAAAAAACTATTTCCATTTTTTTTTTGATAAATCTATTTTTTTTTTTGTAAAAAGCACCAACGAAAAGTTCTACTGACAGGGTTAGATAGAATGCCATGATATTTCAATGGATTTAAAAAGAAAATACATGTAATATTTTGAATTTACTTTGAATATTGGATCACGCAATTTTACCGCTTTACGAGTAAATAAAATTAACCGTGTTTTAATTCAATATCCTACATGCACTTCCTCGCTGTATATATTAGGTCTTTACCTATGAAATTGCCGTTTTGTATGAAAAAATTTAAACGAATTTTTTTCATGTATTTTTTATTTGTATTAATCGAAGTAATCACCCATGCAATCAATGCATCTTTGCCAACGCAGTGGCAGTTTATTGATGCCGTTCTTAAAGAAATCAGCTGGACGGGAGGCAACAAATTATTCAAAGGCATTTTGTACTGCCTCTCGGGTATTGAATTTTTTTCCCGCCAAGGAGTTATTCAGATTCTTGAGAACTTCCAACCCCAGTTCTTGCAACTTGGAGACCGTCTGCTGTGCAGTATGAGATCGCGCGTTGTCGTGCAGGAGCAGCGGAGACGAGCGATTGACCAATGCTGGTTGGAGATGTGCCAGCTTCTCCATCATTGTGTTCAGTTCTTCACAGTACACATCTGCAGTGATGCTCACCCCGTTTGGTAAGAAGCTGTGATGAATCACACCGGCGCTAGACCACCAAATAGTGACTATCACTTTTGTAGGGGTAAGTTTTCGTTTAGGGCATTGTTTAGGTGCTGAACCAGGATCCAACGAACTTGCTGAGCGCTTGCGGTTATCAAACAGAATGCATTTTTCATCGCAGGTAACAATGCGGTTCAAAATTCCTTCATTTGTGTGTCTGTTGAGCAGTGCAAGGCACGTCTCGACGCGTACTTCGCGCTGGCGATCATTGAGTTCGTGGGGCACCCATTTGTCAAGCTTTTTTACCTTGCCAATTTGACGCAAATGGACCAATATTATTTTGACGCTAACGTCGAAAGCTGCTGCTAATTCAACCGTAAATTGTGTATCATCAGCTTCCACAATCGCCTTTAATTCGTCATTGTCGACCAAAGTCTTCGGGCGACCGCGATGTTCATTTTTCAGGTCGAAATTCCCAGAACGGAAGCGAGCAAACCAATAACTGGTGGTGCGTTGGTTTGTAGTGTTAGCTCCGTAAACGTCGTTGATGTTGCGTGTCGCTTTGCCGCGTTGCTGCCACGACGGTACTCATATTCCATAATTACTCGAATTTTTAACGTATCCATGATGACAAAAAAGATTGAAATGCGATGAAAATGTAACACTAATCAATAAACAAATGACTATTTTTGGAAAAAGAATTCCATGTTTTTAAAATAAAATTAATTTGAAATTAGAATTCTTAGCCAAACAAAAATTATTTTGATTTGAAATGGCCAGTACTGCAGAACGGCAATTTCATAGGTAAAGACCTATTATAACGCGAGGTCGGGTAAGTTAACCAGAACGAGGAACATTATACATTTTTTTGAAGTTTAAATATCTTTAGTCGCTTGGGGCGGTTTTTTTAGACAGGAGATAAACTATGATTTCGCTAATGATGCTTATTACGACCATTAATATGACCATATAGAGCTTGCGCAGCTTGCGTCAGACTAGCGACTCGTAGTATAAGCAGGAGGTGTACATCTAATATCTATATTTTGTATTAAGATGCACCCCATCATACGATTGATTAATTAATAAATTATATAAAATTATTGTTCGGAATGCAAATAGATGTGAAAACCAGACTAACGGTACTAATTTCAATTTAAACATTATGAAATTTAAATAATTCAGACAATACCTGGTTTAATAATTCAAAAAGAACACAGTTATTCCAATGTTTTCAGTTTTCACTTCTGTCGACATTTTTTTTACATTAGACTGAAATTAAAATTTTTAAATTGCTGAACAACACAGAATCGATACTTCGATGGTTCTGAAAACAAACAGTCGACGCTAATTAACTTTCCGAAGTTTGGGGAAAAAGCTTTTTTGTTCGAAGAGTTAAAAATACGTCAGCCCCGCCATCTGGAACTGAGTGAGGCAGCAATACCCTCGTGCGTAACTTTTCCATACTAAATTTAAGGATTATGATATAATAATTATTTTTTACTGAACGAATAAAGGTTATATGGAGTTGCTATTGAACAATTATTGCAGTTGCAAGAACATGTCGATGTTTTTAGCGTATATCATTGGAGTTTGTAAAACTATTGAAGAGTAAAGAGTTTTTTTTAATTAATTTATTTATTTTGTATGCGATACAATATGTTACATAGTTAAAACTAAACCATCAAATTATATATGGACTTTCCTGTTTCAACGTTGTTTTAGTATTTTAAATTGGCTTTTGGACCTATTTATGAAGAAGCCGAAGAACTACTGTGCTTTAGTTTATTTAAAATTCTTTCTTTCAAAAAGATAGTATTATCAAACTACACTTAGGTGGTAGAGCCACGCTGAAGCTATTACTGGTTTAAGCATGAATGGGTCGGCTCGCCCGGGGTACTACCACCCGACCCACAGAAACACCGACGTGAACTAACAGTGCTTGCATTGTTGCATTTCGTTCGGTCAGTGAGAGCGTCGAAAGACAACTCCCTCAACAGATACTGGCAACGCACTTGCGACTCCCCTGGTGTTGTTAGTGTCTATGAACGGCAGGATCACTTAACATCAGGTGACCCACCAGTTCGTTCGCCTCCTATGATATAAAAAAAACTTAAATCCTACACATATGTATCACACAACACATATATTCACTTGCACAGCAGAATTTGGTCAATTGGTTTTATACTATCTTCTATTATTTTACATTACACCTCTTTTTATTATGTACATTCTTTAAATTTAGTTGTTTAATGTTTTTCCGGCAGTGACCGTTCGTGGCTACAGCACAGTTATTAACTACAGCAGTTACGGGCGATATGTATTTATAATAATTTTTTGAAAACGAATATAATTTATTATCTTCTATACATATAATAAGAATGTAAATTTAACGTGTCTGTACTTTTTCAATTTTCGTGAAAAAAATTGTTGAAGGTGTCTAAGAATAAGTAATAAAATACGTTTCAATCATTTTTAGAAATGTCTGTCTGTTTGTATGACCACGTATCGCTGTTAAAGCACTGAGTTTATAATAAAACAACACAAAAAAAAATATAAAGCATATCTTCGAGAATAACTTAGTCTTTGTTTCATTAAAATCGGTTCACTCCATCAAAAGTTATTGTAATTTTAATGACCACGCGGCGTAAGTACGAGAGAAAAATAGATAAATAAATGATACATTCAAATGACTTTATTAATCACTGTTTTTCATATAAGGTTCCACGCGAACGAAGTCGCGGGCACAACTAGTATAATAATAATATAGTTATAATTACAATTTGAATTACAAAAAGAAGACGTTTGATACCTGCATCCCGCACTGCGTCACATATGGCTGTGAAACCTGGGCTTTGACGAAACGTCATAGGGAGAAACTAACAAGATGTCAGAAAGGTATGGAAAGGAGCATGTTAGGTCTAAAACAAATAGATAAAATTAGAAGTACAGCTATCAGGCATATAACGAAACTAACAGGTACCCTGACACGCATCGACCAACTAAAATGGAGGTGGACTGGGCATATGCTCCGCTGTAATAAAGAAAAGCTGAGAATTAAGTAACGATCTGGTATCGCCAACCAAAAAGATACGAAGATTATTTTAAAATCACCGTAGGACCTCTTTGGACAAGAGTGGCGGCAGACAGAAAGCAATGGAAAGAGTTGGAGGAGGCCTTTACCATTTTCTCTCCCCCGAGAGGGTGGTGTATCCATAAGGGATTTCCCCACGTTAAAAAAAAAAAACAAAAAAAAAACAAAAAAAAAAAGGCCTTTACCAATAGGCACACCGAATTACGTAGTATATTATAGTTTTGTCTTTGAACTACTGTCAAACATTTCGGGAAATATAGGCTTTATTATTATTATTATAAATACAATTTTATTCATTTGTATAAATAAATAATTAAGAATAAAATAAATACTTGATAATCATACCAGCGTCATGTTACAAGTCGATTTGATGTAGTATAAATTGATATTCACGAGTCATATAAACAAATCCGGAAATTATTCTATACTAGCTATGCCCGCGCCTCCGGCCCCGTGGAACCTAATGGAAAAAAAAAGTGACTAATAAAATCATCTGAATGTATTAAGTTCATTTACCTATCTACTTTTCTCTCGTAATTAAATCGCGTCATCGTTAAAATTATAATAACTTTGATAAAGTGAACCGATTTTAATGAAACCAAGACTAAATGTTACCTGAGGATATGCTTTATGATTTTCTTCTTGAGGTTTTTATCGTGAGTGCAGTACTATAGCAGTGATGCGTGTTCAAACAAACATACAGACAAACAAATAGACACACAGACAGACATTCCTACAAACATTTTTCACAAAAAGCTAAAAGTACAGACGCGTCAGATTAGAAGAAGATTAGCTTCCCGGTCCGGCTTCGCATATGAATACCTACTAACGAAGAAAATTAGACCAAATTTTCTTCTTAAAGTATCTACGATCATGTAATGAATTAAAATGGTAACCGAAGAGTTCAACGTCAATCTGTCAATTCTGAAAATATATTTCAAAATCTGTGTGCTCTGTGAACGTGTTAAAGTGCTTGGTCATATTAAATGATGATTTATACCTAGCGCAGGTATTCCAATCGCTGACGTCATACCGCTAGGCTGGCGGCTTTAAATTGGACTCCGTTAATCGGTGAAATTTTAATTAATTCCACTCAGGAAGCGGACATTTGGGATATACGGAGGCGTTTAGAACGTCATTTTAAACGTATCAATAATTATAATACCGTGAGCACTATACACGACTATTATCATAGAGAAAATAATCTATACATAAATTTAGGGTGTGCCAATTAGTCGATATTTACTTTAGAAAGGAAAACCTTCTATAGCCACGTTGAATGATTAAAAATATAATTATAGTAATAACATATGGGTTCGCGTCACCGATGACCTCGATATGCTCGTGACGTATAGCGCTTTTGTCAGACTAGCGACACGTACTATAGCGGCCTGTATACATATAATTTTTATATTTTGTATTGAGGTTGTGCAGCTTGTCATATTTTAGATTAATTAATAAACAGAATAAAAATGTATGTAATTATTGCTCGGAGCACCTATAGATGGAAAAACCAGATTAATGTTAATAATTTTGTAGAGTACATATATGTATATACACACATATGTATGTAGGTAATCCCAATTATTTGAATAAACCAGTCTGCTTCCATCTGTGTTGTTCTACCGTTGTTCCAAATTTCAATTTAAAAAAGTTGAAATTCAAATAATTAAGACAATAATTGATTTATGAATTGAAAAAACAACACAGTTCAACTTAAAGGTGGTAGAGCTATTACTGGTTTCAGCATGAATGAGTCGGCTCGCTCGGGGTAGTACCACCCTCTCACAAAAAACCGACGTGAAGTAACAATGCTTGCGTTATTGCGTTTCGTTCGGTCAGTGAGAGTGCCGAAGGCCCACCTCCCCTCCCTTTCCATCCCATCCCCTCGCCCCTCCCCCAAACAGAGGCTGGCAACGCATTAACGACTCCCCTGGTGTTGTTAATGTCTATGGACGGCGGTGATCACTTAACTTCAGGTGACCCGCCTGTTCGTTTGCCTTCTATGATTTAAAGAAAAGAGTTGAGTTCTCCTTTCAGTCGGCAGTCCTCATGACTGTCTCGACTTTGTTTCTTGCTCCTCGCCTAAAATAATGTACCTGCGCAAAATATGGGGATTTCTTTTCAATGTAATAAATAGATAATCCTTATTTGGCATTAAATTTCGAAGAACAATATAAACAATGTAAAAATTTTATAGGGCCTTAAATTTTACATTTTTGAAACTATTAAAGGTAGATCAAAAAAGTACATGACAGTTTTGTAGTCCGTTCAATGCATTACGAAAAAGTTTTCTACCAAAATGTCTGTATCATTAAAATTATTTTTCTCCTCAGAAAAATGGAGGGACAACAATTATATAGTTACTATATGATAAATAACAGAACACCTGTCAAATTGAAATTCTAAATACTCATCTTAATATATATATATCTTGTGTGCGTGTGTATGTGACTGAACTCCTCCTAAACGACTGGACCGATTTTGATGAAATTTTTTGTGTGTGTTCGTGGAGATTCGAGAATGGTTTAGATTCACAATTGGACCCGGCAGGTGGCGCTGCGATCGACTTTTAGGATTTTTTTTGTTTTCAAGGCAGGACAACGTCCGCCCGGTCCGCTAGTAAAGATATATAAATGAATAATTATAAATACAAAATGGATACCACAAAACTATTTACATAAAGAGAGAGTAAACCGTTATTCATACCTTACAAAGTCATCGATAACTTATCAAATGAAGTTCAAGGTCAAATAATAATGAACAAATAGAAGCCATTAGGTGTCGAAACAGACGCCGCGCCACCGTAAACAAAGTGATGCGAACATTTGTAACACTAATTTGAAAACTTCAAGAATTCCCGACGATCACATTTAGCTAAGGAATTCTGAATTATCACATTTAGCTACAGAATTGTGCTCGATCACATTTAGCTACCTGCGAAACGTCACACAATCGATTCGTATCGTTTTAAGTAATTTAATAGTTTTCAAACTACATTTAAATTACACATCCCGCTTCGTTATCGAGTTCTTTTTCTATTAGGAATTGTTTCCATTATAGCAATTCCGTAAATAATCTTTCGTAATAGCAAATTTTGAAGTGAAACTTTAACCCCGACGTGATTAGATTTTTTTTGAAGTGAAACCTCTAATGCGACTTCCAGCAAGGTTGCGTTAAACGTTTAACGCTACCATGGAGGGGGTATGAAAGCACTGTTGCGTTAAACATTCAACGCTCCTGGGGAGGGGGAATAGAAAGAGACAGAGCGAGAAAAATAAACAAACATTTCGTATCTTACTTTAGTTATCATAATCCCATTGTAAATGTTATAGGTTTGGATATTTCTTCACTCGAAAATTATAATTAAAAGATGCGATCAATTGTGAATTGAAATCAATTTCTACGCCTTCCTATTTTCATTTCCACATTACGAAGTTTCACTTCTTCCGTGCGGAGGGACTCCACGCACTATTTTTTTTACTTTGTAAGTTTGACGTAACTACTCGTGACAGAGATGGAAATGTTAAGTTGGATATTAATATATCCACTATGAATTAATATATCAGAGGAAGTTTGAAAATAGCACCAGTGACAGAGAAGTTGATGAGTAATAGCATGCTATGGGCATGTCATGGGGAGAGATGAAGACCATGTAACTAGACAAAATTTTGAGTATGATGATGGATATGGGAGTAGAGGAACATCGAAAAAGGTATGGATTGATTGTGTGAAACATGACATGTGTGTAAAAGGTGTGAATACTGAGATGACATCTGATAGGCGAGAGTGGAGAAGGAAAACATGATGTGCCGACTTTTTTTTTTTTTCGATCTGACTACGCTATTGACCAAGCAAGGTCTTAACAGCTTCACCGGACTACTGTTGTGCTGACACTACTTAGGTGGAATAAGGTTAAGAAGATAACGATTTTAACGTTTGACCAAAACCACTTCTGATGTTAAATAATTATGTAGTCTAAGATGGTAAACACGCTAAACCTTAGAGGGCTGGCTCTCAAGTGCAGCTGTCGGAATACACCTTCAGGTGCTTGGCGGCAGATTACGAACGTGAGGATGGTGGTACCAAACGGACTTAGAAAAAGCCGTACCACCATGCAAAAGTAACGATTTAACATTTGTGAGAATGAGATAGAATGCATTATACAGTGTTTCTTATATTCGCAGTCTCCTCATATATTCTGTTTATATAATAAGAATAGAAATCTAAATTGTCTGCACTTTTTCGATTTTCATGAAAAAAAAGGTTGCAGGTGTCTAAGAATAAGTAATAAAATACATTTCAATCATTTTTAGAAATGTCTGTTTGTCTGTTTGTATGAACACGCGTCACTGCTAAAGTACTGGAATTACAGTAAAACCAAGAAAATCATAAAGCAAATCTTCGAGAATAACTTAGTCTTTGTTTCATTAAAATCGATCCACTCTATCAAAAGTTATTGTAATTTTAATAACGAGAAAAGAAAAGTAATGGACTTAATACATTCAGATGACTTTATTAATCACTGCTTTTTACATAACGTTCCACGCGGACGAAGTCGCGCGCACAGGTAATTATAAATAAATGCTAAATAACAAAAAAAAATTAACGCAATTTCTATGCGTTCAGTACTGAGGTTTCTGTATGGTTACTGGCAACGCATGTTGTTTCTCTATTTGAATTTCGATAATCGCACGCATTTACACACATAAAGAGAGAGAAACAAAAGATATCGCATGAGGGGAACATAACGCATAACGCTTTTTCCTTACGTGACGATATCTATCACATTAAGGAACTTTGTTCCAAAAATAAATTAATACAGATAAAATATAATTTTATTAAATTAAAGAACCATATTTAGAAGCACGAAGTCAAAGGTAACCAACTAGTGAAAGTATAAAGCCTCATGTCTTGTACGCGGATTGCGAATACTGAGTCTAACAATACCGTTGAAGAGGCACTTGAGAACCACTCTCCGGATGTAAAGAACGTAACATTGCTTCCAGGGACTCAAGAGATAACCTGGAAACTCCTCTTACCTATATAAACTCAGTGTACAAACGAGTTGTCGATCTCGAACCTTCTAATAGTGAATAGAGTATATTTTAGCATCATTATAATATATTAAAACAATAATATAAAAGTAGTTGGAATTTGCGAATTTGTTAGCATAGATATTTGATATGAGTTCCAACATGAAAGGAATAATGGATTTCATTGTCATATTAGTTTACTGCGTAATATTTAGATTGGATTGTTTATTTTCTTACTAATATAAAATAAATTGAGTTTCGTATAGATTTAGATTTGCTATTGACTCGGAATTATATCGTTGCCGCGACTTAGTCCGCGTGGAACCTGATGTACAAAACTGTGATAAAGTCATCTGAATGTATCAAGTCCATTTACCTATCTACTTTTCACTCGTACTTACGCCGCGTTGTTATTAAATTACAATAACTTTTGATAAACCGAATCGATTTAAAATTTAAGTTATTGTAGGAGCATGCCGTGATTATCTATAAATATGACTACATTTATATTTCATTACAAAAGTGTTATTAGTATATTTACAAATGTCACGTTGATGACCAACAAAAATAAATAAATTTACACTATGTAAGGGATACATAACTAACAAAATTCCCGCTAAAACTACGGCGTAATTTGTTAGAGAACATTCGAGAATCGCCCGAAGTATTCTCAAAGATGGCGACGTCTAACGATATCGTTCCAGTATCCAGGACCCTTCTCCGGTTAAGCCCGCACTCGCCACGTAACGAACGTTAAGCAGTGTCGGCGAATACACGAGAGCATCTTGAAAAATACGCTTCAGTAATGCTATCGATGCGAACTCAAGACACCTTCAAGTGGGCACTTGCCTACTGTGAAACGAATAAAGCGCCGTATAATGTTATTTAATTTTGATGATGTTCTATAATATTTTTTTTTATATCATAGGAGGCAAACGAACAGGCGGATCAACTGATGTTAAGTGATCACCACCGTCCACAAACACTTGCAACACCAGGGGAGTTGCAAGTGCGTTGCCAGCCCATGTTTGGAGGAGGAGGGAGGGGGGAGGGGCGGTGGCTATCCGGCGATCTCACTGACCGAACGAAACGCAACAATGCAAGCACTGTTACTTCACGTCGGTGTTTCTGTGGGTCGGGTGGTAGTACCCCGGACGAACCGACCCATTCATGCTGAAACCAGTAATAGGTTCAGCGTGGCTCTACCACCTACGAAATGCTTTAACACTGTTAAAGAAAACAAACAAAAACAAAACTGTGCTCTATTTTAACCGACTTAAAAAAAAATGAGCTATTCGACCCGTTTGTATTATATGTGTATACTAGCTGTGCCCACGACTTCGTCCGCGTGGAACCTGATGTACAAAACAGTGACTAATAAAGTCATCAGAATGTTTAAGTCTCAATACTATCTACTTCTCTATTGTACTTAAGTCGCGTCCTCATTAAAAGTACAGTAACTTTTGTTAGACCGAACTGATTTTAATGAAACAAAGACTAAATGTTACTCGAAGATATGTTTTATAGATTTCCTTAAAGAGGTTTTATCATGAGCGTAGTATTTTAGCAGTGATGCGTGTTCATTCACACAGACGGACATTTCTAAAATTGACTGTAATGTATATTATTACTTATTCCTAGACATCTGCAATCTTTTTTTCATGTAAATCGATAAAGTACAGTAACTTTAGATTTACATTCTTATTATATGTATAGACTAGCGGACCGGGCGGACGTTGTCCTGCCTTGAAAACAAAAAAATCCTAAAAGTCGACCGCAGCGCCACCTACCGGGTCCAATTGTGAATCTAAACCATTCTCGGATCCACTCGAACACGCACACAAAATTTCATCAAAATCGGTCCAGTCGTTTAGGAGGAGTTCAGTCACATACACACGCACACAAGAAATATATATATTAAGATATAACATAGAAGATTTTGACGATGTTCTGTATAGTAGCCCGGTGAAGCTGTTAAGACGTTGCTAGGTCAATAGTGTAGTCAGTTAAGAAAACCGATGTTCTGTAATAAATACTTTAACATTGTGTTAGAAGAAAAGAAACAAAATCAAAACTGTACTTTATTTTAACCGACTTCAAAAAAGGCGGTTCATATGTATGTATGTTTTTCTGACTGAACTCTTCTCAGAAACTACTGATCCAATTTTGATGGGGTTTTCATTCATGGATGCTTATTTTTTCAGGAAATTAAAATACATGCGTAAAATACATGTTTGAATATTGTAATAAGATCTTAATTTTTTTTACTAAGCAAGAGTGTTTTTAAAATAAGTGAACAAAATATGTTTTTTTTCTCTTTTGACTTCGTATTTTTTGAAGGCGGTTCATTTTTCTTTAAATTTTTTTATTTCATTTGGAATCATCTACTGATATCTTAAATACATGTATTATAAATTAACATAGTATATTCCCTAAACAGATCTTAGATATATAGCACGACAAAGTTTAAAGGTAAAAAACTATAAGAGTACAAATACGCGACCACATAGTCCATCCACTCCACTAGTATTCTAGTGCACCAGTAAATTTATTTTAAAATGATATACACACTGTATTACGTTGTACCTATCATGTAATAACTGACGTTGAAATATAAAAGATAATATGTTTCATAACTCATAAGAAATAATAATTTTATGGTAATACGTCCGCTGATACAAACCATTTTCATATGAAGTTAAAAAAAAATAGTGATAACAAATAATACTTTCTGTTAATGTACTTAGTTAAAAACACAAATTTAATAGGCCATAAAAGATAATAGTTTTATGGTAATAAATCCGGCAACACAAACCATTTTTATATGTAGTTAGAAAAATAAATTGATAATAAGAAGTAGTTTTGTGTCAATAAATCCGAATAAATATACCATTTTATTATGTACAAAAAAATACGAATTTTTAAACCATAAAATCAAAATCAAAAACACTTTATTCAATTTAGGCCCTAAGAAGGCATTTCTGAACGTCAAAACTACCACCGGTTCGGACAAACAACCCAGCCATCGAGAAGAACCGGCAAGAAACTCGATCTGGTTTATCTTTTTAACAAATATATATAATACTAGCGGGCCCGGCAGACGTTGTCCCGCCCTGATTATAAAAAAATCCTGGACAAATTATATACCAAAACGTTCCTCGTGAATCACTTTATTCACTGGTGAAAACCGCATAAAGATCCGTTCAGTAGTTTTTGAGTTTATCGCGAACAGACAGACAGACAGACGCGGTAGGGGACTTTGTTTTATACTATCTAATGATATAGAATGTATTAGGTAAATGTCACAAACGTTTTTAATGGATGTACAGAGATGAGTTAATTCCAGACATCACCATAATAAATAGTTGTTTTGTGCAAACAGATCTGATGATACAAACCATTCTCGTATATATATAAATCCAAATGAATAAGTACCTAAATATAAGTGAACATCGAAAACAATGAAATAAGTGTGTTCTCTTTTGAATTTTCATATTAATTATAGTGTGAATAACAATATTTAAATTTCAGAATTTGTTTATTGAAATTATTAATCTTTTGGCACTCGGAGCCATAATTATGTAAATTTTTAAAAAGTCCATTAATCAATCAAACGTACGATGAACTGCAAAACATCAATTAAAAATATCAAAATATTATATGTACACAGGACCCTATACTACCCGTCGCTAGTCTGACTGAAGCCATGCAAGCGCATTATGGCCGGTCATGCTTCCTTAGCATGTCATGAAGCGAAATTATGAATTTATATCCTTTTTTTTTTTTTTAACGTGGAGAGAAAATCCTTCATTTTTTAATTTTTAATTAGAATTTATATCCTGCCTAAAGAAGTTTTCTCTGCAATAAAAGTTTAAATGCTATTATAACTCAGTTAATATCGAATACAATAATAAGGCACAATTAATATATGTAATATTTTCCAGCAACACAGTTCCCCTACACGAGGTTAAGTTACGTATTTATCGGCAGCCGGAGCTTAATTCGGTAAGCCCGTCATTATTTTACCTAGGAGCCGTCAAACGAGGATCGTAGTTACGTAAAAGACCAAACAATTTATCCTTATTACTATTATAACACTAAATTGTGACGGCGGCTTCGGCCATGTTTAAGTTTTAGTTGAATTCTCTTAATTAGCCTGAGAGAGATCAATATCTGATAATTTTATCTCGAATTATGTAAGCGTTGGTTTCTGAAAGAATATGAATTGGGAGTCTAAAAGAGTTCTCATACCTGAAATAATAGAAATTCTTTGGAAAATAAATCTGTGTGGCCACACGATATAAGTGAAACCACGTGGTTAATGGCGATTAAATCCTATACGTGATCCAGTTCCTCACCGTCCCGAGTGCGCTTGACATCGACTAAATCCGAGTAAACCCGATTCAACGTCACCAACCCGAGCGTGATGTTTCTCTTTCGTTCACTGTTCAATACGCCTAAAATAGTTTTCAATTCAATAATTTTATCTACTAAAGTGAAGTAACAGTACTGAGTGTATTAAAGAAGAACATGTGACCAAATTTGACTTAAACAGTACGATTTGATAATATAAAATAGCAAATGAACATCAGTCTGTCAATAGATAGACGCGTTGATTGGTATTTTTGGCAGGAGATAAATTTATAATTTCGCGTCATGACGTGCCACGTAAGCATAACCGGAGCTATTGCGCTTGCGCTGCTTGTATCAGACTAGCGACGCGTATAGTATGTAGTATAGTACATGTAATATTAACATTTTGGAGCTCACCATACGTCTGATTGATTAATAGACTTTACCAAAAATCTATATAATTATCGCAATAGTGTGCAATAGTGTGTGAGTGCCAATAGATATGAAAACCACACTGATGTTAATAATTGAAATAAACAAATTCTGCAATTTAATTATTGTCATTTACTTCGGTCGGCAGTTCTCATGACTGCCTCAACTTTTTTTAAATATCTGCCCACTGTCTTACTTTTTGTATGACGATATTTGAACACAATTTTTCCAAACATTTTCTTTATTTATGACCCTATATATTCACGTGTGCTTCATTACTGTAATAACTTTATGACATTTATATATTTCAAAGAATTATAAACACACACTAAGAAAATATTTATTTTTATACATTTAGCAGCTGACCCGTGCTCATTTCGTTGGGCGGTAAACATTTTTACTTGTGATGCAATTATCATTGTGATAATATGACCAATAAACTTCACTTAATGATTTAAATTATTTTTTTGATATAAAAACTACTTTTTGTGACTTAAATATAAAAGTTACACATATACTGTCCCTTGTTGTAGGCATTATCAAGCTCTACAACTTTTCTCTAGAACTCGTTCATATATCTCTCATCGTTAAGGCAGCGTTCGTAAGAAACGTTTTCGTTCGACCGTTTTTTCTCCGACTTACTTTGCAAATCCGACTACCACTAAAAAGTCTTTTCTTTTTCGGGTTAATATATAGCCTATGACACTCACAAATAACGTGACTTTCTATTGATAAAAGAATTTTCAAAATCAGTTCAGCAGACCCAAATATTACTCCCTACAACCACACAAACTCACAAACTTCACCTCTTTATAATATTAGTATAGATAAAGAGGTTATATGAATACATGAAAGCATTTTGCCGATATTCAATATCCATTCGGCCGGTTAATTAGTCGATCGTTACTTACAAACAAAAGCTAAGTACACTTGATACGTATAACCTTGAGAACGAAGGCTTAGTTTTATATATTATACAGACAACACACGAATATATAACACAAGAATAATATAAAAACAAAATAACCGTTTTTACCACAGACTAATTCTTAGAATAAATATCATTTTTATCTTAGTTTAGTACACGAGTAATACTTTCATTTGTCCTTGTTATTAGCTATAATTATACACTCGTACATGACAACTCATTATAAAACAAAGTTCTCTGCCATGTTTGCCTGTCTGTTCATGATAAACTCAAAAACTACTAAACAGATTTTCATGTGGTTTTCGCTACTAGATAAAGTGATTCACAAGGAAGGTTTAGATATATAATTTGTCAAGGTTTTGTGCAAATTGGTTGAAATATAATTGTTGTTGGAAATGTCAGAAAAAGTCAAGCCGTCTTGGGAGTTCTCATCGAAAACGCTACCTAGCCCCTTTGGGATATAATAAAACAATGCATGATGGGTTATTACTCTTCTATAGATCTACAAAGAACAAGACACATATTTTTTAAGGATAGTCCACTATACTCATTATATCTTCTAAAAAAATGATGACGTACTGTTGGGGCCGCCGCCTGTCAATATGGCGACACCTCTCGCCCACGTCACCGGCCCGCGGTTAGGCGGGGTGAGGTGGAAATGAGGTGAGGTGTGGCGAGGCGACGTTCTCCGGCGGTGGGCGGACGTAGTACTCTCGAAGGTGGTAGCTAGAGCGCCGGTAGCCTGCCTCGGTGACGACAGTCGGATACCGGTGATTTCTCGAAGGGGCCTCGATGATGTGCAATGTGATGCACGAGCCAGCCGATGAAGATGGTAGATTTTGAAGGAGTCGGGGTGGTCGCAAGAAAACACCGTGGTTCTCGTATAGTGACCGCGTCCCCGAGCCAACAGAGCATTAGTACTGACGATGTAGACTTCTCGATGTTACTATTCAATGTTATCTCAATGAGATGTACAATCAGACTACGTTGTTACTCAATGAGATGTGCAATCGAACTACTCGATGTAACTGTGATGCCTTTTTGAGTCAGACTACCATGTAGTACCGAACGGACCGTGCTTATAAGCAAAATCGGGCCGGCGATGATACCGTTAGACGGCGTGACTCTATTCGTTGGCTCGGATATAGCGTTCCTATTTATTTATCATATTTTTACATATACAAAGTCTATAATATAAATTTCTTATCATATATTTGCATGCAATCTATACTCTAAAATTTACATCTTATATCTATCTTACATACGAATAAAGTTATCTCTATATTAAGCGCCGTTTTGCACTAAACTCTATATTCTATTCTATAATATAACTCTATAATAATCTTATTACATAAACCTTAACTTATATTCATATGTAAATCTATTTTCAGTGTGTTATTTACATGTATCTGTATAGGGTGACATAATCTTAATATATATATTTCTTGTGTGCGTGTGTATGTGACTGAACTCCTCCTAAACGACTGGACCGATTTTGATGAAATTTTTTGTGTGTGTTCGTGGAGATTCGAGAATGGTTTAGATTGACAATTGGACTCGGTAGGTGGCGCTGCAGTTGACTTTTAGGATTTTTTTTATTATCAAGGCAGGACAACGTCCGCCCGGTCCGCTAGTCTTAATATATATATATATATATTTCTTGTGTGCGTGTGTATGTGACTGAACTCCTCCTAAACGACTGGACCGATTTTGATGAAATTTTTTGTGTGTGTTCGTGGAGATTCGAGAATGGTTTAGATTGACAATTGGACTCGGTAGGTGGCGCTGCAGTTGACTTTTAGGATTTTTTTTATTATCAAGGCAGGACAACGTCCGCCCGGTCCGCTAGTCTTAATATATATATATATATATATTTCTTGTGTGCGTGTGTATGTGACTGAACTCCTCCTAAACGACTGGACCGATTTTGATGAAATTTTTTGTGTGTGTTCGTGGAGATTCGAGAATGGTTTAGATTCACAATTGGACCCGGCAGGTGGCGCTGCGATCGACTTTTAGGATTTTTTTTTTGTTTTCAAGGCAGGACAACGTCCGCCCGGTCCGCTAGTATATATATATTTCTTGTGTGCGTGTGTATGTGACTGAACTCCTCCTAAACGACTGGACCGATTTTGATGAAATTTTGTGTGCGTGTTCGAGTGGATCCGAGAATGTTTTAGATTCACAATTGGACCCGGTAGGTGGCGCTGCGGTCGACTTTTAGGATTTTTTTGTTTTCAAGGCAGGACAACGTCCGCCCGGTCCGCTAGTCTCTATATGTATTCATATTCACATTCACTCAATATTCAATATTACATATCGTTACGTTATGTTCGCCAGTTATATATATTTTCGTTATTATAATTTTAATTCTATTTATATTTTATTTAAAAACGATACATAATAATATTAGAAATGTCTGTTAACAACTCCGACTCGTGAGAATTACTGTGGAGCCGTTATAAAGATACCGTTCCGCGGGTAACTTTCAACTATTGTTTTGTACAATTACCATAAAATAAAATATATTATTTTATTGGGCTCGTTCGGATACCGTAACGTCATAACAAATATTACTCGGCGGACCCTATTCAAGTATATTGCTTGTGCAATTATCATTTAAGAGAAAATATACTATTTTACTTTATTCAAAGGCAAAATCCACCGCCTAGTCTCTGGGAATTTGAATTTATTACAAAGGAAAGCCGGTATATGGCTGGAGTCACTGTTCATAAAATTACTAAAAACCCTGAGATCGAAGAAGTCCGTTATGAGGAACCGTTGTAATATTTTATGTACCTCTATGACCATTACGTTTGTCTATATTAAATTATACAATCATCCATATTTGCCGTTCTGTATGATCGCATAATTCTTGCTATCACCCTATACTAACACACGTAATTCTATACAATCCGTAATTCAATAATTCTATGCATGCATTAGTCCCTATTTCTCTATTAATATACATGATTCTATCTATAATTCACATATTCTGTAAATCCATAACTCGATAATGCAATACACACATCATTCTATATTCAACAATTCTACACATGATTCTTACATATCCATAATTCAATCCCTATTACTATACATATCACATCTATAATTCCATATTCAATAACTCAATACACACATAAGATACATACAATTCTATATCCAATTTATATCTCTATTCTATTATATTTGCATGAATTATCTAAAAAATCTATATTAAATGTCAATAAATCTATATATATGCTCTCTATAAAATATCAATAAATCTACGTATACAACTATGTGCTACTCATCGTGTGCGTCGCCAACACGTACAATTCGACAGCTATTTAGACGGATACAGTATTAATACTTAAATACGCTAGTTACATTGAGCATTTTATGAACATGTACAAATTATTCACAGAAGTTTATTACTATTTTCACATGATCGATTGTCTTTATATACATAATTCTTCTGTCCATGTGTATGCGACTGAACTCCTAAACCGTTGGACCCAATTTAATGATTTTTTTGTGTGTCCGAGCGGATGTGAGAATGGTTTAGATTCACAATTGGACCCGGTAGGTGGCGCTGCGGTCTGCTTCTACATTTTTTTTAATATCAGGGCGGGACAATGTCCGCTTGGCCCTCTAATTTAAAAAATAAGAATCAATTGTCCATTATATCAATTACACGGCTGCGCCTATTTGGGTGATTATTTTTTAATGTGTTTGTAACTACATTACAATTGCCAGGACAAGGTTTGTATGAAAAAGAACATTTAAAGAATCGTACGGAAAAGTGATGCATTTTGGTTAAAAATCTCTATGTAGAAAGAGCATGGGGAAGTGCCGAGCAAGACAGTAAGGATATCTTCAAAAATATTGTCAGATCGTCACTTTTCGATTGGCAGTTTATTTCATGACATTGTTTTTTATGCCAAAGGGTAGCAAAATGGCAGACGGCCAGTGATTTTAAATGGCTACCGTCGCCCATGGACAACTGCAACACCATGGGCATTACGGTTGCGTTGCCGAAGTTGAAGAGCGTGTTTTAATCCCTTTTTAAGTGCCTTAAGCGCTTGCCTTAGTAGCTCTGTGAACCTCTAAGGCCTTGTAAGGTCAATAACGTAGTCAGTTTGAGAAAAAAAAATCCCTTTATGAAGAGCCCCATGTCATAACCCTGTGGGAATGAGGGAACAGAATACCATACTAGGCAACCCATTTCACAGCGCTAGCTTGCCGACATGGTCGCGTGTAAAGTAAAAAATTGATCTAACTCTCTTCGTTGCTACACCAGTGTAAAAGGTAGGTAGCTAGATAAAAGATCCTTATTTAATAGTCCCCTTATAAAAATTTAATAACAGTTTCGTATTTTATTTAGTGGAAAACCAACTTTCTCAGCGAGTAAGTAAGCCGCTGGTAAACTAGATATCGGATCCACAACGGGAAGATTACCGATGCGGCTCGGCGTACCGTATAAACTGAATCTGTTGTGTATTGGTGCAAGTCATATGCGGTCGCGGATGTAGGAAGAAATAAACACGTATTCACTACCCAAAATTTATAAATATAAAAGGAATATAAATCTAACGTGTCTGTATTTTTTGGATTTTTGTAGAAAAAAATGTTGCAGGTGTTGAGGTTAAGTAATAAAATATATTTCAATAATTTTTAGGAATGTTTGTCTGTCGGTTTGTTTAAACACGCATCGTTGCTTAAATACTGCGTTCATAATAAAAAATCATAGATCATCTTCGAGTAACATTTAGTCTTTGTTTCATTAAAATCGGTTCACTTAATCAAAAGTTATTATAATTTTTAAGCGACTTAAGTACGAGAGAAAAGTAGATAAGTAAATGGACTTGATACATTCAGATGACTCAATTAATCACTGTTTTTTTAGGTAAAGATCCACGCGAACGAAGACGCGGGCATAGTTAGTTTACTTATAAAGGCATAAATGGGGTTATGAGGCTTAAACTATGGTAATATACAAACGTTCTCACACTAATCCGACTCTATTACAGCTTTGTACTTAGCGTACTATTTTCAAAGGTATATATACTCCTTTTGGGGCGTTTGGGAAAAATGATGTCAGTGAATTTTAAAGATGTACGTGTTATCATTATTTTGCTATTCAAATAAAATAATCATCATGATAATTAAGTGAAACCAATTTGTCATCGGAATAAAATGACTAAAGTACTTTTTAAAGCATGATAAAATAAAATGAAATCAAAATTAAATAAGAATTAAATTCAAATACACTTTATTCAAATTAGTCAAAGCTACCACCGGTTCGAAAAACCCAGTTATCGAGAAGAACCGGCAAGAAACTCGATCTGGTTTTTCTTTTCATGACATATATTTTCACAAGTTATTCACCATATTAAAGACAATGTAATGATTTGATTGAAATGCTAGAACATTTTAACAGAAATCTTTCCCTTTTTACCAAAACATACCTCATTTAGTCTTATACACATTTACTTTGTAATTATTATTTTTATTACTTTTTTTTTAATAATCTATTACTACCCTATTTGGTCTTAGACACATATTTATTTAGCAATTATTATTGTATTTAATACTTCTGTTTTTTTTAATAATCACACGCACACAGCAACACTTAAAAGCGACACCATGAAGTTGGTTAGTAAATATTTGTCAAATTTCGTGAGAACTCATTATATTTATGTCATAGGAGGCAAACGTAAAGGCGTGTCACCTGATGTTAAGTAATCACCGCCGTCTATAAGCACTAGCAACACCAGGGGAGTCGCAAGTGCGTTGCCAGCCTGTGTTAATGGGATGGGGGAAGAAGGGAAAGGGAGACGAGAGAGGAGGGGAGGTGGGCCTTGGGCACTCTCAAAATTTTAGGTAGTTATTCGCATGTTTATAAGTTTTATATCAGTGGCGATAAAAATTACATTCATAAATAAATATACGTTTGTATTTCTGTGTTATTTTAAATTATATATGGTGTTGATTGATAATTTATTGTGAGTAAATAAGCGTTTTTTAGATTATAAACTTTTTAAGTGGTATTATAGATTCCAAGTTAACTGTATGTATTTGTTTATATTGTTTATATTAGAGAAATAATTTATTCTACTTGCTTTTCATAACTTACTTGATGCTGTACATAGAAAATTAATTTCAAAGCCTTTTGGGGTTAATATTGTAATTAAAACTTCATTAATCGCATTTAATAGTTTTTTTAAGCTAAAGAAGTATATCTTCTTACGTGCGTTACATAAGTATATAGATACGTTTTTTAATGTGACTACCTGCAAAGTGTGTTTACAGCTTCACCGAGCTTGCGGCGGAAAATGGCCAAATTCGGGCTATTCTTATGCATGCAATTCCTTAAAATTGAATTTAGATATGTACACATATAGGCACTCTGTAAGCATACCTAGTGTATCTGACAATTTTCGACAATTTGAAATAGAAACTCTCGAATTTTTATGTGATATTACGGTTTGCAGTAGTAGATTTTAGAAATTAAATTCAATCTCGAATAATACCGTACACGCTTGTTAATATTAAGGACTGAATCCAGGAATACTTGTAATCAACATGTTCATTGTAAAACATCTAACCTAGCGGTTTATTTTAAAGATTGCATCTAGTGGCTCCGCTTATGATATTTCAAGCCAGTACACCATCAATTACCGCCAATAGAAGCGTCAGTATTGCAGATGATCCAAAAAAGAGGCTATTAATTTACATGATCCTTACGTACTATGCATGCGACGTTTGTCTGTCTGTCTGTAATTGTGAAGTTGAAGGTAAAATAGGTTGATAAGGGACTACCAATGCATTCAGTTACAATATTAAACGATTAAATATTAAGCCATATCTCTAGACAATTGTATACAATAAACATTACTAAAACAAGTGAACAGAATTGAATCGTTACATTCCAAAATAAGCTAAATCCAATTTTGACCGTTCCTAATATTTTAAGTTATTTTTCAAGGTCTTTAAATTTTGTATGTATAAAATTTTGTATGTGTAAAATTTGCAGTTTGTAAAAGAAACTAAAAACTTTATAACCGGCAACATTTAAACTTCGTTCTCGGTGTATAAAAATTGGAAATTAAAGAAAAATTAAACATATAAATAATATGAACAATTAAAATTGGATTTAGATCATTTTGAAATGTAACGACACAATTATATATCTCATACTTTCATTGAAACCAAGCTGATACCGGCCCGTTTCACTATGCATAGTCTTTTATTTATATTGGCAGTAAAAAATGTAACTCAAAAAACGGCAAAGAGTTGATTGAATCTAGAAATAGGTATGGTATGCCGTATGTATGTATGGTAGGTAGGTATGGTATACTAGGGATGCCGATTCTTCACAAAAAAAAAAAAAACGATTTTTAAATCGAATCGCATCGTGGTCTGTGGAATCGATTCATAACAAAATCCAAAAATAGATCCCAATTTTCTTTTTTTTTGACGACCGGTTTTTTTTTGATATTATTTAAAGACTTCTTTTAAATTGTGAAATACTATCGGGCCCAGCGGACCTTGCCCGATAATAAAAAAACCATAACAGTAGGGTGTCTGTACCCGACTGGATCGCGACCACCGTACACCAGGTGGAACACCCGCCATAGTGACACGTTTGGACGTGTCGCGTTCCGGGATCAGCCGGTGTATATCCAGCAACCGGGGGGGGGGGGCGTCCCTGACTGGGTCGCTTTCAGGCCGGCATGACAGCGGCGACCGGCGATAGATAGTATATCTTTCGGTGGTCGCCATTGTTTTTGGATTGTACTGTGCTTACCATCAGGCACAGTACAGTCACTTTGCCGAGCTACAATAAAAAAAAAAAAAAAAAAAAATACCTTAACCTTTTCCTTATGAATCACTTTATCTACTGGTGGAAACCATCTACCATCTACCATAGGTAGAACCATCTACAAAAATTCCGCATCAAATGGTCATCGATACATTCAGTGATTTTTACTTGACTGCGCTTCATAAGAACTGTAATTTCATTATATAATATATATATATATAGATAGATAAGATCATTGTGAGCGGTTTTACGTGACAAATCAAAGTAAAAAGTGAGCGCTCAAAACCCAAAAACGACTAGATTTAGGTCACTTTTTTAGTTTTACTTCTTGGATACTTGGTCGTTATCTAAAAATTGATAAAATTTCATTTCATATAAAGTTACTAGCTTCTGCCCGCGACTTCGCCCGCGTGGTATAGTTACTTTGGGCTAACTAACACGCAGCGAAAGCTCTCAAAAGGAAAAAAAAACTGATTTCGCATTCTTCATTAGTGCTCCTCTCCTATTGGCCTTAGCGTTATATAGCCTTCCTCGATAAATGAGCTATCTAACACTGAAAGAATTTTTAAAATCTGACCAGTTATTTCTGAGATTACTCCCTATAGGTAACTAACAAACTTTACCTCTTTATAATGTTACTAGCTGACCCGTGCAACTTCGTCTGCACCAAATCGGTTATTATCGGTTGCAAACTGCAATTTTGTAGGCACTATTACAGCACTGATACAGCAATGTATGTGTTTCCAGGCTCAGAGAAGTGGGGCAAGCGGTGTGATGCTTATCATTTTTCGACCGTAGATGAAATATATTGTCAAGATAACGACAATGACGCAGGCAAAGTCATGAGTATCAGCTAATAACAAAATAATAAGATCTCCTGATAGAAAACTGCTGAACTCATTAAAATGCACTTTTGAGATTTTTTAAAAACTACATATTGACGTAGCGTACGCTTTTACTTTGGGGTCAAGTGATCATGGTAAAATTAATACTCAAAAATAAATATAAACCTGCTTAGTTTTAATGACAACATGACATGTGATTCCCGTTGCATATATACTTATTCATATAAACAAAAACGCTGTATCGACCAGTATAAAACAGTACAAGAAAAAGTGATATCCAACTTATAGACTCTTTCGTACAGAGTTCCGGAACTTATTATAACTTCCCCGCAATAACATCTCTAGGAAGTCGACTTTGGCGACTGGCCCTAACTCTGTTAGCTAACCGAATGAACCGTGTAAATTCACTTGATATATTATTGACATCCCGATAGTACCCTTCCCTTTGACTTCCATGAACGCTTATTGAAAGGCTAGTAATGAGGTTTTGAAGTAACAACTTCTTTAGGCGGATTTCGGCAGGAGAAAACCTTTTAGTATCACGTCAACGACATGCGTGTAAAGTGTGACCGACGTGCTCGTGACGTATTGCGCTTGCGTCAATCTAGCGTCGCGTGGTATAGCCACAGAATAAATATGAGAGACAGTACGGAAACTACGAACAAACGCTCGAAAACGGCACACTCACACAAACATGCGCATCGACGAGAGGTTTTGAAAGGAATTCTATGGACAGCACCGCGAAACCCGCTTAGGGGTCTTATCGATGCGTATGTTTGTGTGAGTGTGCCGGTGCGAGCGTTTATAGGTAGTTTCCATACTGTCTGTTATGGGTACTGTGGTATAGCGACCTGTGTCCATGTAATTTTTATATTTTGTATTGGACTTGTGTAGACCATAATAAGTTTGATTAATTAATAACCTATTTACTAATGTATATAATTATTGCTCCAAGTGCCAATAGATATGAACAACCGACTAATGTTAATAATTTCAATATACTACTTATGAAATATAAATAATTCTAACTATAATCATTACATAGTATAAAACAAAGTCACCTACCGCGTCTGTCTGTCTGTCTGTTCGCGATAAACTCAAAAACTACCGAACGGATTGTCATGCGGTTTTCACCGATGGATAGAGTGATTGATGAGGAACGTTTTAGTATATAATTTGTGAAGGATTTTTTCATAATCAGGGCGGGACAACGTCTGCCGGGCCCGCTAGTTAATTTATAAATTCAAAAGAGAACACAGTTATCCAATTGTTTTGAGTTTTCATTTCTGTCGGCATTCCTTATGACTGCCACGACGGTTTTTGCTTAAATTTTGTTGTTTAATATCTTGTCTCAACCAATGTATTAGTACATAAAGTTATCGAAGAATAATATTAGAACTTATGTTTTTATTTAATATATTTCATGACAAAATTGACTGTCCACAAATTACTAATCACTTCAAATTGAATATTCCTGTTAAGCTTGCGAGATCGAATAAATACGTCCCTTTTTATATTTCTCATTCATGTACTAATTTAGGCTTTTACTCTCCGGTCAACAGAATATCTAGGACATATAACTTATACCATAAAACATGCGACATTTTCTCAACTAAACGAAATCATTCAAAACAGCGATAGAGACATATCAGTTTGTTCACAAAATACAGTTATAATTGTTTCAGTATTTCTTTTGTTTTCTTCTCTTTTTCTGTTTCAATTTCCTTGTTTTTGTATTATTATATTATGTATGTTAAATTTTTAAATATGTAAAATAGTTTAATATTTAATTTATCGTTGGCGCACGCCGTGGTTGTCTCTAAATATAACTACATTTATAATGTATCACAATAGTCCTACTTTTTATATACTTACTAGTGTATTGTCATGTTGACGATCCTAAAATAAATAAAATAAAAAATAAATCTTAATAATAATGATGATGATAGAGGTATATCGCTTCACGCCAAAACTACTGGACACTTCTTAAACACTTTACTTCTTAGACAGTACTTATCTATAAATATATATACATATAGAAATAAATTTTGCATACATATTGTCAGGGGTAATGAAAAGATATAGTAAACCTTTCATCAGGAAAAAATATACACTTCTTGAGACATATGTTAAATTTACATCAACTCGAGCCAAGCCTCGTGAGTAAAATCTAGTATTATATAAATATGCGTATATGTATGTAGCGAAAAATGTTAGCTAAACTATTTAATTTGATTTTCGCTAAGTCACAAAAAATGCCTCTCACAAGACCTGTGTACTTACTATGTAGGTGTACAAATTTGAAGTGCCGTGATAGTACTACCTCAACACGGTTTGAACGCTCCTTTTCGAAGGATTGCACATAAGCTTAAGACGCTACGGCGAGTATGTGGGAGCGAAGTAAACTGCCCATTCTCACTTGTAAAGTTACTTAGATAAAGGCTCATATATACATTTCCTGCCCTTGGTATTATGTAACGAATTATGGACCATTTTCATTATGTGATCACTTTCGAAGGAAGTTGTTTATCAAGTTGTCCATAATAATTCATAATTTACTGGTAACTTCTCTACAGGTTTCATATAAGGATGGATCGGTAGTTTGACGGATAAACAAGTTATCCTGCTACTTTCCTTTCTGTATGTAGATTTCTTTGGGTGTACATTCCAAGATCTTTATATAAGTCAAAACATTACAAACTTTATAAATATGTATATAAAATCCTAATATATTTATAAAAAAAATATACAGGTATGACGTTGCGCGTACAACACAGAAAAGCTAAACTACTGGATAGATTTTTTTTTATTTCAAGTCATGGACGCTTGGTTTTATCTAGCAAAAAAAGTAAAGAGAGCTTCGTTTAATATAAAGTTATGACAGATAAGAAACTATAATTTTTATCAATACTAGGCGCGTTAACGATCTCTGTTTTCTTAGCGTGGAAAAATGGGATTCGCAGTGCTTATATTTTTTCCTCTACACATAAAATATATTGTTGCGACAAAACGCTACACCAAGGCGGATAAAGTTGCGGATATTAGCTAGTTTCTGCTATAAAAAATTGTGAGTAGCAGATTTGAAACATTGAAATTATTTGGACAGGTAACATGCATAAAAGGATAGCTTACGATAGGCAATAAAAATGACATGAAAAATAAAATATTGCGATTTTTTTCAAGAAAAAGGAGACTGTTTATATAATAAACATTTATATTCATTAAATATATAAATTGAAAATTGTAAATCATATATCACGCGTCGACACGCCAACAGTCAGTCTGACCCGCCGCTATGGTTATTACACATCAATAACTTTTACCGGTTATAGTAAGCAGTATTTTACTACAACAAATGAAGATAACCGTATCCGAACAATGAAAAAATAACTCGAAAACCAAACAATAGTATCCGGCGACAGCATTAAGGCAAATTTATTCGGAACCCTTTTTGCTAGCGGCAGTTTGAGTGGCGACGGCGAGCGGCGCCCGCTATACCTCAGACCTCGCAACGTATCCGGGCCCGTTATCGTTACTCACAAATAAATTCGAGAATCAGGGAACATCGTCCTCGATATCTATCTGTCATATCTGTCATACCTTCTTCCTTTTCGTATGAATGAATAAGTAATCTTCAGCACTGTTCCGACTGAATTGGATCTGGTTACTCTTTTATCCTAAAAATCTGATTATTTCATTTTATTTTGAACAATATGATAATTGACGGTTGTCATCTTCACGTTGGCTTGCACTAGCACATGAAAAGCTTTAGACTGCTGGAAATTGACTGTCCTAGACAATGATATTATAACTAAAAAGCTGTAGATACGTCATAAGCGATTCTACAGCGCCTTATTAAAACTTGGCCAGCTAGCTTATTTTTTACGGCTTCCCCGTCAATCCGCCGGTATTTAAGCAACATATAAGAACTATTTCTTTTTCACCAGCGATATTGAGAATATGTCATCGTACTTCCACATTTTATCTCAGACAGTGTGGCGTTACAATATTACTTTACGTATGTGTGCGTTACCGTGCCATTTGTTTTGTCAAAATATTTTTTAGTAATAGCTTTTTAGTTTTAATATCATTTGTAATATTAACCGCAATTTAAGATTTTTAAGAGTGGTCAAAATTCGATCATCAAATGTGGTTTTTAATTGTCAATATTATTGTCCCATCCTCGGCTTTTAATACACAGCGCCAAGCCACACAGCTTGCCCACGCTGAATTACCACGTTCCCATTTGCGTACTTTCTGACCTACATTTTTTGTATGGTAATTGCTCTGCTCCTAAGGGCTGAAGCATGATATTATATAGCCTTCCTCGATAAATCCTGTTAATATTATAAACGAGAAAGTTTGTTACGATGGATGGTTGTTTGTTACTTTTTCTTGCTAGGATTACAGAAGGAATTTTGTTTTCTTTTTTTAAATAATATGACTATACGTCACAGAATCACATAGGCTATGATTTATGAGCATGTTGCTTCAATTAGCCAAAATATAATGATAAGTGTATAATAAGTTGCAAAAATCCTGCCATTCGCAAGCTATATGACGTACTCTTCGCAAACCGCTGAAGTCATGCGAATATAATGTACGGTGCCATTATTTATAAAAATACAAAATATGTAGATGAAGTCGTAGGCGTCCACTAGTAGACTATAAACTGCGAAAAGAGTTACTCAGATCCGTATGACAATTCTAGACATTAGCGCATGCAAACAAATAAATAACAAAGCTTTAGAAGAAACAAAAAAACACTCGGTGCTATTACAAAAAAGTTAAATACGTATTGAATACTTTCTTGATAAAAGTTTTGGGTACTTACGTATTAAATGCACCGCGCTCGCAGAACGTTCGACATCTTGCTCTTTTATCTCTGTTTGGTTAGGTTAGGTTAGACTTGTGAAAAAGGAGAACACGAGCTTGCCGCGCAGCGGTTGGCGAGAGCGGTGCATTTAATACGAAAGCACCCAAACATTTTTTAAAGCAAGTATTCAATACATATTTAACTTTTTTGTAATAACTCGGACTATCTCAAAAGCGTTGTAATATCAATTACAATTTTAAAGCGTTAACTATAATTTAAAAAAATGAAAACAATGAGTGAGATGTAAAAAATTGTAATATTTAGGACATAAAGTACATTTGCATAAATGAAACAGTTGGATTTATATCGTATTTTTCATTTTAATTAGAAATTGTAAAATGACTCTATTTTTGATTTGCAATTAAAACTCCGTCTAATCAAACTTAAATGGTAACAATTTGTTTAATAAAATAGCTATATTTAATTAATCGTCTTATACTCGTCACCATTATTACATATTATAAAATATAGTCCTCCGACGCGTCTGTCTGTCTGACTGTTCGCGATAAACTCAAAAACTACTCAGCGGATTTTGATGCAGTTTTTATTAATAGATTCATTACGAGGAAGGTTTTGGTATATGATTTGTTAAGATTTTTTTGTAAATTGATCGAAATATAATGATAAATGTTGAAAGTGTCGGAAAAAGTCAAGCCGCCGAAGTTTCATCAAAAAATTGGAAAAAAATGAGAAAATATTTTAAATTATATTTTAAAGTTCAATAACTTCGAAACGCATCGGTTTATCAAAAAATTATAAGATAGCTGTTTTCTAGAGCGTTCAATTTTATATAAGAAAATGATTTCCTCTAGCCTTTTTGAGGAACCATTAAAAAGTTATAAAATTCTAAACTCAAAAAAACAAGCTTTTCCATGTAAATCATACGGGCAATTGAAATTTACCTTGCGAAATATATTAATATTAAGGTCTGTGACTTTCACAGGATTTTTTTTTCATCAATTCCCACAAAATATTCAATTTATTTAAGAGGAAAACAAAATAGTCAATTTTTTTACAGTCTTTTTTAATCAGTTAATGTATATAATACATATATTATTTTGTATACATATAAGAATATCAATATAACATGTACACAGGCCACTATACTACGCGTAGCTTGTCTGACGCACGCGCAATTCGATGGGTCACACTTACATGTCAGCATGTCATTACGAAAAATTATAACTTTATCTCCTGCTAAAAATACCGGTCGACGTGCCTAAAGCAGTTTTTACTTCAAAAACTCTCCTTTAATTGCCCCCCTAACACTACTGAAGTGCGTATCTGTAAAATGGGACGGAGCATGAAAGCAATCAATTTTTAGTATCAAAGACAGCCACGGCAAGTTTTACCCACGCACAAAACAGCTTACAGAGTTGTTTAGCTTGTTTTTCTAAACAACATCAACACACGAACGTTTTGTTGTTTTGTACACTTTGTGTCTCGATTAGGGAACGCTGTGCTTGTTTATATTTTAAACAAACAGATCGCTTAACGTTTTATAATAGGTTATGTTGAAGGTGAAACTTCTTTTGACGAATATTTCAAGGTCGAATTTCAATGCACTGTTTTATATGTAACGCTTATTAGAAAAACGTTTCTGACGCGAAAAGGACGGAAATATATACTTTGCCAGAGAGATAAAAAGAAAGCGCAACAAACCGAAAGATATAGATGAGCGCGAAAGAATAAAACAAATAGATAAGGTGTGCGATAATAACAACAGAGATAAGGAATGTACTAATAAAAAATATATATTTTCGATTATTATTTCATACTCTAAGCACTTTCTTTACAGAAACTAATATTTTTGATTACCATTTCTATTCAACATAGAATAATGAAATATTCTCGTGTACCTATCTCAGTACGAACACTTAAAATCCAGTTAGTTGACCACATTTATATTTAACATCTGATTCTATATTGAACTATCTGAATACTATCTGAAACTAATATTTTTGATTACCGTTTCTATTCGACATAGAATAATGAAATATTCTCGTGTACCTATCTCAGTGCGAATACTTGAAATCCAGTTAGTTGACCACGTTTATATTTAACATCTGATTCTATATTGAACTATCTGAATACTATCTGAAACTAATATTTTTGATTAACGTTTCTATTCGACATAGAATAATGAAATATTTTAATGTACCTATCTCAGTACAAGCACTTAAAATCCAGTTAGTTGATCACTTTGATATTTAACATCTGATTCTATATTGAACTATGTGATTGTATAAAACAATGGTCTATAACACAAAATTATAAATTACTAGCGGTCCCGACGTACGTTGTCCCGCCCTGATAGTAAAAAAAAACCTTGACAAAGCATATACATAAACCTTCCTTATGATTCATTTTATCTACTGGTGAAAACCGCATGAAAAGCCGTCCAGTAGTTTTTGAGTTTACTGCGAACAGACAGACAGACAGACACGTGGCAGAGGACTTTGTTTCATAATATGTAGTGATACGTATGAACAGTGTCGAGACAACAAAGCCAAGTATATCTTGCCGAACGAAGGAAGATATAATAAGCTATGCAAATGTAACCCAAATGGACTGTGACCACAACACATGAGATGAAAGAAATCTATCAATCAAAAATACTTTATTCAATATAGGCTCTGAGTAGGCGCTAATGAATGTCAAGCTACCACCGGTTCGGAAAATAACCCAGTCATCGAGAAGAACCGACAAGAAACTAGATCTGGTTTATCTTTTTATAATATATATTTTTACAAAACATAGATAGTTACATTCGTTTTCAGTTGAAGTCTGGGGGGTGGGGAAGGGGAAAGAAGGGGTTTGGGGGGTGGGTGGGGGGGGGATAGGGGGGGGGGGGGGGGGGGGAAGAGGGGGGGGGGGAGGGAAGGATTTGGGGGATTGATAAGAAAAAAAAAATGACCTAGTGGTTCATTTTAGTGCGCATTTTGAGCCAAACATGTTTATTTGACTTAGTCATGTTCGATTAACCGACCTACATGATTATACAAGGCAAATACCAATACATTGGACAATTCTTGAAATATCTAGGCTATTTTTACTGTTTAAGATATTCTTTACCTGGTTTCTCAGAGAGCCAAATTTAATATGTATAAAAAAGAAATAAATTGATGAATGTATGTAAGCATAACTTCAGAATTGCTGTACATATTTAGCTATATTTTTTGTTGTGTTTTCTTTTCAGGACAACGAATTATCGGGACATGGTTTGTATGGGAAAAGGTGTTGCAAAATGCTAGAGAAAAGTGACAAATTTGCGAAAGATCACCATATAAAAAAGTAAGTGAGAAGACAGTAGAGCGATTTTTAAAAATATTTGATGTAATGACATTCTATTGTTCAGTTACCATTTTGTTTAGCTCCGTGATCCATAGTCCAGAATATTTGGTTTCATTTCTTCGTCAATACAATTGGTCTGGTCCTGGTCTCTAGTTATATATTTGGCAATGTCAAAATCTTGCTACGATGAATCTACTGCAAAAGCTGAATCATAAACTAAATTTAGTCTTTCAAAACCGATCTATGGCTATTTCGACAATCGCTTTGTTCTTGCAAAATACGTGACTAAGCAACCGGTCAATCTGGTTATTTATTTAAGTAAAGACCTAAAGTAATCTCAGAAAAGTATCGTATGTAAAAGACTTCAAGTTAGACTCCTCGAAAACGTAATAAAAGCTAATACACTTGAATGGATTCGCTGAAATCTCAACCCGTATTGCTTCAATAGCGACGAGGGAGAGAATATTTACCGAGATTTACAAGTATAATTACATTTTATATAATTCTTTGGTATAAAAAATGATGTCTTTAATAATAGTTTTCTCATGGATTTTTTTAACAAATCACTACTTATAACAAAACAAAGCCTTTTGGCACGTCTGTCTGTCTGTTTGTGAAAAATTCAGAAACTACTGAACGGATTTTCTTGCGGTTTTCACCAGTAGATAAAGTGATTCATGAGGAAGGTTTTAGTATATAATTTGTCAAGGATTTTTTTATAGTAAGGGCGGGACAGCGTCTGCCGGGCCCGCTAGTACGTAATAATTTTATAATTCAATAAATAAATTTGAATATATACATATACAATGCATATGAAGTCTATTCTCACCGATTACTGCGTACTTTATTTTAAATACTAGCGGGCCCGGCGGACGTTGTCCCGCCTTAATAATAAAAAAACCATGACAAATTATTGGTTATATGACAAATTACACCTAAATCTTCCTCATGAATAACTTATCTACTGGTGAAAACCGCATCATAATCCAGCAAAGGACAGACAGAAAGACACAGCAGAGGACTTTGTTTTATAATATGTAGTGATATATTGAATACTTGCAAAATAAAATATTTTTCGATGCTTCGAAAGACAATAAAAACCTTCGTATTGACTGAATCCATTTCGTGAACGGATAAAATTGGCAAAATACTTTTTTTAACATTTTGAACGCCTCTTCAATTCCAATTAACGTTTTTTGTATTTGATTGAAGAAGGCGTTACTTTGCGGAAATCTATAATTAAATTGTATATAGTGGATGTTACTTTGCACTTCCGCTTGGAATTGATTGACCCCTACAACTACTTAAAAAGTCCTGGTGGCCTAGTGATTTGGACGGTGGAATATTATTTCGATATCCGCAGGTTCGAACCTCGGCATGTACCAACGAATTTTTCGGAATTCGCTTACATTTACTAGTTTAAATTGGTAACACTATCGGCTGACGGTGAAGGAAAACATCGTGAGGAAACCTGAACTTGAGAAATATTCTTGTAGTACTACTGTATGTGGGAAAAATATAGAACTGTGGATTTATCAGAGTTTGAAATCGCCAATACATCTTGGACTGACTGGCGTGGTAATTATGCCCATACCTTCCTTCGGGAAGAGGCCTATGGCCCTGCAGTGGGTCTTACAGGCCAGCCTCTTACAGGCCGATGATGACTATGTCTTAATTTTTTTTATTGTTTTAGAGAAAAACGCTTTTTGTTACAGTGAGACGTAGTAATTGTGGTCAATCAATTCCAGACGGAAGTGCAAGTAACATCCACTATAATATCCAATAAACGTGATGTAACACGATAGAGTTATTATCTGGTTATCCTATTCACTCCTTTAACCTTGGTGATAAGCTATTATTTCACATCCCCGTTGGAATTGGTTCTACGTAACAAATGAGAATACTTCCCTCTACGAAACACACGTTCCCGTGAATATTATTTATATCCGAGACTACAAAATAACATACTCATTCCTCAAAGTACACCTCAGTGGATGTGGTACAATATTATAGCTATAATATAAGTAGACGATAATGTAAGTTAGTAAGTAGTTATTTTAAGTTTTATTTGCTGTATGTTTAGTTTTTGTTTTAATAAAAAATAAGAAAGATTAATAAGAATACATACATAAATAATCATTTCGATTTATTGTTTTTCATTATTGTAAGATAGTAATTTCGTAGGTGGTTTCAGTATGAATGGGTCGGCTCGTCCGGGATACTACCACCCGACCCACAGAAAGCCCACCTCCCTTCCCCCTCCCCGAAACTCAAGCTGGCAACGCACTTGCGACTCCCCTGGTGTTGCAAGTGTCTATGGACGGCGGTGATCACTTAACATCAGGTGACCCACCTGTTCGTTTGCCTCCTATGATATAAAAAAAAGTAATAATTCTAGTTAAGTTCTGTTAATGTTGTCAACTTAGATAAGGTATCTTTTTTTTGTTGGAAGATTTACTGATTATCCAATAAAATTATAGAGTAATATATCCAATTTTTTTTTTCGTTTTCCACATTTACTTGCATTGTCCTCCTATTTCAATATGTACCAGCATATGCGCTTCACGAACTCCAAACATGTATTCTGTATTTGTCATCTCGGCTAAACTAAACTAATTAAGTTCGAAGAACAAGGGAAGCAAATAAAACACTTTCTTTATATGTGTAGCTGTGTGTATGCCCGTATTTGGGGGTAATCTGTGTTAAGCTAGTAAATGAAAATATTTAATGACACTCCGAAGGATCGAACCTAGGCTTGAGCCGATTCCGAGGGGGTCTCATCATAAGACGAATATACAATTATATACTAAAATCCATTTATAACCTATCCACCTAACCACTTATGAAAGTCAAAATTACCACCGGCTCGGAAAACAACCGAGTCATCGAGAAGTACCCGCAAGAATCTCGATCTGGTTTATCTCTTCATATTATATATTTTTACAAAACATAAATAGTTACATTCGTTTTTAGTGGATGCACAGAGAGGGGCGTAATGTCCAGACGTCACAATCGTTAACATATTGATCCACCCTATAAAATACTGTTTAAACATGCCTTTAGACACTAAAACACAATTTATTTATTATTATATTATCAAGAAATATACAACCGTAAATGTACACTCTAAAAACACATCCGCTTATACCCCAGACCAAGCGTGAAAGGTACATTCAGAGGCATAAACGCAAATAAACGTAGTGTCATAGCTATAAATTATTTCCTAGCAATGGAGTCCGTCCTCTCGGGGCGCCCTGCTCCGTGGGGTGAGACCGCCGAAGTTTCTTAATCAACAAATCGCTGATACTCATAACGGCAAGCAAGGATCGGGTTTATTGCGTGTGACTTTGATATGGACGGCTGTTCAGCCTACGAACACAAGTTAAGCACAACAGCTACTTCATCTTATATTTTAACATACAATAAATTACTGAAACTCCTTGGAATAAATAATAAAATACATTTCAATTATTATTAAAAATGTCTGTATATCTATCTGTCTGTTTTTTGAACACGCATCACTGCTATAATACTGCGTTCACGATAAAACCTCACGTAGCCTCAAGTAAATCTTAGAGCATAGCCTTGACTAACATTTAGTCTTGGTTTTATTAAAATCGGTTCTCTCTATCAGAAGTTATTGTAATGTTAATGACGATGCGACTTAAGTACGAGAAGAAAATACATAAGTAAATTGACTTATTACATTCTGATCATTTTATTGTTTTTTTTTAATTAGGTTCCACTCGGACGAAGTTGCAAGAACAGCTATTAAAATAAAACTGACTTAAAAACCAGGTTTTATTGTTTCCTTCGTCAGGCGTTATAAAAATAATTCAGCCTCATCCTAGGATTACATCCATATTTGTTGCTACAATTACAAGTTTACAGTTGAAGTTTAATAATAATAATAAAAATTTATATACGAACACACCAAACTCACAATGTAACAGTAAGTGGCAGGTCCGAGTTATATACTGATTAATTTTAATTTCCTTCGAATCAGAGATTTACCCGATAAACGGCGACACGCCAGTTTTTTATATGTATAAATACGGAAATAACTCTGTGGTCTATCTTTTACATTTTCACGAATAAACTGGACAGATTGCAACAAAATTAGATATAGACGGATCTTAGCACCTAGAGAAAAGCATAAGAAACCTTCCATTGTGAATATGCGAAAAAACACGCAGGTGAAGTCGCGAGAAACTTTTATAATGTATAAAAGAATCGTGCGTAGTTCACACGCGGTAATAATAAAACTTTCAAAAAGAGAGCGAGAAGAGTGTATGTCTCACTGTTCTCCAATATCAAGGGCAAGCGAGACACAGCTCTCACTCTACTCAACACAGTGTTTACCCCCACTATTTTTCGTGACACAAAAAAGTTGCGGATCAAAATTTTAACGTCCTCCCATAAGAAGTTACACTACAAAAGACGTTTCCTTAGTTTGAACGTATTGAACTATATTTTAAATCTGATCTGAGACTCTCCAAAGCAGATTGCCGCCGTGATATCGTATGTAGAGTGATAGAGCTGTTCTCTCCGGTATGTACGTAGAGTTTAGTTTCGCTGACTCATCATATATAAACTTGGCCTTGCGAAGCGTGAAATGGAAAAAGCTTTGTTTGCAACTTAGTAACTTTTTACTCTGCAATTATTCTACTATAAACTTTTTTATGTCACATTTTTATATCCATATATATAAAAATTAGTAATTTCCCGCGGCTTCGTATGTTTCTTTTGTGCAGTAATTATTTTCGTCTCTGTATTTTATATATTTACTAGCGGGCCGGGCGGACGTTGTCCTGCCTTCATAATAAAAAAAAAAATCTAAAATTCAACCGCAGCGCCACCTACCGGATCCAACTTGAATCTAAACCATTCTCGGACCCACTAGAACACGCACACAAAATTTCATCAAAATCGATGCAGCCGTTTCGGAGGAGTTCAGTGACATACAAACGTACAGAAGAAATTTATATATAAAGATATACAAAAGAGCAACAAATGACGGATATTCATTGACATTTTCATACCCTTTTTCACCACGTTAAGGGTTAAATTTCCAAAAATACTACCCCAGTGCTCACCTACGGTGTAAATAGGATGCATATGCAAATTTTCGTAGCCCTACTGCTTTATACTTAATAGGTTTTGGTGTTTGAGTACCATCTCATCTGTTTTTAAATAACGATGTGTTCTAAGATAGCAAACACGCTAAACTTAGAGCGGACTGGCTCTAAATTGTAGCTGCCGGAACAGACCAACAGGTGCTTCGTAACAGCTTGTCAACTTGAGGGTGGTAGCTAGCCAAGAAGGAAAAACTAGATTTCGTAAAAAACCGGCACAATCTAAATACTACAAACTATGACAAACTGGTTGTCCCATGTTTTAGACTTAGTAAAACCAGTAACAGTTTTTTGGGAAATAATGTTAGATTTACAACAAAGTTCCAAAGGATATTACCGATTTGCCGGACTGCGAATTTAAGCGCCATGTCAAACGGGTTTTGGTGTCAAAAAGCTATTATAGAGTGGATCAATATGTGAACGATGGTGATGTCAGGCACTGGACTCATCTCTGTGCATCCATTAAAAAAGTTTGTGACATGTACCTAATATATTCTAAATATTATATATATTTGTTAAAAAGATAAACCAGAGCGAGTTTCTTGCCGGTTCTTTGGTGGGTGTATACCGAACAGGTGATAGTTTTGACTTTCATAAGTGCCTTCTTAGGGCCTAAATTGATTAAAGTGTTTTTGATGTTGATTCAGAAAAAGCCGAACTACCATGGTTTCGTCGTGATGTTTTCCTTTATCGGATGCTCCAATTCAGCTGCAAAGATTCGAACTTACACCCTTCGACACGGTATCCGAATACGCTTTCAACTAAGCATCGCTTGAACCGCTAGGTAGTTCGGGGAGCGCGTTGATATGTCAATCAGTAAGATATTCTTTATATATATATAGAAGACAGATGTTGGGAGATCAGCAAACTTTATCACAGTTGTACCAATTAATAGTGGAAGTTGACACACCTATTTAAGAAGTGCTTTGTATATTATACATTTTACTATTATACGCCACCAGATGGAAAAGGCACTACATAATTATTGCAAATAAAGTTGCAAACGATTTCTACTAGTATATAAAATGAAAATCTTTTGAAGTAAAACTTCTTTAGGCGCGACTAGGAGGTAAATTAACGACAATGCAACGGAAGTCCGTTACGGCAGTATAGCGTCACGTTATTGTACCATCCGGTTAGATAATAATTAAACATAACCAAAACTTCTATTAAATCATAATTAATTTAATTCGTTACTTATCATAGTAATCTGTTCGTACTTCTCTATATTTTATTTACTTTATAACAAAGACTTGCTAATAATATTTCCTGTGTTATTTAAGTTCAGAATTAGCTGATAGATGGCACTACAGATAATGAAGCTTTGATTTAATTTGTTACTTACTTACATTGATACCAGATGGAAGCACGGTCGCGCAACCCATATATAGATAATTAATTCTATTGAATGTTTTTTATTATTATTCAATTTCATATTTTTGAATATATGTTTTTTTTTTCAAAAATTTTTGATTGTTTTGTTTAGAAACTATTTATTGAGAAAATAAAAAAATATTTCAAAAGTTTTACTTAAATCGCGTGTGACGGTTCGTCGCTCGTGAGCTACTTTATTATACCCTTACCATAATACCGTTTGCATTTTGCAGTTTTACAAAAGGTAGCACGCTAGTCACTCCATTTCAAAGCAACGAGAGAAATATCACTCGCGAAAGTTAATAAATTAATAAATAATGGGTCGATATAAAACGTTCCTATCATTACGATTTACAGGAAATTAAGTCAGTATTTTTAATCATTAAACAACTCATCGAGTTGGTTCTGAGTACTTAAAATGTTGACAATTTTTCAATATAGCATTGTCGTTAGTGTAAACGTTTTGATTAGCTGTAAGATGAGAAAAAAATATATTTTTTTACGCTCAAGTCTTAAAGAATCTTAAATATGTTTTATTTTAATTCATGTTTCAATAAAATAACTACATAAAAAAAATATATTCATACTAGCGGGCCCGGCTAATGCTATCTCGCCCTGTTAATATCCTTAACAAATTATATACTAAAACGTTCCTCATGAATCACTTTATCTACTGGTGAAAACCGCATGATATTCCGGTCAGTAGTTTTTGAGTGTATCGCGAACAGACAGACAAGCGTGGCAAAGGACTATGTTTTATAATATGTAGTGATTATGCGATATTACTGTGGAATATGTCCGGATGATGAGAATCCAAATGACCGTATAGACACAAGCTTAGTAATAAATAAACACCGTCGCTATATTTAACCAGTGTTTTCTATATCAACATAAGTTAAATATGTAGAGAAACATTATTGTATAAAGTTTGTAAGATACAATGTGTACCAAAAATGGAACGATTTTTCTTCACGAACAAATCTTTGACCCTTTTGTTCCCTTGTTGACCCTCAAATTATTTTTCGCTCTCGAAAAGTCTGCTATACTTAGTATAGTATAATTTATGTTTTTTTTTTTCTCGAACTATCTAACACCCTTTTCCTGATAAACCTTCACAGCTCCACCGTTTTAACAGGGCGAGCGCTTATAGCGCTCAGACGCTTGGAAAAAGCTCAAGGTTGCCAGAGTGGCCGAACCTCGGCTTGAACTCTTGGCTTGTGGTAAGAAGTTAATCATAAATATAAGAATTATTGCCGGCGTTATGAAAATCAAACTGAATCACAAGCCAAATTATAAGTCATTGACTTCAATACACCATCACTTCACTCCAGTCTTCCAAGTACGCTAAAGTGTATTCTTTCGAGCAGAATGTATGAATGTAATGTAATGTGAAAAGTAAAATGATAGCCTTTTACAAACTACTTTATTATGAAGAACGCAAATAAGCGAACGTATTATAAGCTCCAGCGAAATGGAGTCACAAAATATTGAAAATAATGAGAGCTAAGTGGACACTTCCCAAGAATGGTAGCAGTCGTGTCTTGTAGAACAGATGCATTTTGATTCAAAAGTTAATACTATCTTACCTTAAACCATGCCATCGTAGAATCATCATAAAGGACCACCCATTCTTCAGACCACGTGTTCCATAAATATTTCCCTGAGAAAGAAACAGGAATATTTAGTCAATTTTATAGTATGAGTGCTCGTCCAGGGGTTGAATTTCGACCATAGGGAAAAAACCTAACATTAAATCTCATGAATAGCTACTAAAGAAAACAAGAATGAATAAAATCGAACGAGAAACAGAGGATGGAGATGTTCTTAACTCTTCTCCCAGTGCCGATTTATAATATACTAGCGGGCCCGGCGGATGGTATCCCGCCCTCATAATAAAAAACCTTGACAAATTATATACCTAGGCCTTCCTCATGAATCACTTTTTCCACAGGTGAAAATCGTATGAAAATCCATTCAGTAATTTTTGAGTTTATTGCGAACTGTCAGATTTACGTGGCAGAGGACTTTGGTTTATTATATGTAGTGACTTGTCGTTTCATTTCGAAAAATTCGTTCCTAATATTTTGCGTAATTTTTAAAGATCTTCAAATTTTGTACGTGAAGATCATAAAAAAAATCTAAAAACCTTATGAACGGCAAAATTTGGACTTCGTTCTCGGTAAAACCGGAAATCTTTAAAAAAATAAACCCGTTATATGAACGATTAAAATTGGATTTTGAAATGTAACGGCACATACCTAAAAAAAATAAGAATCATATATATAAAATTACCGGAATAAAAAAAACTGTTAAGAGCATGATTGTAAACAATTAATATCGAAACGAATATTCAGCAGTGAACCCTTCGAATACTCCTATAAGCTATCCGGTTAAGATGTCGTAATTTTCTATATGTATTTTATAGGCGTTTTACTCTCGCAAGCTGACGGACAGTCTGTCCCGCTCGCACCCGTTACCGAAACCGGGTACATCGTAAAACCGGGTGGAGGATACCCGGTTTCTGTTTATGAACCTGACGGATGAGAATTAACCGAACTCGTTTTACGATTTCATTCGGGTATTATTATTATTATTGCATATACTTATAGTATGATGTAGTGTCGTATTTGTGAAGAATGGATATAAAGGTTTAACCACAGTTCGTAGAAAACAGCTTGTACATTCAACTTTTCTAAATATGATTTCAGATGTTAGTGAATATGTTGTGATTCTATACGTATTTAAAAGCGAAATATTTTTTGCGTTGATGGCTTTGAGGATAGCATGTCGGAGACGGCGTCGAAGGTCGACTCCTAGCAGCTGAATCGGAGTTTTTAGTGAAGAAAAACATCGTGAACCATAGCATGGTGGTGGGGCTTTTTGATAAGTCCATCTGGCTAACTATCGCCCTCGAGTTGAAAATCTATCGCCAAGCACCTGTTCGAGTGTTCCGACAGCTGCACTTGAGAGCCAGACCCCTATAGGCTTAACGTAATCGGCTGAGTGCCTTAAGCGCTCGCCTTAGTAGTCCGGTGAAGCTGTTAAGACCTTGCTAGGTCAATAGCGTAGTCAGTTCGAAAAAAAAAATAGACTTAACGTGTTTACAATCTTAGACCACATCGTTATATAACATCAGATGGTATTATGGTCAAATGCTAAAATCTACGTCGTATAAAAAAAGAATAGCTCTAAAAAATCGAAAATAATCATATTTTTAATATTATAAATGCCAATGTGAGTTTGCTTCTTTGTTGGAATTGATCATGAAATTTTGCGTGCATTAATTACAAAAAATATTAATGACATGACACAACATAATCCATACCTACAGATATGACATATTCCTATTACAAAAACGGGCAAATAATTAAAGACTAAGTTTCAGGAATTCGGTATCTTAACTCTGACCTCCCAATATATTCTCGATAATTTAATGTATGTCCGCAAAAACTTAGATATGCTGAATCTAGTAAAAGACCAACATAATTTAAATACTAGAAACAGCAACAAATTGGTCATTCCATGCTTCAGGCTCACTAAGTCCAAAAACAGTTTTTTAGGTCATAGTGTTAGGTTTTATAACAAAGTCCCAAAACACATTACCGATTTGCCGGATAGTAAGTTCAAGAACCATGTCAAACGGGTTTTAATATTTAAAGGTTATTGTAGAGTGGATCAATATGAGTACGATTGTGAGGTCTGGAAATGACGCCCTTCTCTGTGCATCCACTAATAACGAATGTAACTATTTATGTTTTGTAAAAATATATAACATGAAGAGATAGACCAGATCGAGTTTCTTGCCGTTTCTTCTCAATGACTGCGTTGTTTTCCGAACCGGTGGTAGCTTTGACGTTCATAAGCGCCTTCTCAGGGCCAAAATTGAATAAAGGATATTTTGATTTTGATGTGTCTGTTAAAACATAATACGCAGGTAGAGAATTTATCAAAGTATTATCTACGCTATGTAGCATTACGGTATTATATGGGACCAAACAGTTTTGATAAAATTTCACAAACATAATATAGGTAAAGGGAAATCTAAAGATGTGTATTTCATTACATAATATAAAACAAAGTTCCCTACCGCGTCTGTCTGTCTGTTCGCGATAAACTCAAAAACTACCAAACGGATTTTCATGCGGTTTTCACCAATGGATAGAGTGATTCATGAGGAACGTTTTAGTATATAAATTGTCAAGGATTTTTTCATAATCAGAGCGGGACAACGTCTGCCGAGCCCGCTAGTTTTATTATATTTTAAGGGTATATTATGCCAATAAACATATCAGCCGTATTGTGCTCCATTCTTTGTAGGTGCACATTAGGAGAGTCGCTGATGAGAAATTATTACCAAATTATACAACATCTTACCTTCACTCGAATTACAATTTATATTTGATAAAAACAACAATAGTATACAAAAATGCAAACAATTTCAATTCACTCAAATCTATCTATGCAAATATTGTAATTTTTAATCTACTAATGAAGTTAATTAATTGTTACAGATGAATTAACATACATAACAACAGCTATATTAATATTGTTTTACCTTTTTATATATAAAGGCCGGAGAGAATTAACATATTAAAAAAAACATGTGAATACCCTACTTGGCAATGGTGAACGTATTTTGGAAATATTCAGAATGTTTATGAATGCAATTGTATAGCAATTCAAAGTGAATTTAAACATATTCATTAATTAAAATTAAGCACTCATCTATCACAATAATTGTGGTTGCAGTGCTACATGGACTAACAATTTATCATCGCCTGATTATTTATTATCAGAGTGTACGTCATAAGTTCAATTGACGTTAACTACACTGTAAATTATCATGACTACATATTATAAAACAAAGTCTTCTGCTACGTGTCTGTCTGTCTGTTCGCGATAAACTCAAAATCTACTCAACGGATTTTCATGCAGTTTTCACCAGTACATAAAGTGATTCATGAGGAAGGTTTAGGTATATAATTGAAGTAAAACTTCTTTAGGCGCGACTAGGAGATAACTGGACAACAACACAACAGTCAGTTGAAAATATGTTGTCAAGCACCAGTTAGGTGTGTTTCGGCAGCTACATTTGTGAGCCAAATTCTCAAACGCTCAAAGTTATAGACTAAAAAAGTGCATAAATTCGTCTAAATGAAATAAAATCCACCGCTTGTATGCTCTATGTAATAGAATTAATACGTAATCACTCAAAATTGGAATTCAATACGATATAATATATAATAATAGTGGTGTAAGGGGTGTCGCATAACATTATAAGACTTGAGACATCCAAGCCAACCTCACCTGCACGTGGTGCACCCTGCTGAATAACGAACTAGGCAATGGCGAAAGCGGGGTAGTATGGTTTTACAGCCTGACAGGGTGCCAACCACCATGTATATTGCGAAAAAACCCATCATAGTGATTCGCTTCTGCGGGTCGCGTTTCGGGATCAGCCTGTGCGTATCAAGCTTTTTGCAGGCCGGCATGACAGCGGCGACCGGCGATGGAAGTGTGTCACTCGGTGGTCGTCATTGTTTTTGGATTGTACTGTGCTTACCATCAGGCATAGTGGAGTCATTTTGACGTGCTACTATAAAAAAAAAAATCGAAAAAAGTTAGCAAGCTGGTCTATATGTTCTGTGATTTTATATTGGAAAATATGACGGCATCCGAATGGTGATATTTTATATTACGCTCGTAATTTTTTATATCTATGCGATTGTAAAAACGTATTATTTTGAAAATTAATCATATTATTGTATACCAACTATAGGAAACCTTGTCATTGTCATGTATTGTTCTTTATAACTAGCATTACCCCAATTTGTATTGAAGGAATATACATTTTGTTTTGATTATAGATTCTATATGTTCCTTAACGTAAAGTAAATATACATATAATATACAAATACACAATATTTTTGGAAAAATGTGTGTTTATTAAATATAAATAAAAGTAATTTCAAATTATATAAAAAAACTTTCACTCATTCAGTATTTTTATAACCTCAAGGTTATACAACTGGTAGCGCGTGATGCTCATCTGACTAAATTGCGAAAGAGATGAAGGCAAAGAGCGATGGCAGCATAACACTTTTTCCTTATGTGGCGAACTCTATCAATCAAATCCTACCGCAAGCCGCGTTAAATAAGTTCGTTTAAAAAATTGTAATGTTTAATACAAAAGTGAGATTTTCGTCCTTACTTTTATAACGCAGCATATAACCGCCTTTGATTTGAGTGGCGCCATGTTCTGTAACAAATAAAAAACATTAGTTATAAACATTATAATTATTTATTTTAGGAAAAAGCAAACTTTTCATTTCTATAAAGGTAAAAATATAATTCAGTGTTTTTATTTTAATTGTGCTATCATAAACACGGCTCTGAAATTCTTCACTGCGTTTTCCTTTACTGGCAAATCCACATACGGTCACTGAATGGCAAAGAATGGCTCCCACCTAATCGCCGTATCCGTCTCCCGCAATAAATTACAGCACTCATTGGTCCAGTGTATATTACTTAATAGGCTACATAATACAGATGCACACTTATATAATAGAAACATAGCTTTAATAGTAAATGGATGATAAACACAATGAGGCCTTAGTTCCTCGTAATAACTTATCTTTACAATATCTTTATCTTGAGCTTTCTGTAAATAACGTGATAACATTATAGCATGATGGTAGGGATTTTTTTAATTCCTGCCTGGGTAGCAAGAACCCTCAAATTAAAAATCTGTCAATAAGCACAATATATTCGAACACCTGTACTTGGGAGCCAGGTATCCTTAGACTTTAGACTATTTTGGCCACTCATCACTTAAAATCAGGTGGCCAATAAAAATTAATTTCCAAATGTATGTATTCGCATCACCTCAGAACTGTTGCAAGTTTTTTTTTTTATATCATAGGAGGCAAACGAACACGCGGGTCACCTGATGTTAAGTAATCACCGCCGCCCATAGACACTAGCAACACCACGGGAGTCACAAGTACCGTACTGACGTACTTACGTACGGGAAGGGTATGGGAGGCGGGTATCCGTCGCTTTCACTGACCGAACGGAACGCAACAATGCAAGCACTGTTACTTCACGTCGGTTTTCTGTGAGAGGGTGGTACTACCCAGGGCGTGTCGACCCATTCATGCTGAAACCAGTAATAGCTTCAGCGTGACTCTACCACCTACGTAGCTTGTATGTGTATTTAGCTATGAAAAGATATTTGGAATTAGCAATACAAAGGGAGAGAGGGGTGATCGCAATTTGATACGACTCACTACTCTTTCCCTTGATGCGTTGCATGAGCATTATATAAAAAGTCACAAAGATTTATCAGTCACAATTTAGATGCAAGTCAGAGAGTCGTGACAATTTCAAAGACCGTTGAATGCCTTGAGATTAGTGATCACATGCCTGACAAAATTATCAAACGATTTGATAGCAGACTCCTTATCCATCAAGCCCAAAAGATCGAATGGAAAGATACGAAGACTGTATGCTTTAGTCTCTTCGTACTAAACCTGGGGCAATCTTGAAGCAAATGTTCAGAGTTTTTTAATTATTCTATTGTTGTGTATGTAACTATGAAAACAATGTTTGTGTGAAAGAAAATGTTTAAAAAATTATACGGAGAGCAATACAAACTTTGAGTTAAAAAAAAACTCTATATAAAAATGAGTTTGATAGAAAACAATAGCGAGATTTTCAAAAATATTCACATACTAAGTTCAATTTTTCAGTTGCTATATTATTTTATTATATGTTTCGTACTGTAAAGGAAACAAATGATATCATTTTCTTCATTAGTACACTTGTACAAAGCCGGAACGGGGAGCTAAGTAAATAATAAAAAATAAGTGTTTATACAATTCATGACTATTTGTTTGTCTGCTTGTTTGTTCGAGCTAAATTCTGACGTGGATTAACGGATTTCGACCGAATTCTCATCGACAAATACATAACTTTGTGAAGAGTAATGTAGGGTGCTTTTAACAACTCGAGGATTTCAGTGAAAAACGATGGTTTGTCAGATAAATAAATATACAATCCACACGAGAGATTTCGTTGGTACGTAAGCTGTAAATAAAATTAAATTTATCTCAACTTACTCTATACAAAAATTATATTAGTAAGACTAATAACTTTATATTACAACCTCCGCGCTTCCTGTCCCCTTTCTCCAATACTTTATCCAAGTTTTTCGCGTTTATGAGAGACCTTGCTCCAGATATTTTACTGCAAAATATAGAAACTACTGACAATATTGAATAAAGAAAAGAAATGAGATTATAAGCTAAATATTGTTTCGAAAAATTCCAATGGTCATTTTTTGTGGTAATAGCCTCCCATCAATCATTGTTTGTGAGATATAACGTTTATAGCTGGTATCGTTTCAGAGTTTACAACGATGAATAATATTTGTGGAATAATTTCGACGTCTGCTTTTTTGTTTACCTTCAAAATGAATAAACATAACTCTATGTACATATATTTGTATTTTAAAAATGAAATATTGGTTATGTTATGTATTGTGTATTGGCTGTAACCAGCGTTCCACTCGCATTAAGTACTTTTTTTATTATTTTTTTGAAGTTATACTTCTTTTGGCACGTTAGAGAAAAATTATGAGAGTAAATTTTTACGATGCGCGTACACACCGTCACGAAAAACCGACACACTGAAGTTATTACGATGCGCGCGCACACCATCGCGAAAACCGACACCCTGAAGTTAGCTATAATCAACATTTTGTTTCTTTGTATTAGTTGTTTGTATTTCTTTGTATTAAAACTTTCAATGTATTAAATACCTTTTTTATTGTTAGTGTCGTTTTTTCTACAAACGTAGAATAAGGCGAAAGATAAAATTTTTGAAAAGATTTGTATCTTGTTACGCCAAAGAAGTATAATTTCTAACGCGTGTACATAAGTACACACACACACTTTTTTTTTTAAATATAACATGGTTTATTTGTTCATAATTTTTTGTACTCTAAACAATTCTGCCGTCAAAAATAATATGAGCAAATCTGCCGTTTTTTGCTATATTGTATTGTATATATGAAAATCAAGAAAAGAAGGTGTATGTATTTTTTTCACTTATGAGCTTCTTTTCTCAATTTACAATGTGACGTAACTACGACGCTAAATAAGCCTTTTCCTTTCGGTGGCATAATTGTCCACTGCTTTGTATCGATTAATATTGAATGATTTAGGTAAAGTGAAGACCGCGCAAAAAGTTTCGTCTGCGATAGAAGGGTGGCATAATGCACAGGAAGAAACTTTCTCCACTGCACCGGTGCTTACAGAAGGAAGATTATTAAGAAACTAGATGACCCGTGCAACTTCGTCTGCACCAAATCGGTTATTAGCGGTTTCAATTGTAGTTTTAAACGCAAAAAATCTTAAAAATCCTACAAACCCGTATGCAGCTACATCTACTACTTCCAACTGTGAATTCAAACTATCCAGGGACCCACGCAAACATATACCCAGTTGGTATGTGAAAAATCTTTTAAAAGCTTAGAACTCGTTCGGAGCATCTCGTACCGATTCCAATTAAGATAAAAACTAACCTACATATATTGCCGATAAATGTCTTCCCATTACCCCTTGGGTAGCTCCTGTGCCGCTCAATTTCGCGCCCGTTCACTATTCACGTAGAGCCTACTTCAAGGCTCAACAATATTCTAAAAACTAAATTTATATAATATCGAAACAACACACGTACTGAAAAAACTCTAATTGAGATTCATCTTCTACAATGCAATGTAACTATTATCTAGGTTTATGTTTTAGGAAAAAGTCATGTCACTTTTGTTTAGTAAATATTTTTTAATACAATAAAACAAATGTAGGAGTTTTTGGCGGGATTTTGGTGTGTCATGTACTGGATTTTATATTTTATTCATAATCTTGTGTTACTTGACTCTATATTGTGTAAAATTGGTGGTGTTTTATGTAATATATTTTGTTTATTGTACATAAGTGAAGTGAATGAAAAATAATACCACGGACCATGAATTCTGAGATGCCACAAAAACTCCATGGAAAGTTCTAACAAGATGGCCACCATTTTGTTAGTTCATTGAAATTATATTAAGAAACTTGTAATATCGATACTCACTTGACAATGGCAGTGATAGTCTACTAGAAGACTGGTAGCCAAAAATGGAATGGAAGAAGAACTTGTAATACTATTAACTATTCGACAATGGCAGTAATAATCTAAAAGATTGGTTGCCAAAAATAAAGTTGAAAAATAAATAAATAAAATAAATGTAGCAACATATAAGTGACAGTTTCATTTACACATATTTTCCAAATTTGTCGACATGGTATTATTTAAGTGAACTTTGTTTAGAATCGTTATGGTTTGAAAATCAAAGGAAAAAAATGCTTCATGACAAACAGACAAACACATATACAAACAACATACAATAGAATTTCATTTTTTCTGTTATTTGGTTTTTTAGTAGCATAGGGAGATGAAATATAGTTTAAATTTTTTGCTAATGTGTCTGCTATAGAAACTGTGCACATAGAAAATTTACCAAAATCTGTTAAAAATGTCATTAACTACAAATTTTTAACTTTCGTCCGTTATCCTGGACAACCCCTTGCGTTTTATGGGAGAAAAAGTATCCTAATTACAACTTTATAATATTTGTTACCACTATGTCAAAATTGGTTCAGTACTTACTTTCAGAGTCATACGTGTTCACAGAGGCAGATAGACAAAAATTGTAAAAGGATTATTTTTGGCTTCTATGTATATCGATAACATAATCTACACCGATTATAATTTTCAAAAAATATGTAATGTACAGATTTGGCCTTGTTACAGTTTTATTATAGTACTAGCTGACCCGTGCAACTTCGTCTGCATCAAATCGGTTATCACCGGTTTCAATTGTATTTTTAAATGCGAAAAATATTAATAAACCTAAAACCCGATTGCAGCCACACCTACCGTTTTCAATTGTAAATCCAAACTATTAAGGGACTCACTCAAACATATACCCAGATGGTATGTGAGAAATCTTTTAAAATAAGTCTACAAGCCGTTCGTAGCATCATCTACCGGGTTCAATTAAAATAAAAACTAACCTACATATATGGGCAGTAATGTAAAAAAAGCTTGAGAGGTCTATGGATCCCCAGTTGGAACGAAGTTCCTTTCCCTTTTTTGTAGACGTTTACTATACAGTCAGTATAGTTTACATTATAAAATATCACCTTGATAGAGATAAATTGTAAATTAAACGATAAATTATATTCATAAAATAAATAATGATAAATTAAACACTGAATGATATCATAACTATTTTCAACTTGTATTAAAACTTTAATTTAAAAAAAATCCACTACGCCAGTGTTTTATATATCTTTATTTTCTACCAAACAGCGTGCAGGCTACCTGGCTTCCGGTAAACGTTGCGTTTATTAGTGGATAGCGCACCTTTACAGGCAAAAATATATATTTTTATATAATTTGGAATGTTTTGTTTTTAACTAACTTTGAAACGCTACTAAAACATGAAATTATTGCCAGACATTTTTGTTATTAACAATAATGTGCCCGATGCTATTTTTTGTAAATAAAAAAAGTATGTTCAAACCATGTTAAGATAGCTGTAATTTTAATATTATTTTATGTAGACATAAAAAAGAATAAATTAAAAATAATATGTATAGAATAACTTAGCTATAGCTATAGTTTAGCGCAACACTGGCTGTATGATAAAGACAGCGATAATTGTGGAAGCGCCTGTTATAGACGCATGTATTCAAGATGGCGTCAGTTCCAAGTGATATGTCTACGTTTATCGTTGTTTTTCATTGTTTACGGTGAAATCTCAATATCATAATGGTTAATAAAATGAAATATGTACTTTGCAATTGAAAAAATACAATGGTTTGAAATGAATTATTTTATTTATAAAAAATAACATCGGGCCATTATTGTCAATAACAAAATTGTCTGGCAGTGATAAATTCATGTTTTTAATAGTGTATAAAAGTTACTGAAAAAAAAATGCTCCTAAAATTATTTATAAATGAAAATTTTGACCTGTAAAGATGTGATACGCATTAAAAAACACAACGTTAACCGGCTACCAGGTATCCTGAATCCTGTTTGGAAGGGCATAATATATCTTCATATTAAAGAACCAGCTTTTCTAAAATTCTTGTTCTTCCAACGTTGCCGGCTCTTGTACTAAAGTGTCGCAAAAAAGTCTAGTTACATTTGCTACAAATTTTTGTCTTTCATTATCCTGGAGAACCCCTTGCGTTTTATGGGACAAAAAGTTTCGTAGCTGTAACTTTCTAATATTAGTTATCACTGTGTCAAGTTTCGTCAAAATTGATTCAATACTTTCAGAGTGATACGTGTTCACAGGGGCAGACAGGCACACAAATAAAATTGTAAAAGGATTATTTTTTGGCTTCTATATCGATAACAAAGTCTACCTCCATCAAAATTTTCAAAAAATATTTAATGTACAGATTTGGCTTTGTTACAGTATTATTATAGTATAGATTAGCTTGTGTCCGAATAGTTAGTGTAGAATAGTTACTTTGGGCTAACGCTAACACGCAGCGGAATCTCTCAAAACGAAAAAACACCCCAATTTTGAAACATTATTCATTGGTGCTCCGCTCCTATTGGTTTTAACGTTATGAAATATAGCCTTATTCGATAAGTGACTTATCAAACACTGAAAGATTTTTTAAAAATCGGACCAGTAATTCCTGAGATTAGCGATTTCAAGAGGTTTAATCGTGAACGGAGTACATTAGTAGTGATACGTGTTCAAACAAACAGACAGACAGACATTTCTAAACATGATTGAAATGTATTTTATCAGTTATTCCAAGACCTGCAACATCTTTTTTCACAAAAATCAAAAAAGTACAGACACGTTAGATTTACATTGTTATTATATGTATGTAGATATATATAATTAGCATTTATATAATAAAACTAGCGGGCCCGGCAGACGTTGTCCCGCCCTTATTATAAAAATATCCTTGACAAATTATATACCAAAACGTTCCTCCATGAATTTCTTTTTTTTTTTGGAAAAATCAATATAAGTCTGACTCAATATAAATATAATATACACAACGAGTATGAGTTGCGAGAGAAAACAAAAAATCCACGATCGTTCAATTGCCCATCAAGGCGGTAGAATTGCCAATAAATTCTATAAAAATTGCAGGCCAGGTGTCACCCGGCCCCCGGGGCAGTCGGCTCCGTTATTGGTTTTATGCTAATACGTATTTACCCCGACCCGGGATCGAGCCGCCTCGGACGTAAGGGGGTTGCCTGTCATAAGGTGAATGGAATGGTTTGTTTTCAACGAGAACTGATTTCGTTTCGACGTATTTTCTATTTGGACGATATTCAGCTTTCCTTGAAGACGTAAGTTTAAATTTAAGTGCCATGTTAAGTGAGTTTTGGTGTCAAAAGGATGTTATAGAGTGGATCAATATGTGAACGACGGTGATGTCTGCAACTGACTCCTCTCTGGAATTCACTAAAAACGATTGTAACGTTTAATTTATTTTATACACATATGTTAAAAAGATGTACCTGATCGAGTTTCTAGCCGGTTCTTCTCGATGTGTGGTTTTTACATTCCTAAGCGCTCTATTAGGGCCTAAATTAAATAAAGTGTTTTTGATTATGGCGGGAGTGAAAATTGTCTTTAATTTTTTTCTTTAATACGTCGCAACGTTTATTATAGACTAGCTAATATCCGCGACTTCATCTGTGTCGTTTATTTTCTAAACTATATATTTTATACAGAGGAAAAGATATAAGCACCACACTGATTGTGCACTTCTAAACGGATGATATAAAAATCGTAGTTCCTCGAAACTTTAATTATATATTAAATGAGGCCCTAAAAAACTTTTTTTTCGATAAGGGTCAAGTATCTAGACAGTAAAACTAAAATCAGTGAAATCTATTTAATAGTTTTTACATGATGTACGCACAACTGCAAACCTCTATATTTTTATTTATATAGAAGACTAGCTGACCCGGCCACGTGTTGCTGTGGCTCAGTTATTGTATGTTGAATTGAATAAGACCCGTACACTATAAAATAAACTGGTGTTGAAAAAGAAATTCGAAATTAAAACGTGCCGCCATCTATGAGACGTCTATATCAGTCGGTTTATGTATATCTATATACAGTGTTCTGTCAACAAACTAATTTAAAGCGCCATCTGTTTGAGACTGATGAAATTTACAATTAATGTGTAACTTTCTGTAGGTAGTAGAGCCACGCTGAAGCTATTACTGGTTTCAGAATGAATGGGTCGGCTCGCCCGGCATAGTACCACCCTCTCATAGAAAACCGACGTGAAGTAACAATGCTTGCAGTTGCAGTGCCCAAACACAGGCTGGCAACGCACTTGCGACTCCCCTGGTGTTGCAAGTGTCTATGGACGGCGGTGATCACTTAACATCAGGTGACCCACCCACCTGTTCGTTTGCCTCCTATGGTATAAAAAAAATTATAAAAATAATCAACATTGCGAATAATTTGATTTTTAATTAACATAAATGAGGCCATTAGCCGAAACATAAATTATCCTATATCTCAAGTTGGACCAAATTATACATAAATGCCAACTTTCATGAAGATCGGTTGAAAAGTTTCGGAGTTCATCGTGAACATCACGACACTGATTTATATATATCTTGATAAGTTAAAAGAACTACCAATCTTATAATCGTCCTTCGTCCACGCGCTCTCGACTAAAACCAACCGTTGCATTAAGCCCTGCTCGGAGGACGCCATTGGAACCATTTGGAACTTAATTCAATCCTTACCTACGCTATCACATTATATAGCAAGATACAATACCTGTTAGTAATAGAGAAATCAGAGACAAAGCTAATAATTATTCCCATCGCCGCCCGTTACTATTTTGTTCCCTACTTCAGACAAAAGAAAACGTAATATCATGATTAAAATTATTTCCACTGTTTTATTTACGATGAAATCTTAATGTATCATTTCATTAAAAAAAAACATACAGCGTGAGTAATTTAAGCTATAATTCAATGAGTGAACGTATAAACTTGTTCAACGTAGGAATTTAATTTTACAAATGCTCCTCGAGTGGTCGAACTTCAACGATAGAGAAAAAAATAACTTTTCCCATTATTTTATCTATAATACTAAAGATCTTCAATAGTGTATAATATTCTAAATAAAAAAAGAATAAAGAAAGTCGGATGAAAAACAGAGGAAGGAGATGTTCTTAGCTGTTTGCTTACTGCCGATTTATATATGTACTAGCTGATCCGTGCCCACTTCGTTGGGCGGTAATAGGCATTATCAAGCTACAACTTTTTTCTAGAACTCGATCATATATCTCTCATCGTTCGTAAGAAACGTTTTCGTTCGACCATTTTTTCTCCGACTCACCAGATATTACCCCCTACAACCTCACAAACTACCTCTTTATAATATTAGTATAGATAATATAATTAGTTAATAGCTTCTATCCGTGACGTCGTACGCGTGGATAAGTTATTTTGGGTTAAGACGCAGCGGAAGCTCTCAAAAGAAAAAAATACCCCGATATTAAAACATTTTTCATTGTTGCTCCGCTCGTAGTGGTCTTAGCGTGATGATATATAACCTATAACACTCACAAATAACGTGGCATTCTATTGCTAAAAGAATTTTCAAAATTGGTTTAGTAGTTCCTGAGATTACCCTCTACAATCTCACAACGTCACAAACTCACAAACGTTTACCTCTTTATAATATTAGTATAGATTCTAAAACGAATCATTTTCACGTTAGCTTGTAAAGAGTTTTTCTGTATATCAATGAAGAATAAATAGTATATTTCTCTAACATTACTTTTCAAAACTACTATTAAGTATAAAAAGAAAATATTTAAGTTTTTCTTTGTAATTGATAAACTCGAAAAATACTTAACCGATTTTAAAAATTCTTTCATCTAAGCCAAGTTATTGGCGAGTGATGTGCGTTGTTTTTTATTTCCAAAATCTACATAAACGCGAGTGAAGTTGCGATAAAAAGCTAGTGTATAAATCTTAAACTGTTCGTAATATTTTGACAATGATAACGTATTGATAGTCTGTTTTCGTGTGAACGGAACGCTATCTTGGCGTTTCTATCCATGACAGATATTATTTATAGTGAATCGTGAAAGTTCTGGTTTCGGATCGATCCGAGAATTATCTTGTTTACGATAGAGGACAACCACGCGCAAAGTTTTATGTTCATCGTAATCTGATTATTGTTCGGTATAATGTTGTTTTCTGAGAAATAAAATGTTACAATACTTTTATATGCTTCTATCTGTTGGGATTTTACCAAAATACGAATATTATTTAATATATTTTTTATACTAGCAAGACATAGTGACGACATTGTGACTGGCGACAAGCAAACTATAATTCAAACACAATAACGATCAACAACACATGAGCAATGCGTTAGATATAGAATATCTGATGATTATTTCATGCTAACCGATTACTCCTCAATTTCTCTGTCACTTCAAACTTTCTGTAATATAATCATTCTTAATATTATCCACTCTACATACACCACACATTCATCTTAACATTCGCATCTCTGCCACATGTAATAATATCTCATCTGTCTATTTTGTAGCCCAGCACACAGACCGATACCGCATGATAGGTATTCTCATAAAGAGTTACAGAGTAACTAGGTGTAGAAATTCTTTTCAATATATTTTATTTTAATGAAGCTTTTGGTGTATTATATATCATTTATTACCCTCAATAGATTAGACCAAATTAGATTCCGAGAAGGATAAATATATTTCATTTTAATAATAAAATTCTGTAACTCTATTGTGATCAATGTGCTTATGTTAATTTTCAACTTACTTCGTCACATAAAAGCGGTCTCTGTGATTTTAAATACAAAGTTAGATTTATGACGTTGGCAGGACTGTTTTTTTAGTATGCATTCTAAACGATTTTCTAATACATTATATTGATTATTGCTAATTTTATCTATTAATAATTAAATTTATCTAAACATAAAACGTATCAACATAATGTTCTAAATTATGCCTTCTATTATCATTTAAGACAATAAAATATATACTAAAATGTGGCTAAAGAGTGTATGTACATTAAAAAATGGTACCATGTAGGTTTAACTACTATCTGATTACAAGCACACGAACAGACAAACAAACAGAGAGACATCGCTTTTCATAATATATAAGAATGTAAAGATGTGTGTGACCGAAAATACACAGGTATTAAATAATAGCAATAAATAATATTTGTTTGCTGGTTCTACCTCCGACTGTTAGACTATAGCGTGATGAATATTTTCTATACATATAGATACATATAATAAGAATATGAATCTAACGTGTCTGTACTTTTTAGATTTTTGTGAAAAAAATTGTTTTTACATTTTTAAAAATATCTGTCTGTTTGTATGAACACGCATAATTGCTAAAGTATTGGGTTCACAATAAAACCACACCAAGAAAATCATGAAGCATATCCACGAGTAACGGTTAGTTTTATTAAAATCGGTTCACTCTATCAAAAGTTGTAATTTTAATGACGACGCGGCTTAAGTACGAGAGAAAAGTAGATAAGTAAATGAACTTAATACATTCAGATGATTTTATTAGTCAATGTTTTTTTTACATTAGGTTCCACTCGGACGAAGTCGCGGGCACAGCTAGTAACCAATAAAATAAGCTTTATATAAACAGAAAGTTCCCGATTGTTGTCATTTCGGTTTCTGATATAACAGCGAGACTCGGCGTTTGCCTCTTCGCCGACTCTTTTGTGATGGTAATGAAATTCTCTACAAGATCGCCATATTTCGAATACCGTATTTTAAAGCTCTAAAGATTTTTCTTCGATGTTACATTTTTTTTTATTTAACTTGGTGACATTTAATAAACGGGCAGCTGTTAAACGGAATACCGTCCGCGCGAATGATTTTATTTTTCCTTCTCTACGGTTTTCAAATTCGATTTTATTTAAAAATTATATTGTATCGTCGCTTCTATTGTTATTGATATAAGAACTATAATAGCGGCACGCTATGACGGCCGTTTTGACGTTTGTCGGCTCATGAAGTATCGTATAAATTAATATCTTAGTTGTTACATTTCAAAATGACCTAAGTCCAATTTTAATTTTTCGTATAACATGTTTAATTTTATTTCAGATTTCCAGTTTTTATACACCGAGGACGAAGTTTAAATTTTGCCGTTCATAAAGTCTTTAGTTTTTTTTTTAAAAGACGACGAAATATAACGTGAAATATTAGGAACGGCTAAAATTGGATTAACTTATTTTGAAATGTAGCAACTCAACTACGTTCGAAGGCGCAAACTGTTGTTCTTTATTGTCAAACTGGTTAAAAGTGCCCAAGATAGGGATCAATGGACTTCTTTGGAGGAGGCCTTCATCCGAGGAGGGGTTGTCGTAAATAAAAAAATACATAAATAAACAAAAGAAAGTAGACTTACGATGGTTATAAGATTTTTTTCATGCACTGCTATTCGGCTGTCCCATTTCAAAATCTAGTATGGGGTTAAAACTAAATTTTGGCGAATAAACGTAAAATAGGTCGTCAGCCTTTAAAAAGTATTTATGTTATGTAAAACAGTATATATCGGTTGTATAAAATATTAAAAAATAAATACATAATACTACAAATATTTTAATATTTGTGTATATTACATATTTTAAAACCCTTACTAAGTTTGATAATTGACACAAGATAGTTAGGTTCATGTAAGAAACCAGTTTCATAACATAGTAAGAGCACTTGCTAGGTTTTGTTATGGTTTATGTCTCTTGTTTACTAAGTATAGTATATCTCACCGACCAAATTCTGGTAACTTCTGTATAGGTATGTAAATAAAATAATGATTCATTGAATAGAAGAGCTTATTAGTTAAAAACAAAGTTATTGAGGCAGACATTTGCCCATCATTTATCAAATCGACAGCAAGTAAATACTACAATACATACTACAATAATACTAAATAGCAAGTATAGCGACTGGTAATAATTCTAAAATGATTTTCTTGATTCAGGTATGAGACGTGCCAGTTTATTAATAATTTCTGTTTTTTTAACTATTACAGTGGGCGTTACTTTTCTATTTTTCTTTTGTATCTTGTTTAATGGCCCTTGGAGTGACAATACTTTTAGGAAGGATACTGCAATAATTTTTTTCATTAGAAAATCCAATTCCTCGAGTGGAATCTAACTTAACATTGCATTTGAATAAATATCACCGTATATTATAGAAAAGGTTTTTTGATCCAGCATTAAATTCAACTTGCACAACAGTTTAGATTTTAATGATTCATTAAGACATATCGCTCTCTTTTTTTCGTCCATTCATATCTGCAAGTGATTTTAATAGTTTTTATATTTTTACTTGATTGCATCATCGTATCTTTAAAATCATATATATTCTTTTGCCTCCTCATTTTCATCTCGATATTACCATGAACAACATCCGCAGACACGTGAGTATGACCTTTTGTTAGATAGCTAATCGTTAGCAATTAAGATTACTCAAGAAGTCGTTGGCTATCAAAATTATTGCTGTGTAAAGAGTCCAATTCTTATTTTGAGCTGTACAATTATCTGTCCATATATATAATACTTCATAATCCTGTTACCTTTTGTGAGAGTATATAGCGTTCACAATGTCACTTGCCTCGTTCAGCTTGAGTTTCGTGTCAAAGGACGCATATGACAAAATCTCTTGCGTTCTTTTCAATTGGAGCAAATGTTAAATTAAAAGTAACCATACAACTCATGAAAAACGCATCACTTTCTGAAAAACCACTGATATTTACTTAACTTTGTTTGAGTCTTTGCTTGTTGCCTTTAGTCTGTACCTTTGTAAAGCAGAGTCAGCTTTCAACTCATGATTTCATATTTAACTCTTATTTCTTCAGGCATTGAATGAACACCGCTGTACTTCTTCATAAATCGAGCATTTTACATACTTATCGCCGTTAGCCATGTAAAATGATATTTTCAGTTCTTTTATTCTGATTAGGTACGTAAGAATATTTCGTTCGCGCGTCCACTGTCATTATTCGTCACCAAGTGAAACGAGAGCCTGTGCAATTACATATTGTGACTTGCTGGGTTGAAGGCCTCGCGCACCACATTTTCTTCGTGTTAAGTCATGTTTTCAAAGCCCTAGTAAGTCTCTTTAACCATTTAAAAATCTAGTAAGTCTCAGAGACATACTAGGTTTTGAAATGGTTACGAGACAGTGAATGGAGCACTTACTAGGTATCGATGCTTAAAAATATCTGCTTGTTTGTGAGTTTTCAACGCTGGTATTTTTGTATTTTGTGGGAACTTATTAGCTTTGTAAGATTATGCAATAAAACAATTTTTGCAAAAAGTGTCCCTTACTAGGATTTGAAATGGGCCAGCCGTATTGCTTTGCAAGAAATATTAGGCTTTTTTTTATATAGTCAATAGTGACGTGTCAATACGCGTTCAACGGTATGTGTTTTCTTGCGGTGGAGAAGTGGGGCAAGCGGTGTGGTGTTATGTTTTATTTAAGATAATAAAGGACGGAAATGAAGTCGCGGGCATACGCTAGTCGAAAAATAAAAACATAAATAGACTGCTATATTAAACAGAAGGCAAGAGACTGAAAACAAACTCTTCTCGGTCATTGCGACCCTGGTTAGTCTGAGTCAACGGCCGTGTAACTAGCGCCTCCCTAACGCGTTAGAGGTCGTCAGTTCAAACCCGATTCGCAGCGATACGTTATCGAATTTCATCGGCTGTTTGGATTCTATGTATATTTAACGCGCGTAAAACTTAAACGTGACGAGAGAAGAAGCGGTTTCAGTCTACAATTATCTGTGTATATATTTTTTTATCACTAGCAGATACCCATTAATCTACGTACCGTTTATCATGTGAACAATATAATTCATGAATAGATGAAAAAATATAAGCACCATAACTCACGTATAGGTGCTTGGCGACAAATCTTCAGCTTGAGTATAATAGTTAGCCAGGTGAGCTCAAAAAGACCCTCCAATAATGAAGACAAATATTTTTTTTGATGAGAAACATCACATAGGCGCGGGTAAACCTGATTTTGGCTTGGCGTGACGTGGCGAGGCAAAACAGGAACTTTGCACTATTAACGAAATACTCAAAAACATTTGTAACCCTATCTGCATAAACATAAGATTCAAATTGTTTTGTCGGCCACTCGTTCTACTAGTGGTACGCGGCACGCGCCGACGACCTAGTGCCCTTCGATAAATGCCGCCAAACACACCGCGTCTACGCCTAGCGGTAATTTCTTTGAATTTTTGTATTACAAATGAATAGTTATGTAATAAAATAAATAAACAGTCTTTGTTTTATGGAACAAGTTTGTAATGCTTTACCATTTCATTATGCCATAGCTGATTCCTATCGTAATCTGCCCTTTTATACATATAACTTATACAAAACAATTTCGATGCTTCACATCTGCCATCCGTCCCGTGACGGCTCAATTTTTTTTAACTCAAAATTCATTCAATAATATCTTAATAAGTGAAGGATGCATAACTTAGTATGAGCTGTTTTTAGCTTTAGCTTTTAAGCTATAAAGAGAATCGACGGAAAGAAAGAAAGGAGCGGGACCAGACGGTATCCTTCACTTTTCATTTAAAAAAAACCATACAATTCTCGACGTTACCTTTACAAATTGCATTTAATTTATACAGTTTATTATACAATGACGAATTGAATTGGATACTTTATTTGGAATCATAAACACTAGAGGAAGTATAATGGAAGAACACGGTAATATAAATGTTTAAAATATTCCTTAGTAGAAATTTCAAATACTAAATTTAATTTGTATTGTCTCCCGCAGCAGTCGGCCCACGCTTAGTTGGATGCCCATTCATATTGCTTTTGATGCTTAGGGTTATCACGGAATGTAATATATTAATTTTCTTTTCAACTCCAGTAGCGAACACATAAAATCCCCTTTTTTATCTGCGAATGACGAAATGACGGCCTTGTATGTGATGGTAATCACCGTGCAATCTAAAAACAACGACGACTATCAAGAAATGTAATACAAAGTGCAGGCTTATCTCCCAAAATATTAATTAAAAGACTGTCACTACAGCAAACCAGTCACGACCACACACTAACTAACAAACTGCTTCGGTGTATAATATTCCAGACGACAACACGCCTTAGGGTGCAACTATAGTGGGTAGTGTGTGTGTGTGGTAGTCGTGATTAAATTTCCAACTAACAATAATATCGTGAGCGTGTTCTACCGTCTTTATCACGGCGAGTGTTCTGAAGAGTTATTTAATTCAATTCCTTCCTCCCCTTTCCATAACGAAACACGCGCGCTAGGCTTCAGAGGCACAGTTTTACGGTAAATTGTATCTGGCCCCGAACTAAAACGTTCGCAAACGTGAAGCTGTGAAACAATCTCTCGGTCAGTGTGATCCCTCCTTCCTATGACATTGGGTCCTTCAAGCGTAACGTAAAGAGACACTTACGCAGGCCGGCATGACAGCGGTGATCGGCGCTCGATAGTTTGTCTCTCGGTGGTCGTCATTGTTTCTGGATTGCACTGTGCTTACCGTAAGGCATAGTGCAGTCACTTTGTCGTGCTACGATAAAAAAAACTTACCTAATCTTTATGAATAAAAACCAACATTCGAATATATACAAGCGTAAACCTTCAATACGGCTACATCTATTTGGCTAAATGTGTTTTGTTGTGTTGTTAATTGTCCGGATACGGTTTGTAAAACATGTTTGAAAAATGTCAAATTGTCCCTTGAACTATTATTATTTCAGCATATGTATCTTATTCGGTTACATTTAACGCTAAGACCGTGGCAATATCGGTAAACCTGGTTCTCTGGCACTTTGTTTATTACGTTACTATTCGCTCTTTCTCTTAAGATCTTATGTCCCCAAACTGTCGGGGTAGAGAGCATAATGAGTCTGTTTCAGTAATCGGTTTGATTTCAGGTATGTAGGCGATTAACTCGTAGTACTCTAGACCAATGCTGGGGTTGCCATCTCTGAGCCAATGGACAGGCTCTGTTTTGTTACGGGTATCCTCCCTAGTGAGACATTTTTGTTTTAAGCTGTAAAAGACTCGCCTGAGCTTGGCAGACAGGATAAGCAGGGTGCATTTTTAGCAACTACAGCCGGCTGCGCGGCTCTAGCAGGTCCCGGGATGGACAAGGGGATGTGGATAACGTGAAATGGCCGAGGCATTGCTTATAACTAATAGTCCACGATAAATACAGCAATTGGCTTCATGGCCTTTTGTAGAGCATGCTAATCTTACCATCTAACGTACCCACCAAGACCTAACATCGACTTCCCACCCTAATTATTACTATTAAATAATTGTAAACTTAATACAGATTTGTACATTGGAAATGGAACATAAAATAACGTTAGACTGTATTCTGAAGTACAGACTACACAATCAGACTATCGTATTGTCTGAGACGTGAGATTCTCTTTACAGTCGTTTTTTTATTAGTGCTTTCACCCCAGAGGGTCTGTGCGACGAGTTTCGTTATTTTGTAGTTAATTCATTGCAGCTTTGGGACGCTTAGGTGATTAAATTCGAATTCGCCACAGCCCTATCCAAATACATTATTATTTTAAATAAAGAAAAATTGTGTAAGATAGACATACGTGTAGCATTAACGACTGCTGATCGATGGAAACCCAACTAGATCGCTGCAGTCTTTCTTACCATGGGTTAAATGCCGTCAGATTATCGTGCTACGGTAAAATAGAAAAGATAACAGAGACTCTTTCACTTTTAGGTTTAAGCTTAAAGGACTGCATAGTATTAACGACTGCATTGTCGTGCTACGGCAAAATAAAAAAGGTAAGCTAAATCGTTCTATCTTTAAGGTAAGTATTGATCCCTTAAAAACGTGTGACGTATTAAACTTAGTCAAAGGTACTTCAAATAACAAGTACTCGAGTATCGGAATCCAATATAAAAACTACGTCTGCAACAATCGTTTAGACTCTTTAAAGGAGACAATAAAGTTGTAATTGTAAAGTCTAAGGCTTGTTGGGTGAAAGGTTTTATATCGATCCGCCTTAGTTTTATGAATGGCTGCTTTCCCTCGTTCCCAGCTTACGCCTTCTCCCCCACACCCCCGGCACCTGGAGACGCGGGGAGGCATCCCAATTTACTCAGCTGATTCCTGACGTTATCATTAGCCGAGAGATTAACTTAAGTACTGTGAGGTAATAAATAGGTGTGGACTATCAAAATTAAGGGAACTCTTCTAAAATAAGAATTCTTGAAAGTTATATAGCTATTTTTCATATTAACCTAGCTATGCCCGTGGATCTGCATACGTTTTTTTATTATTAACTAGCTGTCTATAGAGATCAAATCTTCCTTTTACAGTACAGCCATGTAGTCAATTTATATATTTTTGAACATTTTCCTACGTACTGTCTTCCGTTCCACTCACGTATTTATATGGAGATTTTTAACCTATTTTTTTTAAATTCATTAAACATTTTCTTTCATACAAACCGTTTCCTGAAAATTGTAAACAAACAAAAAAAGCGACAGTTGATATTTATTCGTATAGATTGTAAAAGTTTACTATCCTTCTATTATTTATATCATTGTAATAGGAATATTGTGTGGATATTCTCCCGATTTAAATACCTAGTCATTACAACTATTATGCAGAATAGTTGAACGGTACAAAAACTTGATCTACTAGAGTGCCACCACTGGCAAATTGTAGAAAAATGGATAGAACAAAAATTTTGTCTGTGAACAAACACTTCCAAGTTACAACTTTTGTGGTGCTCGTTCATAATTACAAAACATTAAATTTATCTGAAATTTTTATTATCAATTAATGTTATCAATATTTCATAAGGAAATGAATGGTAATTCTAGAGCTTTTCACTCGAATTTATCTTAAATATAATTCAAAAGAAATTATTTCTGAAAATACAGCTTGTATTCTCTGTTAGTCGATTAGTGTGACTGAGATTTCTAATGTTTTGGTCACGAAAATGGGCTGATCTCCGAACTGTATTATATTTATACCATACCTAACTGATTCCCGTCAGCTTTGGGAATTAAAAAAAAACAATTAGTTAATGGAATCCAAGAAATAAGTAGCCCAGTTCATCTATTTATTCCGCAACGAATAATCATAGTATTCAGGTGTATTTTCAGTATTTTTGACGTGCTCGAGCTACAAAGCACTGTATCTTCATTACGTATATAGAAGTAGGAGATGCTTTCGTATCGCCATAATCACGTAGACTGAACGGTGTTACAGTGGACGATTGACCAAAATAAGTATATTATGATTTTGTCTTCAATGTCTGTAATGTAACATCATTCAATAAACTGCTAATATAAAAAAAAAAACTAATAATTATTTAGGTTGTTATTTGATGTTATGTTATGATATTTGGTGTTTTATTGTATTTAATTGATTACTCGTTATTTTAAAATCATCGTGCAAGGACTCGTCAGTTGCTGGTTAAGTCATGATTGTTTTTTTTTCTGTCGGAATCTTACCGTGTTCATCTTTGTAGCGACGGCATAAGGAAAACATTCTGCGTTAGATGCTCAAAAGATCTGTAACAAAGAAATATTTATTAGACATAGGATCGATTTATTATGCATAAAAATTAAACAGAATTGACAGTTATATGTCTCGTTTTATCTCCGAGACGGCTGCGCCAATTTCAACGAGACTTCCACTCGCAAATTGTGAATTTCTCAGAGTATTATCATAATATATCATTACGGTTTTCGAAATAGTCTAAGTAATATTTATTAAATTTAATATAGGTAACTTAAAATCATTAAATTGTTTACGACGGATTTTAAAGTTGACCGTTTAGGAACGCGTTGCATTTGGCGAGGTATTCCCAGTTATAGATTAAATGGTTATATTCATCAATCCGTTCTACAAATATCACTACTATTTAAGTGCAGAGGTAATTACAGACGTTCCGTAAGGGACCTTGCCTATTTGGTTACTTGGCCTTAGCCATGAAGGTGTCTCAATAAAATATGTATTGCTAAAACATAGTTCGCATAATTAGTTTGGATCGACTCGCGTTGTTCTATTCAAAGCAACAGTCCAAGCCGAGGTTCGTCCACTTTCACACCCTTAAGCTTCTTGCCATTCGATTGAGAGCCATACGCGCTCGCCTTAAAAGCCAGGTGAAGCTGTAAAGGCCTATCAGTCCAACAGCGGTTATTCCGATTGAAGTATGAAAAGCGGGTCAATATGACGAGATATTTCTTTAGTTTGCGTTCAACGGCTCTTCTTAAGTCTGACATGTTACTAAACTTACTATGTATTGTCATAAAAAAATATATATAATAAGATAAGCCAGACCGAGTGTCTTGCGGGTTCTTCTCGATGATTGGGTTGTTTGTCCCAACCGTTGGTAGTTTTGACGTTCATAATCACCTTCTCAGGTCCTAAACAAAATATGCCACATTATTACTCAACATCAGGTAGTCAAACGGTAAAATATATCTATCTTTATAAATAAAAATCAATTGCCGAATGTATGTAAGCGCATTTCTTCAGAACAGCAGCAAGTATTTGGTTAACTCTTTTTTTGATGTATTTATAATTATCAGGACAAGGTTTGTACGAAAGAAGATGTCTGACAAATCGTACAGAAAAGTGAAAAAATTAGGTAAAAAAATCTCCATATAAAAAGTTAGTCAATGAGATAAGAGACAGTAGGGAGACATTCGGGAGCTCTTGAAAAATATTGGCAAAATTGACGTTTAATTATTCAGTTGTCATTTTGTTTCATTACACTCTTGTACTGTAATTCAGTAATAATAATAATCGGATTTTATATTTTATTCATAATCTTGTGTTATTTGGCTCTATATATTGTAATATTGGTGGTGTTTAGGCCGAAAACAAATTGCAAGGGTGTAGTTTTGAGATGAAGGAGTGCAAAGTTTTCGATGGCGATGTCATGGACAGAGCGAAGTGGAGAAAAAATGCGGGAAAGGCTGGCCCCAACACCATGTGGGATAGTCAGGAAGAGAGAGGTGGTGTTTTACGTAATATAGTTTGGTGATTGTGCACAAGTGAATGGGAAATAATAATAGGGAGCATGGATTCTGACTTGCCACAAAAACTCCCTGGAAAGTTCTAACAAGACGGACACCATCTTGTTAGTTCATTGAAATGATCAAAAGAAACTTATAATATCATTACCTACTCGACAATGGCAGTAATATTCTACAAGAAGATCGGTTGCCAAAAAAAAATTATAATCGGGACGAGACTAGTAAACAGTGAAGAAAAGCTCCTATGTCATCATCGTTCGTTATTTAAAAGGGAATAATACCGTGTAAACTTGAAGCTAAGCTAACTCGTGTCTCTGACATGTTATGTGACACCCCTTAGATTGTAATGTGAATCGTACACGAGCGGAACAATCCGACGGATTGCTAGGGTCCCCACCGTCACATGATAAATTGAGTGTGTGTGGGTGCGATGAACGATTTGCCATAGTATGGGGTATGGCTCGTATTATCGCGAATATGGGTTGGTTATAAATTGAATTTAGTATGGGACTTTTTGTTGGAACTTAATTGGTTAACAAAAATGATGTGAACGTTCTATTTATACAAGTTTTTTCTTCCTGTTGAAGCGAAGCTCTCAGTATCCGGCTCCTGAAGGACCGAGAAATGTTATTTCTTGTTGAAATTAAGGACTCGAAGGACCAAGAATTAAGAGATATAATGTTATTATTCTACATATGTTGATTTAATGATAAATTGTACGAGTTATGAGTTTCTAAGTGTCTCATAATCTCTTTAATTTAGTAATGTAGTCACCATTCTATTATAAATGATTTATCGGCACAGGAGATAAGAATAATGTCGAATCGAATACGCATTGTTCCATTAATGGTAATAAAATATTGACACTGGCAGATGTTTACACAACGATATTTGGAAAAATTAATGGATATTACGTCATAAGAGAAATATAAATTATGTTCGCAAATTCACTCGCATTATTCTTTGAGCTAATACGCAATCTATTGAAAATGGTATCTAATTCCGCAGTTTCGTGAAATCGTTGTAAATTATGTTTCGTAAATAGGCAGTACTGAGTTAGATTATCAAGGACAATATACCTACTTATATTAATTTGAAATTATCGTGTAAGTGCGTCCGTGTGTTTGTAATTTCGTCCATGTATTTGTATTCTTTCTATCTTTTTTCTTCTTCATTCGTATATTAAAATTGCATATGGCACTGTGTTTAGTCATAAGCAAGTAACAATCAGCAACAAGGAATTGTCAAAAAAACTTTTTTTTATTTTTATGTTAAAGTTTTTTTATTTTCGACGGTGAATAATGAAACACAGTTTGTTTAACTGCTTCAAATATTATTTTCAAGTTGTTTCAAGTAGACAGCTAAAGGCAAACTATTAATTAACAACGTAGTATATTTTGTTTGGAATGCAGATAAGTTCCAGTCATCAAGGGAATATTAAAACTATCTTTGTTCTCTTGTTTAGTGTATTGTTTGAAATTATACAAAGAAAAAATGTCATACCAGTAGACATAATTAATTGTCAACTATCTGTACATTCTCTGAAGGGAATCTAACCATTTCAATTTATAAAAAGTGACAATTAGGGTTGCCATCAGTAGCTAAAATACCTTCAAACATTTTTATGTCTTACTGAAATTTATAAAGAACATCAAAATAGCTTATTAATTTATTAAAACTAATATTATAATTAGCAAAGGTTTGATTTTTAGTTTTATACGAAGATAAATTATCGGTGAGTAACATATATACTATATTTTATTTTTTAAATATTTATTAATGCAAGTGAAGCCCCAAACAAAATTTAGTTTTTAATATAATTCATTACAATTTTTAACTTTCACTCGGCTGTTAGGAATATACTAGATATTATTAAAACATGGCAAATGAAAAATAAATCTATGTGACGATTATATTAAAAACTAGCTTTTACTTGCGGTTTCGCTGATTATAGTACACATTTGAAATTTTTTAAAATCTGATTATTAATTAGTATTTAGCGAGTACTAGTAGTATAGATAACAATTAAATTCAATATTATTCCTTTATACGGGACGGAACACAATAAAACTACAGACAGGTTTGACTACCATATAAGATTGTAATGCTTTTCACGATATATATTATAATTCAACTAATCATGGGGGAAGTAAAAAAGCAAGAACACCATATAACTATTTCGTCATTTATCCATAGAAAACTCTGGAGCATTTTAAAATTCAACGCCGATGGCCATTGTCCGGAGTTTATTGTTGGTCCGACGACCGACGTCAGCTAAATTCTACAACTACACGTATTTGCTACGCGACGTGGTTTCAACGTAGCAATGCGTCTTCGTAAATCATTCAGTTATATAGGTATTTTTTGAAGTGATAACTACTTTATCCGCGTGGAACGGTATTTTTGGCAGGACATAGAATTATAATTTTCCGTCATGACATGCTAGTAAGCGTGACCGGTCGTATTGCACTTGCGTCAGACTAGCGACGCGTAGTATAGTGGCCTGTGTACATCTAATGTTTATGTTTTGTATTGAGAAAGTGCAACCCGTCACATGTTTGATTGATATAAAAATGAATATAACTATTGCTCCGAGTGCCAATAGATGTGAAAACTAGATTAACGTTAATAATTGCAAATTACGCATCATTAATTTTAAATACTGTAATTCACATTATAATTAATTTAAGAATTCAAAAGAGAACGCAGTTATTTCAATGTTTTAGTTATCTCTTCTGTCGGTAGTCCTTATGACTGCTTCGACTTATTTTTAAATATTGAAGTAAAACTTCTTTAGGTACGACTAGGAGGTAACTCGACGAGAATGCAACAGAAGTCCGTTACGGCAATATGGCGTCACGTTTCTGTACCATCCGGTTAGATAATAATTGAACATAACCAAAACATCTCTTAAATCATAATTAATTTAATTCCTTACTTATCATTGTAATCTGTTCGTACTTGTCTATATTTTATTTACTTTATAACAAAGACTTGCTAATAATATTTCCTGTATTATTTAAGTTCCAAATTAGCTGATAGATGGCACTACAGATAATGAAGCTTTGATTTAATTTGTCACTTACTAACATTGAAACCAGATGGCAGCACGGTCACGCAACTCTATAATTATACATAATTAATTCTATTGTATGATTTTTATTATTATTCAATGTAATATTTTTTTTTACAAAAATTTTTGATTGATTTGATTATAAACTATTTATTGACAAAATCAAAAATATTTAAAAACTTTTACTTCAATCGCGTATGACGGTTACACACACTCATTTTTTTTAATACATCTACATTTATTTTTATCCAACTGCATAAATCTAATCTACATATATACATATGTATAATACATATTATATAACAAAATCGCTTTTCGCGTTCGACTTTTTCATTAAGTTCTTTTAAACTACGTAATGGATTTTTATGCGGTTTTCACTGTCCTTTAGAGAATTTCTTCTTCTAGAAGGTTTATATGTATAGTACATGCACATTATAATTATATACAGTATAGGAAATTCGATGTATTCTAATGAAGTCGTATACGGAGTCTTCGAGCGCTTACATTAGTAACGCTGGCTAACCGTTATGAGATACATAAATATAATGTACTACAGAAATGTAAATCTTAAAATTGCCTACATAAAAGTCGTCGGTGATATGTGTCTATTTCCTAAGGTTAACCCACAGTTATCATTTTAATATTTTAGGTATTACCAAATCATTTATGTCCGTCGCCCCGGGCAGTTAAACTGCACAGGCCCATGTGGTGGAGGTGCATTATGCCGATGCGACTCCCACAGTTCGTCAGGGGGGTTAACACCCATTCCCCCTTGAGGGGTCTACCATCTTGACCCCTCAGGCCGCAGTTGGAGCCCTTTAGGAGGGGACAACACCTGTCGGAGGAGCAGAGGTAGTGTCGATTAGACAGTACCTGCTCCCCCGGCCAAAAGGTGTAAGAAGGTACTATGGGGTTTTAGTCCGTGCGACTCGGGCATATCCATCCTCTGCTGCCCGGCGATATGGATATCCGTTAGGGATTTCCCCATGGAGAAAAAAAAAGGTATTACCAAAAACAACTGGCTATTTGCGACGCTATTTTAACAAATATAGTGTTGCTTTTTATCCAATGAAATAGTTTAGTTACGTTGAGCATTTAATTTAGATCGAAATTACTCTTTACAGCATACAATTTTAGTAAATATCCCAGAAGATACCGCAGATTTAATATAAGAAAATTCATGTTTGTGGGATAAGTTTCATGTAGCTTTGTGCTACTGTGAGAAATTTATCTGCATATGTTAGGTATGACAGTCCCAACCCAGGCGAATACAGATTCTATCATAGAAATGATAAAATGAAGCAAAATTCATAATCAATTAAAGAAGTCGTATATGAAAAGATGTATTTAGTTAGTAGATATACTACTAACTAGTGCATGCGACTTCGTTCGCTTATAAACGGCTTTATTGTTTCACGGAAACTACTCGTTTTATTAAGAAAAATTGATAACTGTCTTTTATTTTTTAATTATAATTTTATTATTAATAACTCATACGAGTATAGCAAAATTGTATTGATAGATCACAACAGCCTATAAAATACCCACTGCATGATTATAGACCTCTTCCCGAAGGAAGGTGTGGGCATAATTAACACGCCATTCCACGACGTATTGGCTATTTCGAACTCTGAGAAATCCACAGTTCTAAATGTTCCCACATACGGTGGTTATTACATGAATATTTTTTAAGTTCAGATTTGCTCATGGTGTTGTCCTTCACCGTCAGCCAATAGTGCTATCAACTGAAATTAATAAATGTACGCGAATACCAAACATTTATTTGCTACATGCTGCGGTTTGAACCTGCGGTTATTTTATTGATGACATTCTACCGGTCAAACCACTCAATCACCACGGCTTATCTATATATATTGACATGTAGCCTAGATAATATTCTGGGGAGACCTATCAGTAAAATTCTGGTTAAGATCGATTCAGCCGTATGAATTAGCCCGGACAAACAATAGATATTTTAATTTATAATTTATATGTACAAATTTCGCAGTAAAGAATATCCAAGTTTATTAATGAATTTAAATAAATGCGTTACAATTTACGTAAATAAGTTATGCTTTAATTTCCATCTAGAATATAAGTAGAAATTGATTTAGATACGAGTTGAAAACGGAGTCAATTGCGGTCTCTAGTTATTTTCTATTGGAGTCTGTCTCTATGCGATACTTGTCTATAATCTTAGTACTGAATAATCTGTTCATATATATATCTACTGCCCTATACCAATTTTATATATAATAATTGAAAAGATTATAAATGGCTTTTGGCTTTAATATTAAAAATTCTTAATTCCTTTAATTCCAAGTTTAAACGTCTAACGTTAACTCAATTAAATATGACAATTTTTACCATGTTATAGTCATAGAATCTATAAGCAGATCTCGTTTACAATTAAACCAAATATAATCCTATGAAGATAGTCCAATAAAAAAAATGTAGTATTATTAATTAATTTAATAAACAGTTGTTTTACAAAAATAAACAAGTTCATTAATTTTAAAAAATGTATCAGAAAAATAATTTAATACCGATATTTTATCGATTATAAAAATATAGATTTTGGAGAGTACCTATTCATTAATAAAAATTAATATTAAATACACGACCCAAAAGAATAAATAAATTAATTATTCTAATAACTGGATAATAACTGGAGTGAATTTCTTTCTAAGATTTTTTTTGTATAGGGTTTCAAAAGAATAACTTCATAATTAATCTTATATAAATAAGGAAATAAAATTGTAAATTAAAAAAAAAACGACACAAAAAACATACGATACCGTAATCATCTAAAATATTTGAAGTCTCTATACAAACCTGGGTCGACTTAAAGTCTCCGAGTAGCGATAGACGCACCAAAACCCATCATCAGCGCGGAAAACAATACAAAATGACTAACGGAAACGTTTGCGAAATTAAAATTAATGAGAGTTCAGTAAAAAAAAACTGGCCAATGCACTTTCTAGTTCAGTGAAAAAAAAAAAGTTATCACATATGTGAATAAACGTGCCAGAAGCAAACGTAGGCGGCGGTGGTTCCGTAGCGACTGGCCCCCTAAGCGTAGAGCGACGCAAAACCGTTGAGCGCACTCGGATATCAGCCATCTCTTTCACGAACGGAGGCTTCTCTCGATTGAGCGAAGGTCGTATGCAGGCTGAATTTTCAACAGACCGATGAAAAATGCATTGAACCGTTATTATTGCATTCGATAGCGAGTAAGTTAGATATGCGCCCGGAGCTGCTATGGAGCTTCTCCCTGGCGTATTATTGTGAGATTCATAGAAAATACAGATTCCTTTATGTTGAAGAAAAGGTGCTCCGGATGACTGTTGGATAAAAATGCGCTGAATGAGAGATTACAATTTTCAATAACCGTCTTATTTGCAATTGTGTGCCTTTTATTCCATTTTTTATACATCTCACCGACTTTAAAGAGCTTTGCTATTGTTATTCGTTAGTAGCTGAGCCCGCGACTCCGTCCACGTGGAACTGAATATAAAACAGTAACTAATTTACTTATCTACTTTTCACTCGTATTTAAGTCGCGTCTTTATTAAAATTACAATAACTTTTGATAGAGTGAACCGACTTTAATGAAACCAAGACTAAATGTTACTCGAGGATATGCTTCATAATTTGATGTAATCGAAGTACTTTAGCAGTGATGTGTGTTCATACAAACAGACAGACAGATAGATAAACAGACAGACATTTCTAAAAATGATTGAAATGTTTTTTATTACTTATTCCAAGACACCAGCAATATTTTTTTTTACAAAAATGTTAAAGTACAGACACGTTAGATTTACAATATTATATGTGTAGATATAGATTGAAGATATATATTTAAAGTGGAGATTTAAGGTGTTTTGCAGACTTAATGCTATGAATGATATGAATATTATATCTATAATAAGCGTGAGCATTTTGAGTTATGTTAACGAAATAAAGTATAATTTAGTGTTTTACGTATTTTCTTGTACATTTACCATAATGTAGGGCACCATATACCGAGTGGAAATATACCCGCTTTAAAGGCACGCTTAGGGCTTTCGCATTTCGGGATCAGCCTGAGTATATTTCAGTATCTAATACCTATACGTAGCTTGGTACGAATGTGTAGCCGACTGGATTGACTGGCATATGGTAATAATCCCAGTCGTCTTTCGTGATTACAAAATTGTTGTTTATTCCTTCCTTCATACTAAAACTAGCTTTAAACCGTGGCTCTGCACGTGTTAATGTAAATTTGACGTATTTATCACGCACAGCACTTTTTGCTGGACGAATAAATACCTAGTGTCTTTTTGTGTACCTCTTAAAACACGCATGCAAAATTCCCTTATGATTAGTTTAGGCGTGAAAGCGTAACAAACGAACAAACAAACATTCGCATTTATAATATTACGTTAGAATTTCTGGTTAGATGTATTTTATTCCTTTCAATAATAAATATTCATAAATAAATCATTGTTAGAGTGTACATATATTTCAACAGAACAATATTTATCGGGGGAGCTACTATTGACCTGCGATACCGCGCTATTGACTATATCGGGGGTGTTACTAATGACCTCAGACGCTATTGGTTAAAGTTATCGGCTGTTCATTATTTACCCCGGTGTGAGAAGCCATTGGTTAGAAGTATCGGCTATTTATGTATCTTGATGCCTTAAAAGGCGACCGACGACTAGATACTGGATATCCTCGCTCAGATAGTTGGGCTAGTTACATCTACGGATAATTCGTCGTAACTATATTGAGTGTTGTGTTTCTGATAACATAATACATGGACGCCATTTTATCGTTGCCCCGACACACACATATACATACACACGTCAAAAAAGTCTAAGCAACATGCGTGATATTACAAATTTTACTATTTATATTAATTAATTTCTAAGTATTTACTCAAACAAAGTGCGTAGGTAAGTAAACTTTTTTGTTATTGATGACATACTGGCCGGTTGCAAAAAAAAAAATTTGATTATGTTTTTTTTTCATAAAATTCAAATGACTGCGAATTAGTTTGAATTTAAGTGCGTTTTAATTGCTACGTTTAGTCTTGATTTTATAATTTTACCAACCATTTAAATAAAGTTAGCGACTAAATTGAATTGTTAGATATTCTTTACGTCATGAAGCGACGTCATTTGATGGCAGATGAAATGCAAAGAGCTGTAGGGATGTTGCAAGCGGGAAGTAATCAATCTCGGGTATCTCGACATTTTGGCATTCATAGAAGTGTTATTTGTCGTCTTTGGCAGCGCTACAATAATACAGGAGAACCCGCTGAACAGCATCCAGGCCGTAAAAGGAGTACAACCACTCGGCAAGACCGGTACATCAACTGACTGCAAGACGCCAGCCGATGTTAACCGCTCGAGAGATAAGTTTGAGGCTACAAATTTCAAGTGGTGTTGATGTAAGTCCTCAAACTGTACGAAATCGACTGCATGAGTACGGCCTACGAGCTCGACGCCCAATCAGGTGCCCACCGATACGTCACGGGAATCGCGCTCGTCGATATGAATGGTGTAGAGAACGCATAACATGGACCCAGGAACAATGGGATAAAATTATGTTTTCCGATGAGTCGCGATTCGGGATTAAGCCTGATACAAGAAGTGTGCGAGTGTATCGTCGGCCAGGAAATACTGAAAGGCTCAGGTGCGTTCAGAAAGTTCATCCGTACAGCGGCTCAACAGTTATGTTATGGGCGGGTATTATGAAGAACAGGCGAACTGAGCTCGTTTTTGTAAATGGAAACATGAATGCTGAAAATTACATTGAGGATATTCTCAGACCTTATGTCTACCCATTTGCACAAATCTTTGGCTCCGATTTTAGGTTAATGCATGACAATGCGCATTCACATACAGCTTGGCGAACCAGTGAATACTTTGCAACGGAGAACATCCGGGTATTGCCCTGGCCTGCACAATCGCCAGATCTCAACCCCATCGAGCACGCATGGGACATGCTCCAGAGACGTGTTTTGAAGGACTTGGACGGAGCGACAATAACCCAACAGCTGAAGGATTTGCTACAATTCCATTGGGAGCGAATATCGCAAGATGACATAAACAGTCTCATTAATTCAATGAATAATCGTTGCCGACAAGTTCTGAATAGCAGAGGAGCCCATACTTTGTATTAAATTGTTATATTCTTTCACAATAAATACATTTTCTTTAAAAATTTCATTTTGTAAGAAAAAAGTTTAGTTTCTTATGTATCTTAGTTTCTACAGTATATTCTAATATTGTTCATTTCTGTTATTAAAAGAACTTATAAAGACAACAGCTGTTATTTTTACATCATAGAACCCTAAAGATATTATTTTAAAAATAAAATACAACGTTATAATGTGAAGAACCATCTTAAAATTTAAATTAGTACATGTTGCTTAGACTTTTTTGATGAGTGTATATTAGGGTGTGCCAAAAAAGACGATATTTTTTTGCGCTCATACCAAAATATCTCAGGAGATGTCCCAACAACGCTCCTGTTAAAAGCGGAACTCAAAATTACAATTCTAAGAGGTTCTCCATCGAACTTAAAGTTTTTCCATATAGATTACATGGGAAACATAGATTTTATTACTTTTTTGTCCTGCAAACTGTGCATTCATTTTAATGCAATATCTGGCAACCCAACTACCTAGGCAAGCGTCAGACGTCGATTCATTGTGACACATGAATGAAGGCATGAACATTAATCGACCTCTAATGCAGGTTCCATTAGAAATAAAAACGGCAAAATTTTTCAAAATTGGGTTTCGATACGTTATTTCCGGTTTTTATATTCATCTAGCGGGCCCGGCAGACGTTGTCCCGCCATGATTATGAAAAAATCCTTGACAAATCATTACATAGTATAAAACAAAGTCCCCTACCGCGTCTGTCTGTCTGTCTGTCTGTTCGCGATAAACTTCAAAAACTACTCAACGGATCTTCATACGGTTTTATAAAGTAATTCATGAGGAACATTTTGGTATATAATTTGTTTAGGTTTGTTTTTATTATCAGAGCGGGACATCGACCGCCGGGCCCGCTAGTTATATACTAAAACGTTCCTCATCAATCACTCTATCCACCGGTGAAAACAGACAGACAGACAGACGCGGTAGGGGACTTTGTTTTATACTATGTAATGATATACCTTTTTTTCTGTTTCATTTTTTAAGACCAATACATATTCTATACTGGTCGCTACGTTTTATATTTTATTCTATTTTTTTCCAAAAGAAAACGATTTAGGAAGCCCATAAGTTGACAAATAAATATCATAAAAACGAAATGTATGTTCACATTAACAGAGTCCTCGCCAAACATTTTGTTTGTTCCGAATACTTCAACATAAATACGGTATATATTATATTACCGAGAAAAGTTAGGGATAAATTTTAGTTAATTTTGGCTAATTTTAGATTTCTGTGATAATATTTTAACTTTGTTTTGTATTAAACTCGCCTATATTATTCGCAAGCCAGAACTTACGGCTATATTCAAAGCGGTTAAAAGATTGACGAAAACTATACCCACTAGAAGAGCAATTAGTTCGAATATAAACGAATTTCAGAATCTCGGTGTTTTTCGTTGTCCGCTTCACGTGAATTGCCCCACGTGTAAAATTGTATTCTGATATTACCTTAAAGTACACTAAAATTGTTTCTATATAAAGGTAACTTTCCTGTATAATAAGTTAGGCGAATTACAGTTTTAAGAATCATTTGACCATCGCAAATAATTGGTCTTTACCTATGAAATTGCCGTTCTGCAGTACTGGCCATTTCAAATCAAAATAATTTTTGTTTGGCTAAGAATTCTAATTTCAAATAAATTTTATTTTAAAAACATGGAATTCTTTTTCCAAAAGTAGTCATTTGTTTATTGATTAGTGTTACATTTTCATCGCATTTCAATCTTTTTTGTCATCATGGATACGTTAAAAATTCGAGTAATTATGGAATATGAGTACCGTCGTGGCAGCAACGCGGCACAAGCGGCACGCAACATCAACGACGTTTACAGAGCTAACACTACAAACCAACGCACCACCTGTTATTGGTTTGCTCGCTTCCGTTCTGGGAATTTCATCCTGAAAAATGAACCTCGCGGTCGTCCGAAGACTTTGGTCGACAATGACGAATTAAAGGCGATTGTGGAAGCTGATGATACACAATCTACGGCTGAATTAGCAGCAGCTTTCGACGTTAGCGTCAAAACAATATTGGTCCATTTGCGTCAAATTGGCAAGGTAAAAAAGCTTGACAAATGGGTGCCCCACGAACTCAATGATCGCCAGCGCGAAGTACGCGTCGAGACGTGCCTTGCACTGCTCAACAGACACACAAATGAAGGAATTTTGAACCGCATTGTTATCTGCGATGAAAAATGGATTCTGTTTGATAACCACAAGCGCTCAGCAAGTTGGTTGGATCCTGGTTCAGCACTTAAACAATCCCCTAAACGAAAACTTACCTCTAGAAAAGTGATGGTCACTGTTTGGTGGTCTAGCGCCGGTGTGATTCATCACAGCTTCTTACCAAACGGGGTGAGCATTACTGCAGATGTGTACTGTGAAGAACTGAACACAATGATGGAGAAGCTGGCACATCTCCAACCAGCGTTGGTCCATCGCTCGTCTCCGCTGCTCCTGCACGACAACGCGCGACCTCATATTGCACAGCAGACGGTCTCCAAGTTGCAAGAACTGTGGTTGGAAGTTCTCCGTCATCCGCCCTACTCACCAGACCTTGCGCCTACAGACTACTACTTTTTCCAGAATTTGGATAACTCCTTGGCGGGAAAAAAATTCAATACCCGAGAGGCAGTACAAAATGCCTTTGAAGAATTTGTTGCCTCCCGTCCAGCTGATTTTTTTAAGAAGGACATCAATAAACTGCCACTGCGTTGGCAAAGATACATTGATTGAATGTGTGATTACTTCGATTAATACAAATAAAAAATACATGAAAAAAATTCGTTTAAATTTTTTCATACAAAACGGCAATTTCATAGGTAAAGACCTAATATGTACTATCATTATTTTATACATCTTCTATACATATAATAAGAATGTAAATCTAACGTGTTTGTACTTTTTAGATTTTCGTGAAAAAAATTAATGCAGGTGTCTAGGAATATGTAATAAAATACATTTCAACCATTTTTAGAAATGTCTGTCTGTCTGTGTGTATGAACACGCATCACTGCCAAACTACTGGGTTCACAATACAATCACACCAAGAAATTCATATATGCTTGAGAATAACTTAGTCTTTATTTCATTAAAATCAATTAAAGTTCACTCTATGAAAAGTTATTGTAATTTTAATGACGACGCGGCGTAAGTACGAGTGCAAAGTAGATAAGTAAATAGACTTAATACGTTCAGATGACTTTATTAATCACTGTTTCGTACATCCGGTTCCACGCGGACGAAGTCGCGGGCACAGCTAGTCTATAGTAATATTATGAAGCTGGAGGGTTTGTTTGTTTGGCTTAACGCGCTAATCTCAGGAACTACTGGTCCGATTTGAAAAATTCTTTTAGAGTTAGATAGCTCATTTATCGAGAAAGGCTATATATCATCACGCTAAGACCAGTAGGAGCGAAGCATAAATGAAGAATGTTTCAAAATCGTTTTTTTTTTCTTTTGAGAGCTTCCTATACGTGTTAGCGTTAGCCCAAAGTAACTATTCCACGCGGAAAGAAGCTAGTCCTAAATAAAAATTGATGGCCGAATGAATGCAAGCGCACCACTTCAGAATAACCGCACCTTTATGACTAATTATTTTTTGTTCTGTTTGTAATTGACAGGATAAGGTTTGCATGAAGAAAAAATGTTAAAATTCTCGTAAGGAAAATGAAATATTTTGGTTAAAACTTTTTTTATATACTGTACTAGCGGGCCCGGCAGACGTTGTCCCGCCCTGATTATAAAAAAAATCCTTGATAAATTATATACCAAAACCTTCCTCGTGAATCACTTTATCCACTGGTGAAAACCGCATGTAAATCCGTTCAGTAGTTTTTGAGTTTATCGGGGACAGATAGACGCGGTAGGGGACTTTGTTTTATACTATGTAATGATAAATTTTGACCAGAATCTCACCTGATGTTAAATGACAACGTGGTCTGAGGTGGTAGGTACACACTAAGCCTAGAAGGGACTGGCTCTCAAGTGCAGCTGCCGGAACACACCAACAGGCGCTGGGCGACAGATTGTCAATTTAAAATGGTAGCTAGCCATGTGGACTTAGAAAAAACCCTACCACCATGGTATGGTACCATCACGACATTTTCCTTCACCGAAAGCTCCGAATCTTGCTCTGGGATTCGAACCTATATCCACCGATGCAGTGTCCAAACATGCTATCAACTAAACCATTATCGCTTTAAAAAATGTATGAGTTAGCGAGACAGAACATAGTAGGGAGATCTTTAAAAATATTGACAAAATTGACAGATTTTTTTTTATAATATGGGAGGCAAACGGACATGTGTGTCACCTAATGTTAATAGATCACCATCGTCCATAGACACTTGCAACACCAGGGCAGTCGCAAATGCGTTGCCAGCCTGTTTTTGGGGGAAGGGGAGGGGAAGGGGGATGGGAGGTGGTCTTCCGGCGCTCTCACGGACCGAACGAAACGCAACAATACAAGCACTGTTACTTCACGTCGGTGTTTCTGTGGAGCAGGTGGTACTACCCCGGGCGAGCCGACCCATTCATGCTGAAACCAGTAATAGCTTCAGCGTGGCTCTACCACCTACAAGCCGATTTGTATTGACAAGATCGCCGTATAGTATTTTAATGGTCTAACTATAAAGGAAGATTTGGTCTCCGTTTCATTTTAGTACACATATGTACGTGTTAAAGCTAGATTTGGACTGTGGTTAAGTGAAATAACATCCAACGGACAGCTTTGATGGTTTTCATCTAGGAAATGAATGGTCTCATTACACTCGCGTGGTTTGACGTTGAATGCGTCTGAATAGAAATTTGTACAGTTTTGTACTATACGGACTATTTCAGTTGATATATAATTAATTAATTCGTCCGCAATCCTCAACATCAGCGTAATTATTTATACGAATTGTTATTATCGCGCTTAAAAATATTTTATAATATATATAAAAAAAAACGTATGTGTAGTCTTATGTACGCATGTAAGACGTTACTTTTTACATTAAAAATGCAATTGATAACGTTATAATTAAAAAAATATAATTAAATTTAAAAAATCAAATAATAAACGTAGTAATAATAAAAAAATTAAAAAAAAACCTAGGCACCCAACACCTCGCAATACGTGTGGTATAATCCGCCACCGCACTATTACTACGTACTCGCTTAGCGTTCTTCCTGACCCACATTTTGCATGGTAGTTGCTCCGGTCCTAGGGTCGGATAAACAAACAACAAAATGATATAAAATCTATTTAAATCTGACCGGTAGTTCTAGTTCAAATAAACAAAACACCATTCATATCTTGAGCTTAATATCATTATACTATACTAGCTGTGGCCGCGACTCCGTCTGCGTGGAACCTAATGTAAAAAAAGAGTGACTAATAAAATGAATGTATGTCCATTTACTTATCAACTTTTGATAGACCGAATCGATCTTATGAAACAAAGACTAAATGTTACTCGAAGATATTCTTTATGATTTCCTTGAAGATGTATTATCATGAACGCAGTATTTTGGCAGTGATGCATGTTCATACAAACAGACAGACAGACACTTCTCTGTCATCTGTTTTACAAAAATCCATAAAGTACAGACATGTTACATTTACATTCTTATGATATGTATAGATAATATAGAAATGACAAGTGGATGGACACCAGATAGTATACACACACTAGGGGTGTCTATCACTTCGTTTGTTCTTTATTAATGTCCTAGTGATAACTCTAACAGTTCCACAGCGCACGACAAGGTAGCGCTGAGATGGCAGTAATTTATCAAATTTTATTTGAAAGTTATCATTACATTTTGGTTAATTTAATAATGTATTTACAGATTATAGCAGGCTACAATAAAACAGGTTTTATTCTAGTGTGTGTACGTGTTTACGTGACAGAGCAACAAACATTCATCCATCGCGTTAATGCAGATTTGATATATCGGTCGGAACAATACATTTCTTCGGGATGAAAAATAACATATGTTATTTTTTCTTATCTTTAACAACGTGTATGCAAAATTTCTCGATGTTCAGCTGAATAATGGTATGAAAGCATAACAAAGAAACAAACATTTTTGCATTGCATTCATGGCCATATAAAAACCCAAGACACATCGTCTCAAATAAAAGTAGCGCTCAAAACTGGCCGCAAAAATTCCCCAATATACATACGTGGTTATAGCTACGCGATAAACTTATGATATTGCAAATTCAACCTTATAGACCAAGATCCTAGAGCTGCCAGACCTTTCTGCCGGGATGTTTGCCCCTTACAATCTATCTGGATGATGAAATATAGTTTTGTAATAGTTGTCTGAATAACATATTAAAAAAATCAAGCATTTAAAAATAACCTAAGTCCACTCATTTTTTTTGTCTGCTTTAATGCGTCTGCAAGAAGTTGGTCCCCTGGTTAGGTGTCTGACGATACTGGTTCCTGCTTTAGCGGGGTGGTAGGGTGTCTGTACCCGACTGGATCGCGACCACCGTACACGAGGTGGAACACCCGCGAAAGTGAGATGTTTGGGTGTGTTGCGTTTGGGGGTGAGGGGGTGTATATCAAGAAAGGGGGGGGGGGGTTTTCCTTGGTGGGTTGGTTTTAGGGGGGGAGAAAGGGGGGGAGGGGAAAAAAAGGAAGGTTTTGGGGGGTTGGGAATTTTTTTGGAATTAAAAAGGAAAAAAAAAAAGAAAAAAAAAGAAAAAAAAAAAAAAAAAAAAATATTATAACCAACATATATAAAAATCAACCATTTAAAAATAAATAAAGTAGCACCTATTTTTAGCCACCTTTGTCTCCTGATATCTATACATCGCCCCCAGCCTCTAACTCCATGAGTGCGAAAGCGTTATGAGTACATAAATGACACTTCAATACATAAGATTTCATCCATTAAAAAATAAGATAGTTCTGGCAGCTCTGGGATCTTGGTCTATTACCTGAATGATTTGCAGTTGTTTTTACAAGGACGCAAGCGATGCGAGACTATTTGAAATGACTGCGTAATCCAAAATTATGCGCTTATTTTTGTGTGCCGGCTGTGAAACGTTAAGTGTGCATCTTGGGTTTTTGCATAGCAATGATTACATTGCATTTATCTTCTATATATAAATAAGCAGTGAGGAATCGGTTACGAACATCTGCCTCCTCTGTTTCTCAGCCGATTTTCTTCATTCTATTTTTGTTTAGTAGCTACTGATGAGCTTTAGTGGTATCAATAAATTGGAAATATTGCTTTTTTTAACGTTTCAATATGGTCGACTTACGACTTACGAACACTCGTAATATTAATTAGGAAATTAGGATGGGATTTTGTCTATTTAGATTCAGTTTCCGATTCAGCTAGCCAGGTTTAGATTTACTCATAGTGTAGCACGACAGTGAGACCAGTGATAGCAGGTCTGAGTTAGAAAGCCTCGTGTGTTGTCAAATCTAATCTGCAGAACACAGTAGCGTGAGCAATGCTACTTTGCGTTAGAAAAAGGTGTAGAGTTCTCTCTTCTGCAGTGTAACCTCTCATACAAGAATTTTACGACTCTCAAATTATAAAGGATGTATTAAAAAATTAAGAATTTTCGACTAGTAGCAAATCCCACTAATAATTTTCTCTCGTCGTGCACTAGAAAGTACTCGAGAGCCGTCGAACGCGATAAGAGACGGCGCGGGCTTGATACCCGGGCGTGTCTTCCGCGACCCGGTGACCGGGTTGACCGCGTGACCCGGTCGCAACCTGACCTGGTTACCGGTTAACCGGTTATGCACCCGGCCGGGTTGCACGGCACGATTGATTCTACACTAATGTAAGACAATGCACCTGCCACAGTTATACAATATCTATTGTAAAGGTATAATTTCAAAGAGTTTTTGATATTTTATAAATGAGTTGTTACATTACAAAATCTATCTAGCTATCCAATTTTAATCTTTCATATAACATGTTCCATTTTTTTTAAGATTTGTAGTTTTTTTACACCGAGAACGAAGTTCTAATGTTGCCGTTCATAAGGTTTTAAGTTTTATGATCTTCATCTATTCTAATGTTATAAAGCTGGAGGGTTTGTTTGTTTGGTTGTACGCGCTAATCTCAGGAACTATTGGTCCGATTTGAAAAATTCTTTCAGTTATATATAGCTCATTTATCGAGGAAGACTATAGGGTATATAATCACGTTAAGACCAATAGGAGCAGAGCGCCAATGAAGAATGTTTCAAAGTCATTTTTCTTTTTCTTTTGAGAGCTTCCACTACGTATTAACGTTAGCCCAAAGTAACTATTCCACGCGGACGAAGTCGCAACAGAAGCAGTATTTTGTATGTACAAATTTTGAAAATCTTGAAAAATAACGTAAAATATTAGGAACGGTTAAAATTAAATTTAGCTTATTTTCAAATATAGCGACTCAAAGAAGGCAATTACAAATAATAATAGATGCAGGAATCACTTAGATAAGTGAGAAATATGCCTTCTTAATTAAAATTAATATACGGTTATCTGAGAAACATCAATATCAAACAAGACTTTAAAGTAATGTTACTGAGAATATGTATTAAGGTAATGAAAATAGTATATTTTATTTTACCTTTCACAAGCACTTTTAGAATGCAGTGTAGTATTGTAGTATTTGTTCACACTTAGGAACTTATTATTTGATTAATAATAGGTTTATATGTTGTTAATATTTTTCATACACTGTTACATAGAGTCTTGCTATGTTTGTTCCCGTAAGCGTTTGTGGTTGGTTCGTTTCGTTTTGTAAATGGTTTAGGCATAAAATTGCAACAAAACGTTAAAGGTAATTATCGTTATAGGTATATCTATTTAGTTTTCTTTCATTCTCACAACTCGCCTCATATATTATGTAATTCTAGCATCTGCCCGCGACTTCTTTCGCGTGGAACTTTGGGCTAACGCTAACACGCCGCGGATACTCTCAAAAGGAAAAAAAGAGATTTTGAAACATTCTTCATCGGTGCTCCGCCCCTATTGGTCTTAACGTAATTATATAGCCTATTACCTTCCTCGATAAATTAGCTATCTAACACTGAAAGAATTTTTTAAATTGGACCCCGAGGTTATTTTTTTTATATATTATTGGAGGCAAACAAACAGGCGGGTCACCAGATCGTAACTGATCACCGCCGTCCATAGACACTAACAACACTAGGGGAGTCGCAATTAAGTTGCCAGCGTGTGTTTTTAGGAAGAGAGGGGAGAAGGGATGTGGGCCTCCCGCGCTCTCACTAACCAAACGAAACGCTACAATGCAAGCACTGTTACTTGACGTCGGTGTTTCTGTCGGTTGGGTGGTAGTACCCCGGGCGAGCCGACCTATTCATGCTGAAATCAGTAATACCTTCAACGTGGCTCTACCACCTACTAAAGCGAGAGATTAGCGTGTTCAAGCAAACAAACTCTTCAGCTTTATAATAGATTTAAAAAAGAAGTAGATATATATATATATATAAAATGTAGATATGCAGATAAAATAGATTGTTCACTAAGGATAGGTTAATCAAAACTAATACTAGTAAAAGCTAGTATATAATAAAACCTGATCAAAGAAGCTACTAGAGGAAATCAATAAATAACAATCATTTTTACAAACAGTTCAATACAATTTTTATATCTTAACAAAACTCTGATCAACATTTAATTATTTTCAAAGGACACCTTTGTACCTTTGGATATGCTACTGTCAAATGTATTGTCATCGGTTATAGCAAATTTAACTTTAACGTCGTCCCTTAAGTTACTCTCAAATTCATTGTAACCAGATGAATCGTTACTCATGTTATAAGATGCTTTTTGATTTAAAAAAATACATTTTAGGATATATTTTAATGATTTTCTCATACTGTTCAATTCTGTTTGAAATTTATTTAACATATTGCTTTTGTTTTCGAGTAATGTTTTTAATTTTTCGTTTTCTATTTCCAGAGTTATAGCTTTTGCGTTTGTATTAATTTCTCTCTGATTAGCTTCATTAATTATACATCTCATCTCATCGACAATAATTTTGAAACCGACTTTTGCATTTTGAAATGACTTTTTCGCTTTATTTAGGTCATTTTTATACCTTTCTATTTCTTCTTGCAAATTCTTATATATATTATCCTTAGGTATATTAGCTTCTTTCTTATCCCGGTTCGGTACTTCTTTGACAACGACTTCTACAGCTGTGGTGTTGTTTCTAAATACTTCATAGGACGTACCAGGATCGTTTGCAGGCTGATCTTTCGAATTTTTGCGCAAGTCAAAAGTTGAAAACATCTCCTCAGTTAAAGTCAGTTTCTGTTTTCCTTCATTTGTCATTTCATTTGAATAATCACTTGTGTTTTATTATATTTATTTTATCTACAAAAAAATTACAATTATTTTGAAGTTTTGATTGTCAACGTCTAAGTGTATAAGGTCCCAAAGAGAATATAATTGTTGTTTTTCTCTATCAAAAAGCATTAAAAAGCAAACAATAAAATATATTGTAAAGTACTCAATACTTGACTTAAAATGTTGTTTATGACTAAGTCTTTGAACTTTGTTTTACGAGGTTAAGCCTATATAGAGGCAGACTTTGTGTTTATCGTTTTTTAATAATATAACTTTAGAACTTAAAATGCTACAAGATATATTCTCTAAAACTATTTTCATTCTGAACGACGCTTTAGAAAAGAATACAATTAATAAACATCCACGATCCACGATGAATTCCGAAACTACTCAACCGATCTTCATGAAAGTTGGCATTTAATGTATATAGTTTCACCAAACTTGAGAGATAGGATAGGATAGGATAGAATTTATAACTACAAATTAAATGATTGTCAATGTTGATTATTTTTATATACTTCACTCTTTTTTATCACATTCTATATTTAAACTACCTACAATAATTTTTATACGTGATAACAAAACCCCTGGTTAGCTGGAAGGAAATGCCATGTGGCATTAAGATCGTTAGTGTACAAACAAATTAAAAAGTGCAATAAAATATTCATTCAATATTGTTATTAATTGTAAGTCTCATCAGCCTCGAACAGATGGCGCATTAAATTAGTTTATTGACAGAAAACTGTAGGACCGTCCGTTATAGGTATCTTATGTATGGCGCGACATTTTAATTTTGAATTTCGTTTTCAACTCGCATTTTATTTTATGATACACGTGTTCTGTTGATCTGTTTATTACGTAACCTTGCTATGATACCAAATACTTTATGATAATTTTAATCGAACATGTAATAACTGAGCCACAACAACGCGTGACCACATCAGCTAGTTATAACATATAAGTGGAAACAATCACGTAACTGTCATAGTCTGTACGCAACAATTGATAGCGAATAAAACCTGCAATCCATTAGCAGAATGCCGCGCTGGGCTCGAAACAATGTAAGTATTACTATACAATCAACGTGATTGAGCCGTTTGTACGGGATACACATATATCACAACAAACCTGCTTTTTTAAAAAAACGTTTTAAAAAACGTACCCGTCATGAAACTTTTTGTTTTGAAACTGAACGACTGATAATTCTTAACTCTCATAATGCAGTCTAAGCTTAATATATGTTGTCTAGTATTAAGTGTTATCATATCTATAAAAACAAATGATTTCTATTTTTTGTAGGTTTTATTACATACTAGCTGACCCGTGCAACTTCGTCTGCAT
>AP028448.1:15837707-15840207 GCA_036509395.1 Antheraea yamamai | reverse complement strand
CCACTAGTACATATAAATAGATGTAATTATTTCTGGTAACAGTAAAATCTGGCTTCATTAAATTGGTTCATAACTGAAAATCGATTTAAACTCTGCGAGAAGCCCTAGGGTACTTCGGAAGGGTCGCGTGTACTTACCGGTTGAAGTTTGTGAGCACGTTGTGTGTTGGGACGCCATGTGATTTACAAAACGTGACAAACCCATGCCGGCCCACGGTTCATAATCTTACCTTACCTTAACGCATATATTGAGATACTAGCTATTACCCGCAACTTGGCCTACCACGTTTTTTAACGTCGTATAATATATTTTATGTGAAGAGGAAAAAACATAATTACTACGCTACTTACTAATGAATAAATAGACATTGTTCATATGAATAAATAGGTTTAGGTTAGTTAGGTATAGGTTAGCTTTTTTATTAAAAAAAATATTCGTGCAAGTACCTACTATTTAATGTGTAGAAAGAAATTTTTTTGAGGCTATATACAAACTTTAAAATTTTGTAAATTGTAATTGTTTTGGCTCTTCCTCCTCAAAAGGTTGCCGACGCGACCCCTGGTCTAGGAGGTAAAACAAAAAAATGATCGAGATATATATATATATATATATATATATATAAGCAGCTTTTGAGTGATGCTCTCACAATGGCAGACCTCTAGCGTTCGTCGTAAAACGCAACTTTATGTAGGTTGGCTTGGGCCCGTTCAAGTATTTCGTAAGTAGAATTTTTGTAATTTCTGGCGGGTCATTTCGTTGTCAACAAAAGTAAACAAAGCTACTACCCCCCCCTCTCATGCTTACGTAAACATTTATACGTAAGAGACGAGACGTACTTCTTAGCATACTATGGATACACCGTGCGGGTGCCGGGTCCATCGCGTGGCAGCGAGAGAAACTCCGAGTAGTTCCCGAGATTTGTGACACGGGTGTAGGTTTAAGGGCCCCCTTTCCAATGTACAAAATCCGAAAAAGTAATAACGTAATCACCGCCTACATCCCCATCCTATATGTTATCAAAAATAAGCAAGTAAAAGACCCCCCACCCTCTTTGGCGCTTACATAATACTTGAATGACCCCTTTAGGAAAATGATATAGGTCTACTCCTTTACGCGTATCAAGTAAAAACTACCTGATATATCTCCTTCATTTTTTAGTTTTACTTGTTTTAAGAAACTATGATTTTTATAAGCATACGTATGTTTAGCGATATGGAAAGTGGGGCAAGCAATATGGTGCACATGTATAGAAGAAAGCAAGTAGCCAGACACAGTTTCTATTTACAAATATTGTAAGTAAAGTATATATTTGTTTATGTCTAAACATGGATATAAAATATATGATTAAGATAATAAATAACGCAGACGAATCGCCGGTTTTAACTTGTCACAAGAATCTTCCGGGAAAGATCTCCGAGTTTTGATGAATACCATATTCAAATCAGTTGTACAGTTTAAAAAAACCTAAGGGATCATCAACAGACACGGACAGCGACTTTGTTTTAAACTTTTACTATCATTTACATCTATTTATTATTCGTACCAAATAATTGTGAAGTATGTGTCACTACTGTCTGCGTCAAACTTTTTGACCGCTCTGGAGATAGTTGCTCGAAAGACAAATTTAGATATATACAAATACGTATTATATTATATTATATGAGTCTACTATATTACACATAAGACGGAACTTACTAGACTATATTTAGAGCGGCTGAAAAGTTTGACTATCACTGTATTTAAATTAAATGGTCAAATACCTATATGTATTGTTTCCTAATACCAATTTGTATGAAAGAAATATAACTTTAAATTCTAAATTACTTACGTATTTTACTGGGACTCTTTTTACACCTTATATATGTAATATGTATATACATTTAACCTAAGAGCTCACTCCATAGGATCGTAGTCCGGTGAAGCTGTGAAGACCCATCAAGGCAATAGCGTAGTCAGTTCGAAAAATAAAATCGAGGCAGTCAAGAAGTGATAACTCAATACAATAGAACAACTGTGTTCTGTTTTGTATTTTTAAATTTATCTTATTGTAAATTATTAAAACGTCATAATTTGTAAATTAAAATTATTATCATTAGTCTGGTTTTCACATCTATTGACACTCCGACAAATAAATATATACATTTTTATACAGTTCATTAATAAATCAAATATATAATGGGCTGCACAAACTCGATACAAAATATACGCGTCGCTAGTCTGACGCAAACCGCGCAAACGCAATACGATCGGTAATGCTTACAAGCGTGTCATGAGGCGAAATTATAAATTTATCTCGTGCAAAAAATACCACTGAAGCCGCGTAAAAAAGTTTTCACTTAAAAAAAAATCATATCATAGGATCATTTCTATAGGAAGTCATCCCCGAAAAACTCACAATATTTGAATACATTAAACCTTTTTTCACTAATTAAAAACATAAGCATACTGAGTGAAATCTAGACTTGTGATTCATACAAGCGTAATAAACATATACAGTATA
>AP028448.1:15668286-15836276 GCA_036509395.1 Antheraea yamamai | reverse complement strand
ATATATTAAGATTGTATCCTAACTCTGGAGTCAATGATAATGGACGATAAATGGGGTTGAGTTTAGGCATGAAAATGGTTTAAACTTTTCAATTATTTTTATTTTACCCGTCCGTGGTATGCCCTCGTACACTGTTATTCGTTTACATTACCTGCTAATTGTTATTTTAAAATGCATACTGTATGTGTTGATATAAATATTTTCCAGTTCTTTAACGATGCAATAAAAACTACTGCTTTGTATTTGTATAATTTGCCTACTTTTGATACATATTATTTCTAAGTATACTTTATTTTACACTTAAAACTAGTTCGAGGAGCTTATCAATCTTTTAATGAATGGACATTTAATACATTTAAAAATTATAACATATTCATAACAAAAAAGTGTTATTATTTGGGTCAAAGAATTGTGTAAGACTTGGAAATAAAACTAAAGCTTATTATCTAACACAAATAGATATAGAAGGAACAGTTCTATTGTGATACATTTTACTGCAGCTGTTAAGGCCTTGCTAGGCCAATAACGTAGTCAGTTGGAGAAAATAAAGCATTTTGCAGTGAGTTGAGAACAAAAAAACGAAAATGTTTGTCACTGCCTCTGTCTAGAAAATACATAACACTATGGTGTATATATGTATCAAAAGATATGGTAACGTTCTAGTAAATATCATTAAAAGTCAATGTGTCACTGATCTCTGTAATATTACCTTCAAACTATAAGAAGGTCTCGTCTGTTCAATAAATTACACGTGCATCCTCTGTAAAGGCTTACACGTGCTCGTTATCACATCTAGATGTGGCGGCATCTATATCGGTTACATTTAGATGTGCATGCACTGCACACGTTATTTTGTCTACACCTACTGCATCATGCATACATATATTTAAACCAGACGTTCCAATGTCACCCGAGACCGTTGAACCTTTTAGAACTTGCTGCATTTTTTATCTAAACATGGCGGCTATGTCAACAGGATATGATTGTTGAAATAGACACTGAACATATACCATACTCTTGATATTATTATTGATCTAAACTATTATTCAGATACATTCGAACCTCGAAATACATTTTATGGATGCTAGCGAATATCTGCCAATGCTTTGAGCTACAAAATCTTTTCACGTGCACTAGCCGCTAATAAATAATTACAATTTTCAACACCGCGCTGACTAAAATACACAGAAGGTTTTTTATAATAAAAAATATCGTTTCCTGGTATCACAACATTGTTGTCGATTGCGAACCGCAACTTTGATAAGTTTGTCTGACTGACCTATATTTATAATTAGGCATGAAAATGGTGTAGTAAACAAACGAATGAAATAGAAATAATAGTACGATATAATACGTTTTTAATTAATTATGATTCAAAAAAATTGCCTATTATAATAAGTAACAGGGTTGTGCCAGTATAACCACAAGGTTATAACTTTCAGAAGATATTGTATGTGAAAATAAAGATAATAGGTCTTTACCTATGAAATTGCCGTTCTGCAGTACTGGCCATTTCAAATCAAAATAATTTTTGTTTGGCTAAGAATTCTAATTTCAAATTAATTTTATTTTAAAAACATGGAATTCTTTTTCCAAAAGTAGTCATTTGTTTATTGATTAGTGTTACATTTTCATCGCATTTCAATCTTTTTTGTCATCATGGATACGTTAAAAATTCGAGTAATTATGGAATATGAGTACCGTAGTGGCAGCAACGCGGCACAAGCAGCACGCAACATCAACGACGTTTACGGAGCTAACACTACAAACCAACGCACCACCTGTTATTGGTTCGCTCGCTTCCGTTCTGGGAATTTCGACCTGAAAAATGAACCTCGCGGTCGTCCGAAGACTTTGGTCGACAATGATGAATTAAAGGCGATTGTGGAAGCTGATGAGACACAATCTACGGCTGAATTAGCAGCAGCTTTCGACGTTAGGGTCAAAACAATATTGGTCCATTTGCGTCAAATTGGCAAGGTAAAAAAGCTTAACAAATGGGTGCCCCGTGAATGATCGCCAGCGCGAAGTACGCGTCGAGACGAGCCTTGCACTGCTCAACAGACACACAAATGAAGGAATTTTGAACCGCATTGTTACCTGCGATGAAAAATGGATTCTGTTTGATAACCGCAAGCGCTCAGCAAGTTGGTTGGATCCTGGTTCAGCACCTAAACAATGCCCTAAACGAAAACTTACCTCTAGAAAAGTGATGGTCACTGTTTGGTGGTCTAACGCCGGTGTGATTCATCACAGCTTCTTACCAAACGAGGTGAGCATTACTGCAGATGTCTACTGTGAAGAACTGAACACAATGATGGAGAAGCTGGCACATCTCCAATCAGCATTGGTCAATCGCACGTCTCCGCTGCTCCTGCATGACAACGCGCGACTTCATACTGCACAGCAGACGGTCTCCAAGTTGCAAGAACTGGGGTTGGAAGTTCTCCGTCATCCGCCCTACTCACCAGACCTAGCGCCTACAGACTACTACTTTTTCCAGAATTTGGATAACTCCTAGGCGGGAAAAAAATTCAATACCCGAGAGGCAGTACAAAATGCCTTTGAAGAATTTGTTGCCTCCCGCCCCGCTGATTTCTTTAAGAAGGGCATCAATAAACTGCCACTGCATTGGCAAAGATGCATTGATTGCATGGGTGATTACTTCAATTAATACAAATAAAAAATACATGATGCACAGGATCTCCTCGTGCAGTCAGTGGCGGAGTGGGGCATCGGGCTCGCGATCACCACGGAGCCCTAATTCGTTCCCTCCCAGCCGCAGTGGGCTGGGGATCGGAACGGCTCCGTGGCGATCGTGGCGGGTCGAGGTTCGTCCCTGGCGGTGAGAGAGTGTGGGGCCGGGTTCGTGATGGCCGTCTGGGGAGAGTACGCCATTGTGGGGGCGTACTTCTCCCCTAACAAGCCCTTGCGGGAGTTCGAGGCGTTCCTTGGCTCCCTGCAGGGAGCTGTGAGACGGCTGTCACCGCTCCCCGTGGTCCTCATGGGGGACTTGAATGCTAAGTCGAGGACCTGGGGAGCGGCAGTCACGGACCTGAGGGGCATGGCCGTTGAGGAGTGGGCAGCCGAGTTAGGACTGTCCCTCCTCAACCAGGCGAGCGTTCCCACGTGCGTGCGATGGAACGGGGCGTCGGTGGTGGACGTCTCGTTCGCCACACCGTCTGTCGCACGCCGTGTCCGGGGGTGGAGAGTGCTGGAGGAGGTGGAGACCTTATCGGACCACCGATATATCAGGTCCAAGGTCTCCACCTCCCAAGCCGGAATTGGCACTCGCCCCCGGAGGGGCGCGAAGTTCCCCTGTTGGGCGATGAGCCGCCTCAACCGTGAATTAGCGGAAGAGGCGGCCATCGTCCAGGCCTGGGCCATGCCCCCCCCCCCCCCACAGAGGCTAATGTCGACGCGTCCGCAGCCCGCCTCCGTGCAGCCCTCACGGAGGTTTGCGACGCGTCGATACCGCGGAGCGTACACCGCCCAGACAAACGGGCGGTGTACTGGTGGTCGCCGGAGATCGCAGGTCTACGAGCGGCCAGCTCCGTGGCCCGGCGGCTGTTCGGGCGCAGCCGCCGACGCCGGAACCGGGACCCGGAGGCGGAGGCCCGGCTGTATGGCAGCTACAGGGAGTGTAGGAAGACCCTGCAGGCTGCCATCAGCCGGGCGAAAGAAGCGACGTGGGAGGAGCTGCTCCAGACGCTGGAGGGGGATCCTTGGGGGCGCCCGTACCGGATCGTGCGCAAGAAGTTGCGATCCTGGGCGCCCCCGGCGACGGAGACCCTCCGGCCGGAGGTGGTAGCGAGGGTCGTGGGAGAGCTATTCCCCGACCCTCCGATGCTACCGGCTCCTCCCATGCCTCCGCCTCGGGAGGTAGTCGAGGAGATGCTCGACGGTTCTCCCCCTCCGATAACGGAGGAGGAGATGGGGAGGGCAGTCGAACTCCTCCTCAGCCGGCGTAGAGCGCCCAGCCCTGATGGGGTCCCGGGTCGGGTGCTCGGGCTCGCCTTGTGCCAACTAGGGGGGTGGCTTCGGGAGCTGTTCGACCGGTGTCTCGCGGTCGGGCAGTTCCGGAAGCCTTGGAAGCTTGGGCGGCTCTGCCTTATGGAGAAGGCAGGCCGCCCTCCGGACCGCGCGTCCGCGTACCGGCCCCTCGTCCTGCTGGACGACGCCGGGAAGGCGCTGGAGAGGATTATCTCCTCCCGGGTCGTCCAGCACCTAGAGGGCGTGGGGCCGAATCTGGCGGGCGCCCAGTATGGCTTCCGGACAGGGCGTTCCACGTTGGACGCCCTGTCCCTCCTTAAGTCGCTGTCTGCGGAGGCGACCTCCCACGGGGAAAGGGTGTTGGCGGTATCCTTTGACATCGCCAACGCCTTCAACACCCTGCCGCATGGTGTCATAAGGGAGGCGCTCCGATATTTCGGAGTGCCTCCGTACCTGCGGCGGGTGTTGGAGGCGTACCTCGAGGGGAGGGAGGTCGCCTACGTAGACGGCGATGGGCGTATGGTCCGGCGGGCCACAAGGGGGGGTGGGCTACGACTGGGTGCTCCGCGGCGTGCTCCCATTTGGGGCACGCCTCATTTGTTACGCGGATGACACCCTAGTCGTAGCCCGGGGGGGGGAGGGGAGGGAGGTGGAGCGCCTGGCCACGATGGCCACAACCCTCGTGGTCAGGCGCATCAGGAGGTTGGGCCTCAGGGTGGCCCTCGAGAAGACCGAGGCCCTACTCTTTCATGGGCCTCGGCGGGGGCCACCACCTGGGGCCCATATAGTGGTGGAGGGCGCCCGGATCAGGGTGGGGACCCAGATGAAGTTTCTGGGCCTCACCCTGGACGGGCGCTGGCGGTTCGAGCCCTATTTTGCGGGGCTTGGACCGCGAATTGCTGGGGCGGCGGCGGCACTTGGCCGATTGCTCCCTAACATAGGGGGGCCTGGCGCCGGGTGCCGCCGACTCTACATGGGAGTCGTGCGGGCGATGGCCGCCTACGGGGCACCGGTCTGGGCCGACGCCCTCGGTGCCGCCAACGTGCGTGCGCTTCGCAATGCGCAGCGCACGGTGGCACTGAGGGCGATCCGGGCGTACCGGACGGTGTCCTCAGCGGCGGCCTTTGCGCTCGCCGGCTCCCTGCCCTGGGAGCTGGAGGCAGGAGTTCTCGAGTTCACGGCGGCGAGGAGACGAAGGGGGGAGCCTCCGGCTCCCAGGGAGGTAGAGGCGGGGAGACGGCGTCTCAGGAGAGACGCCGTCGAAAGATGGAAGCAGGACCTGGCGGACGAGCGGTTCGGGCGGTTTACCGTAGACGCCGTCCGCCCGGTCCTGCGGGAGTGGACAGAAAGGGAGTGGGGCTCCCTGACGTTCCGAATGGTGCAGGTACTCACCGGACACGGTTGTTTCGGGTGGTACCTGCACCGGATCGCACGCAGGGAGCCGACCGCCGCCTGTTACGAGTGCGGCGCTGTCAAAGATACCGCGCAGCACACTCTGTCTGAGTGTGCTGCGTGGGGGGAGCAGCGCCGCATTTTGGCGGCGGCGGTGGGAACGGACTTATCGCTGCCGAGCGTGGTTTCGGGCATGCTCGGCAGCGAACAGGCTTGGCGAGCGATGTCCTCCTTCTGCGAGGACGTCATCTCGCAGAAGGAGGAGGCGGAGAGGGCCCGCGAGGCAGATCCTCAAAGTGGCCCTCTCCGCCAAAGGAGAACAGGCGGGAGGAGGCGGTGCTTTGCCCAACTCCTCCCGCCACCGTAGCCGGACCTGAGGGGGTCCTCATTGCAGAGGTCCGGCGGACGAGGGGGGGCAGCCGGTGTGTACCCGGTCTGTCCCTCTATAGGTAGGAGCCCGGCGGTCACCTTCCGCCGGGCGGACCGTGGGGGCGGCTCTACAAGGTTGAATAGCATGTACGATCCCTTGCCGGCCCCACACAACGGTCTGTCGGTACACCGTGGGGTTTTAGTCCGTGCGAGTCGGACATAACCCACTCTCTCCCCCGGGAGGGTGAGTATCCATAAGGGATTTCCCCACGTTAAAAAAAAAAAAAGGGGACTTTGTTTTATACTATGTAATGACACTTTGCTAATATTCCATATGTTTGTATATGTCGTATATATTTATATGTCCGCTCAAATAAAATAACCCGGTTTTGGTAAATTAGCTGTTAGAGCTTTTACAAAACGATACAGTCAGAGTCGTATTTTCGTTTCACATACAAAATCTTGTGAAAGTTGCAGCGTGGTCTTTATACTTCCAAATCCCAATCACTTAATTTAATAGGTAGATATCTACTCGAATAATAATTCATTAAACACTTAATATATTGTACGTAGTATAATATCGAGACTACAAAAATATTAATAAATGTCAATGTATTGATTTGTTAACAAAATTACTATAATAACATTTTGTTTTGTATTAACTTTTTGATTGTACTATGCGCAAGACTGAATTCAAAGCTATATTCAGAGCGGCCAAACATTTTGACTTTGACTATAGGTTTCATATGTGTCCTCACAATAATGTTATTGTGAATGAAATATATTTTTAGTAAACAAGTAATCCGTAATAAATATTAATTTATAGTGGGCAGCGCTTTCCATAAAAACGTCATTTTTCCAAATGGATGGGCCCTCAAATGATAACTACTAATAATAACAATTATTAACAAGAAAATCAAAAGAACAAAGATGCTTGTAACTCACATTTATTCTGAATTTACTCTAAAATTATTCTGAATGCGACTGTATTGCAACCAGTACTGACACTGACACACGAGTCGGCGTGAGTCAAGGAATTTATAAGTGTTTACTTATAAATTCCTTAGCGTGAGAGCAATAGTGACCCATTGAGTGCGTTGCTCGCGCGATACAGTGACACAAAATCTTACATCACTGCAACACATATCACCTCCACACACGTCCACGCACACAGGCTTACACATGAAAGTGGAAGGGTTTTCCCTTATTGAACTGAAATAGTTTAGAAAAATTATCCGACATAAAATACAGTTAAGAGTTATTAAGGTATGTATGCTTGGTACATATATATATTTCAATAACTCATATAAGTATGAATATGTAGCTTAGCATAGGGCAGCTCAGTTAGGTTGCGAATTGCATATATCTGGCAACAACCCAAGCCGCAGTGTGTCGTGCACCCTTGAGCTAGCTGTCAAAATAAAATCGGCTGTGTGCCTTAAGCGCTCGCCTTAGTAGTTCGATGAAGTTGTTAAGGCCTTACCAGGCCAATAGCATAGTCAGTTCGAAAAAAAAAACAATAGAGACGAGGTACGAGCGCGGGCGAGTCTGCTCCGCCTCCACCTCTTCCGCATCCCTCTAATACCTAAATTAGTGTTCTGCGCATCTACTTCAGAACGGTCAAAAAGTTTGAGGCGGACTATAAATGCAAATTCCAGATATCTATAATCATATTTGAACTTTGTTTGATATTGAACTCTTAACGATATCATATGAGGCTCAACCCCGAACTTACGGCTACATTCAAAGCGGTCCAAAAGATTGACCAGGTCTGTACGTATGAAAACTTGTAATAAACACGAGTATTCATAGTATTACTGTCTTTGGATAAACGAGGCAGAGAAAAAAAACAAAATGCAAAAATGTACCATTTCTTTACCATACGCTATTAGTAGGCGGAATGCCGCAAATACCACTTTTAAAAATACAGTGTAAACTCTATATGTTTAACATCGTTTGTTATTACGAAAAACTTTCTATAACGTAGAAATTAGTTCAATTTGGTTGGTTTACCACAAAACCATTTATTTGTTCTCTTCCCTCCATATAACGAAAACTCTTTATAACGAAAAAAAAATGCTCGGACCCTTGAAATTCGTTATAAAGACTTAACACTGTAAATGGAACTTAACTGCAACATATTCTTGTATTTGATAGAAAGAAAATCAATGTTTCAACTAATAAAACATAATATACCGTCTAGAGCGAATTTATGAATACACTAGCGGGCCTAGCAGACGTTGTCCCGCCCTGATAATAGAAAAAGACTTGACAAATTATATACCTAAACCTTCCTCATGAGTCACTTTATATACTGGTGAAAACCGCATGAAATTCAGTTTAGTATTTTTTGAGTTTATCGCGAACAGACAGACAGACGTACCATAGGACTTTCTTTTATAATATATAATGATTAAAAACCTATTAATTTTATTTAATTAAGCGTCAAATATATACGTTAAAACTATAGTTAAAGAATATTTATAATTAGGGATACCAATTATAATCGTATAAATATTTCAATTTACAATGATTAAATACGCTTACAATATTCATGTTTTAATTATTACACATTAGTTATGGGGGATTTATATATATATATAAAATAAATACGACGAAACGTTATTTCACAACATTATTCTTCTACGTATTATCTTTTGGTCACGTAGAAGTAAAGATAATCACAAAAAAGACAAAATTAACTATAAAAGAAATACAGTCTCGTTTTTGCGATAAGCCGTTATGATGACCGTGATCAATAGAACAAATGAAAAAACAAAGTCAATAATATAATGAAACATAAAAGGCAAACACAGCTGCGAAATTCATATCCACGGTTTTTCCTCTTATACTTGTTATTGCCATTAGCATGAATGATCTCAGTATATAGACGTCAAATCGTTTGTAGTCATCAACAGTTAGTCGTCTACGCGCTGATCAACCGTACGGACCATATCGCCTGTCATGTTTTACAAATTAATATTGTTCACACAAGTGTTAACTTTTGCCTTATGTTTATGCGACATGGAAGAAGAGGCGGCTTCAGTCACTCCTAAAATAAAGGTAAGATATCGTTTTAGCTTCTATTTAGTTTGCAGTTTTATATAAATCTTTTTTTACTGTTTATTGGCCATTGAGAGAAAAAATGTATATAAATTGATGATATCAAATGTTGCCTTGATATTTGATATTACATTGTATAGAAACAGTGTAGATGTTTATTTATATAGTGTACATGTCTTTTAAATATCAATATAAATGATAACTCTGTTTTTAACTTTTATTGTTTTAAACATAACTGCCACCCGACCAATATGATTTGTCAATAGTTTATTTTTTTTGTACTGACTACTACTGAGCGATTAAATTACCATTATATTCAGTCGTAGAATATTAAAATTCCTTTACAATGGTGGTCTCTAATAAGCAAATAATCCTTAGGAAGACCTTATATCATAATTAGCAACACCACAATAATAACTGGATATAGAAAACCTGTTTCTATGTAATAATATAAAACCTCCTTGATCTTGTTTGGACTTCTTTATCTAGTGGTGTGTAGACGAGAATACTTCTACATAATAGTGGTTTCTGTGGGAAAGTTTTTTTAGAAAGTGTGTTTTTTTTCTGTGAAAAATCTATATAGGTAAATAAAATAAGACATGTCTGTCGTTGTGCGTGCATCACTCAAAAGCTAATGGATAGATATCTATAATTTATTTTTAGTTTTAATTTTAAGATACTTGGTTCTGATATAAAAAATATCACGATAGCTTTTTATAGCATTTACTATAAAGTTTTAAGAAACTATTTATGATTTGTATGTGAAGTACGGGTTCAACGATATTTGTTTTCTTGTCGCGGAGCAATGGGGCAAACGACGTGCTTCTTTTTTTCCTCTGTATATAAAATATAATCGATTGATTGTTAAGGTAATAAAAGACGCAGATGAAGTCGCGGTTATTAGTTAGTAAATAATAAAAATGTATTTACTAAGTGTAGTGTAATAGTAGAAATGGCTAAATATGGCCTTGAAATTATCCAAACAAATTGCGCAAAACAGCTATTATGTAAATTAAAATTCGCTTTCACTATAAACTGAATAGGAATATTACGTATACAGAGGTAGTACGTTCCTGTCTGTCTTTGTTTGCGCCGCTTTATTTACTTTGCGGTGTGCTTGGCCAATCCACGCGTTCCACGTGACGTTTTTCAACCAATAAGAACACTGAATGTCTGAACGTGATTGGTTGGAGTATGAGGTAGTGCAACGCGAACGACTACATCGGTACATTATACGACTCAACAACGAAGTACAGCTAACACAAGACTCATTAATTATTAAAACAAATTGCTTAAACTCTAATAAAACTTATGTATGTAACGAGCATTAAAATTTGGTAGTACTTGATAAATTAACTGAATTTGCAATTTTGAACCGACAAATTAAAGCTTTGCTCTTGCGAAATACCTAGGTAATTAAAAGGCTAACCGCGAAATGTAACATGTGTTTAAATATACATATAGAGGTCGATATATTATCATTAAATAGTATAAAACAAAGTCCTCTACCATGTCTGTATGTTTGCAATAAACTCAAAAACTACTAAACGGATTTTCATACGGTTTTCACTAGTTGATATAGTGATTCATGAGGAATTTACGTATATAATTTCTCAAGGGTTTTTATTATCAGGGCGGGACAATGTCCGCCGAACCACCTAGTATAACCTAAATATCGAGTCAAGTAAACTAATAATTTATTAACAAAAATTCTAATCTATTTATACGTTCTACAGTTCGTCGGCGGAGAGACAGAACAGGACGTCGACAATCCAACTTATAAAGAACTAGCCGAAAAATCCTTACAAAAGTACATTAAAGATTCTGGTGACGCACAGACTTACAAGGAGATAAAAATCGATAAAGTTGCCACTCAGGTTGTCGCTGGAATCAAGACGACAATCGATTTCACAGTTTATCCGGCTGATTCCGATGGCGATACTATCAAATGCAAGTCGATTATTTTACAACAAGCTTGGAAAAACTTAACAGACATTGATGTCACTTGTGAAATTCAAAACTAAGCTAGCAGATACTACAAAAAACTCGCTTGGGAGCATTTATAAAAGTATCTCCAAACCTATGATAAAACGCAACCATAAATTATCAAAATTAGTATTTCCTTTGATGTCAGGAGATACAAGGGCCAACACAGAAATCCAATACGTTTTCAATTACCCAAGAATAACGATAAAAGAAGACCATATCAATATACCCCCAATGGAGAAACTTACCTAGTTCTAAATAACATTTTGGCTACTATTCTTCCGTTAAAAGTGTGACACCAAGCACCAAATCTGCTCCTAGCGCAATACATACTTGTGTTATCTTATAATACAAATAAAGTTTACTATATAGTATATATAATCTAGCTTTTGTCCCTGACTTCGTTCCCGTATTATCCGTAATGAAACCTTTGCATCGCCTACTGTTAAGAGGGTACACCAACTGAGACATCACCATGTCCAGTGTACAACAAGTCGTCGAAGTTTCATCGCCGTAGGATATAATATAATCTATGTCAGCAGTTCTCAACCATTTTTACTCAACGATGCACTAACATATTCTTTACAAATTCACAATACCCTTACATAGTTACATGCAAAATTTTTGATAGTACAAAGTGAACAAAAATTAGTGTTTATAAATCTTGCAGCACACTTGACAGGTGTTTGCGACACATCAACATGGTTGAGAAGCGCTGGTCTATAGCATAATTATGTTTAGATGGGAATAAACGAACGCGATCATATATATTTGTATGCATTAATTAAAAAAAGGACGTTATCTGGTAATAAGTCGTAGAATATGAATAGTATTTCATAATTTTTATTACAATATTGACTGATAATAACATTACGTGTTTTATTATTTCTTTCTATTGAAATGCTCATATTTATGTTGTTTAAATATCCACTTCACAATATAATTTGTTTTCCTCTTATCTCTTACAACTCAGTACAGCAGCATAATGTTACGCTCGGAAGAGATTAGTCATAACGTTGAACTATTCCATTGTTCTCTCATAGTCATAGGAAGGATTTTATATTACATTAGCTGTGCCCACGACTTCGTCCGCGTGGAACCCTAAGTAAGAAAAGAGTGATTAATAAAATTATATGAATGTATCAAGTCCATTTACCTGTCTACTTTTCACTCGCACTTAAGTCGCGTCGTCATTAAAATTACAATAACTTTTACAAAAACGAAGGTACGACTGTATATGTCTATAAAAATACACTCATCAAAAAAGTCTAAGCAACATGTACTAATTTAAATTTTAGGATGGTTCTTCACATTATAACGTATTTTATTTTTAAAATAATATCTTTAGGGTTCTATGATGTAAAAAGTAAATTTTCAAAAAAAAGTATTAACCGACTTCAATATCAATCAAAAACCCATAAGGCACTAAAAAGCGGAAAATAAATAGTTTAACAAATTAACCAAATTAAATAAAACATATGAATATGTGTGCTACCTAGGGATGTATTGGAAATCGGTGCCAACCGAAATTTCAAATTTGTTCCAGGTAGAAAAGTATTACAGAGACGCGAGAGTGAACTTAAACTTTTTGTACCTATGTAGATGATACGATTTTCAGTTGGCACCGACTTCTAATATAGTCGGTTAAAAATAACAGCTGTTGTCTTTATAAGTCCTTTTAATAACAGAAATGAACAATATTAGAATATACTGTAGAAACTAAGATGCATAAGAAACTAAACTTTTTTCTTACAAAATGAAATTTCTACAGAAAATGTATTTATTGTGAAAGAATAGAACAATTTAATACAAAGTATGGGCTCCTCTGCTATTCAGAACTTGTCGGCAACGATTATTCATTGAATTAATGAGACTGTTTATGTCATCTTGCGGTATTCGCTCCCAATGGAATTGCAGCAAATCCTTCAGCTGTTGGGTTGTTGTCGCTCCGTCCAAGTCCTTCAAAACCCGTCTCTGGAGCATGTCCCATGCGTACTCGATGGGGTTGAGATCTGGCGATTGTGCAGGCCAGGGCAATACCCGGATGTTCTCCGTTGCAAAGTATTCACTGGTTCGCCGAGCTGTATGTGAACGCGCATTGTCATGCATTAACCTAAAATCGGAGCCAAAGGTTTATGCAAATGGGTAGACATAAGGTCTGAGAATATCCTCAATGTAATTTTCAGCATTCATGTATCCATTTACAAAAACGAGCTCAGTTCGCCTGTTCTTCATATTACCCGCCCATAACATAACTGTTGAGCCGCTGTATGGATGAACTTCCTGAACGCACCTGAGCCTTTCAGTATTTCCGGGCCGACGATACACTCGCACCCTTCTTGTATCAGGCTTAAACCCGAATCGCGACTCATCGGAAAACATAATTTTATCCCATTGTTCCTGGGTCCATATTATGCGTTCTCTATACCATTCATATCGACGAGCGCGATTCTCGTGACATATCGGTGGGCACCTGATTGGGCGTCGAGCTCGTAGGCCGTACTCATGCAGTCGATTTCGCACAGTTTGAGGACTTACATCAACACCACTTGAAATTTGTAGCCTCAAACTTATCTCTCGAGCGGTTTACATCGGCTGGCGTCTTGCAGTCAGTTGTATGTACCGGTCTTGCCGAGTGGTTGTACTCCTTTTACGGCCTGGATGCTGTTCAGCGGGTTCTCCTGTATTATTGTAGCGCTGCTAAAGACGACAAATAACACTTCTATGAATGCCAAAATGTCGAGATACCTGATATTGATTACTTCCCGCTTGCAACATCCCTACAGCTCTTTGCATTTCATCTGCCATCAAATGACGTCGCTTCATGGCGTAAAGAATATCTAACAATTCAATTTTGTCGCTAACGTTATTTAAATGGTTGGTAAAATTATAAAATCAAGACTAAACGTAGCAATTAAAACGCACTTAAATTCAAACAAATTCGCAGTCATTTGAATTTTATGAAAAAACAAAACATGATCAAATTTTTTTTTTACAACCAGCCAGTATGTCATCTATAACAAAAAAGTTTACTTACCTACGCACTTTGTTTGAGTAAATACTTAGAAATTAATTAATGTAAATGGTAAAATTTGTAATATCACGCATGTTGCTTAGACTTTTTTGATGTGTGTATGTATGTTATCTATAACGAAAAGATAACTCATGTCGACTTTCTTGCCGGTTCTTCTCGATGACTAGGCGGTTTTCGGAACTGATGGTAGTTTTGACGTTCATAAATATCTTCCTAGGGCCTAAATCAAATAAAGAATTATTAATTTCATTTGATTTATTCTATCTTCGTTGCAATTTGGTACGAAATACTTCATATTATTCAGTTTGGGTGGTGATTGAATTTTAACAGATCTTAAGAGATGAATTCAGTTCTTAACATTCCATGGATTCTCGATGCAATTGATGGGTCTATTGTATTATAGAGCAAGGAGCTTGGAGCAGTGTTTAGGTATTGAGACCCAAGCCATGGTTTAACGGGCCTCTATCGATGTGTACAACGCTCACTTCCACTATCCTCACTCCTCTCTTTACCTTGCCAAATTCGGTAAGAATCTACAATGGCCGCTTTATAAATTCTCTCCAAAAAGTATTTTATAGCTACTCGAGATCTTTAAGGTCTATTACTATTTACTAGGAATTTTACGTGGATACCACCTGCTCCCACCTCTACTGGGTGTAACCATATAGCTATTTCTGTTTAATTTATAGGAAAGATATATAATAATAATCATTGATTTTTCTGTTTAGTTCTTTACACTTTATAAGTTTTAGTATTTGACCACAGTCTATCTGATGATAGATGTCGATGTGGTCTAAGAAGGTTAACGCGCTAAACCTAGAGGCGACTTTCTCTCAAGTGAGCTGCCGGAATACACAAACAGGTGCTTGGCCACAGATTTTCAATTTGAGGTTGGGAGCTAACCAGACAGACTTAGAAAAAGCATGGGGGTATGCTATGGTTTCCTCGCGATATTTCATTCACCGAAAGCTCCACCTCAGTTGCTAGGATTCGACGCTACGTCCGTCGACGCAGTGTCCGGACACACTATAATCGAAGCCAACATCGCTTAAAAAAAAATTCAGATGTCATTATAAGTGTATGTACGTTTGGGCTGTCTTGTGTATAGAAATACGTCCGACCTACAAATCGACACAACTGTACTGGGATCTTGTAGAGTTTTTCATACCATCATTTGATATTAAAAAATCCGAAAAAAATATTGGTAATTTTGCTATTACTCGTAGCCTAATGGGATCATGTAATTTTTTCAAGCAAAAAATACAGTAAAAATTTAAGAAAATTAGATTAATTTAAAGTAACTCCAGACTCCATTTTGCCGAATAATTTTTGAAAAAAAAAATTAGATTGTATAATAATAAAGATCATATAGAATTAATTATAAATAGAATTAATTATATATATATGGGTAGCCCGGTGAAGCTGTTAAGATCTTGCTAAGTCAATAGCTCGATATGGTTCGAAAAAAAAATGTATATATGGCTGCCATCTGGTTTCAATGTAAGTAAGTAACAAATTAAATCAAAACTTAATTATCTGTAGTGCCATCTATCAGCTAATTCAGAACTTAAATAATACAGGAAATATTATTAGCAACTCTTTGTTATAAAGTAAATAAAATATAGAAAAATACGAACAGATTACTATGATAAGTAACGAATTAAATTAATTATGATTTAATATAAGTTTTGGTTATGCTTCATTATTATCTAACTGGATGTTACAGAAACATGATGCCATATTGCAGTAACGCACTTCCGTTGCATTGTCGTCCAGTTACCTCCTAGTCGCGCCTAAAGAACTTTTACTTCAAATTATTTCATTCATATAAACATATTTTCTAATATAAACTACAGGGTTTCGTATATCAGTTTTAAGCCTATATTTTTACGGTAATATCTAAATTATTTAAGCTGTTTAGGAATTATATTGTTACAAATATTTTCAATTAACTGCTATCCACTATAGTAACAATATACGACCGTGTGGAATATTAGTAAAAAAAAATTGTTAAGTGTAAACGTACGCTTGGCGTGCGTGCGGGGTTAGACATCGCTTTGTTACATGGAACCTTATTTCTTTATAAATAACAGTAGCTTAAATACTCCTTATAGCATCAAACAACTGGCAGTAAAAATTCCGTCCAAATCGGTCCAACCATTCCGTGATTAGCCGGAACACACAGACAAGAACAGATAGACAAAGAAAATGTATAATAATAGGTTTTTACCTATGAAATTGTCGTTCTGCAGTACTGGCCATTTCAAATCAAAATAATTTTTGTTTTGGCTAAGAATTCTAATTTCAAATTAATTTGATTTTAAAAACATGGAATTCTTTTTCCAAAAGTAGTCATTTGTTTATTGATTAGTGTTACATTTTCACCGCATTTCAATCTTTTTTGTCATCATGGATACATTAAAAATTCGAGTAATTATGGAATACGAGTACCGTCGTGGCAGCAACGCGGCACAAGTGGCACGCAACATCAACGACGTTTACGGAACTAACACTACAAACCAACGCACCACCTGTTATTGGTTTGCTCGCTTCCGTTCTGGGAATTTCGACCTGAAAAATGAACCTCGCGGTCGTCCGAAGACTTTGGTCGACAATGACGAATTAAAGGCGATTGTGGAAGCTGATGATACACAATCTACGGCTGAATTAGCAGCAGCTTTCGACATTAGCGTCAAAACAATATTGGTCCATTTGCGTCAAATTGGCAAGGTAAAAAAGCTTGACAAATGGGTGCCCTACGAACTCAATGATCGCCAACGCGAAGTACGCGTCGAGGCGTGCCTTGCACTGCTCAACAGACACACAAATGAAAGAATTTTGAACCGCATTGTTACCTGCGATGAAAAATGGTTTCTGTTTGATAATCGCAAGCGCTCAGCAAGTTGGTTGGATCCTGGTTCAGCACCTAAACAATACCCTAAACGAAAACTTACCCCTAGAAAAGTGATGGTCACTGTTTGGTGGTCTAACGACGGTGTGATTCATCACAGCTTCTTACCAAATAGGGTGAGCATTACTGCAGATGTCTACTGTGAAGAACTGAACACAATGGCACATCTCCAACCAGCATTGGTCAATCGCTCGTCTCCGCTGCTCCTGCACGACAACGCGCGACCTCATACTGCACAGCAGACGGTCTCCAAGTCGCAAGAACTGGGGTTGGAAGTTCTCCGTCATCCTCCCTACTCACCAGACCTTGCGCCTACAGACTACTACTTTTTCCAGAATTTGGATAACTCCTTGGCGGGAAAAAAATTCAATACCCGAGAGGCGGTACAAAATGCCTTTGAAGAATTTGTTGCCTCCCGTCCAGCTGATTTCTTTAAGAAGGGCATCAATAAACTGCCACTGCGTTGGCAAAGATGCATTGATTGCATGGGTGATTACTTCGATTAATACAAATAAAAAATACATGAAATAAATTTGTTTAAATTTTTTCATACAAAACAGCAATTTCATAGGTAAAGACCTAATATTAGTTTTTTTGGTTATAACTACTGTATATACTCATTTACTATAGAGCTGTTACTGAAACTAAAACTGGCAATTGTGTACCTATATTCTATTTGTAACTCTAAAATTTAGAGAACCGCTGTTTTGTATCGTGGTTAATACACAGCTATAATTATAACATCCTTATTTATATTATAAAAGCGAATGTGTGTTTCTTTGTTTACCATACTTAGACTTGATTCTGTATACAAATGTATAGAAAATTAATTTGAAGCCTTTTAAAGTTACATGTTTTAATTAAAACGTTACCAACTGCATTTAACGTATTTTTTAAGCTAAAGAAGTAATTAGAACTTCTTCCGTGCATACGTAAATACACAGAGTCGTTTTTTTATTTTTATTACTTAATATATATGTTGGGGCCCAAGATAAAATGGTGCCCATGTAGAATGACGTCATTGTTATGATGTGATCGTTCAATCCACGTTACCAATCGAATAAAACGTAAGCCGATACAGAAATGCAACACTGAATGTAGCCAATAACATGCAAGATGCAAAACAGCCAGTACCTCCAACTAGAGGCGTTTCAGTACGGGGTAAATAGTAGATAGTCAATAGTAGCTCACCCGATATAGTGAATAATACGGATGCGTCGATAGTAACTCCCCTGATTTAATCAATAGTACGGACGGATGTCAATAGTAACTCCCCTGATATATAATATGACCTGTGGTATCGACACCCAGCGGCTGTGTTTACAAACCGTTACGAGTTGCAGATCTTCAAGAAACGAGCGTACACTTCTTTAAAAGGCCGGCAACGCACTTGCGACTTCCTTGGTGTTGCTAGTGTCTATGGACGGCGGTGATCACTTAACATCAGGTGACCAACTTGTTCGTTAGCCTCCTATGATATGAAAAAGAGATATCGCTAGGTATGTCATAAGTGTGACAGTGATATAAGCATCTAATTATTGAATACATGTAGGTATGTATGCAGCGTGTGAATAGAAAATGAAAGATTACGCACTCCGCTTTATCAATTTTACATTACCATAAACATGTATGTATGTACCGAACAATAATACGGCATTATGGATATCGAATTGGTTAAGTAAATTATTCTGATAAATTACTTAACAATTTACTGTGATAAATAAGAGTATGATTCGGTAATTAAGCGTACAAAATACATGAACTATAAAAACACATAGGTTTTTTAAACGTGATCTGTTTGGATCACGATAACAAGAGCGATACTTAAACATGGCTTCTAAAATAACGATGATTCTGATCGTCCAGATATTAATTCCGGTATATTTTTGCCTCGGAGACTTATCGGCAACTGTAAGTGGTTTATTTGATTTGATATTATTCATATACAAGTTGTATAATATATGTAGTAACGAAGAAAATGAGATCAAACCTTTTTTGTAAAGTACGAGAGTGTAATATAGAATGACAAGTAAAACTCATTCATTCACACTTTTATATAGAGATTTTTTTATCTCGAAACTATCATTCATTCGGATTTATCATTCGGAATTCATAATACTATAGACTAAGTGAGCATACTGGTATATAGTGTTTAGTACTAATGATTTTACTAACTGCTATTTACCCGTACTAAATTACTATTATTTGATTGATTAGAATTGCGGCCGATAACTAGACTAAATTCCTTTTTAACATATTACAAAACAAAGTCCTCTGCTATGTCTGTCTGTCTGCCTGTTCGCGATACACTGAAAAACCAATGAACAGATTTTCCTGCGGTTTTCACTAGTAGATAAACTAATTCGCGAGGAATGTTTGGTATATAATTTGTCAAGTTTTTTTTAATTATCAGAGCAGGACAACGTCCGCCGGGCCCGCTAGTAATACTATAAATTTGAAAGATTGTAAGGATGTTTGTTACTCTTTCACATAAATACCACTGAATCGATTTTCATATAACCTTGCAGTAATATAGATTATACACACATTTTATTAAGTTAATTGGTTAAAATATAACGGTAAGCGTCAAGTAACTTGGTAAAGAAAATCCACTTATCCGAGTGTACTCTCTTGAGCGACGTGCTCTGCATAAACCGTTCGAGATACACAAATACATATACTAACTTTTGCCCGCGGCTGCGCTTCCTTTAGTGTCGATTTAACCTAATCTCGGGAACAATACTTCTTGATGAAAGGTACCCTATGTCCTTTACTGTAACCCTGAAAATCTGTATACAAAATTTCGTAATGATCGGTTGTGTAGTGTAAGCATGACAAACAAAAACACAAAATAATATTAGTTCAAATGACGTGTCAATTATAAAGATATATTGCAAATGCAAACGAAGTCGTGAGCATTATTAGTATTAGAACTTGCATCCTTAATGATAACATTGTTTTGTAATAAGACTAGGTAATTTTTGTTTATTGTTTTTCGTGGAACATTACCCATTTTTTTAATAGAATGAGAAATACAATTTTTCAGATGATACCTGGCGGAGAAATAACACAGGACCCTAAAACACCTCTGTATAAGGATCTAGCAGAAAACTCTTTAAAATTTTTTGTTCTAACCAACGATGTATCATCAAGCAATAACATAATTGAAGTGAAACGTGTCACAACACAAGTTACTTCAGGCGTACTTCTCCCCTAACAAGCCCCTGAGGGAGTTCGAGGCGTATCTCGGCTCCCTGCAGGGGGCTGTCAGACGGCTGTCGCCGCTCCCCGTGGTCCTCATGGGGGACTTGAATGCTAAGTCGAGGACCTGGGGAGCGGCAGTCACGGACCTGAGGGGCATGGCCGTTGAGGAGTGGGCAGCCGAGCTAGGGCTGTCCCTCCTCAACCAGGGGAGCGTCCCCACGTGCGTGCGATGGAACGGGACGTCAGTGGTGGACGTCTCGTTCGCCACCCCGTCCGTCGCACGCCGTGTCCGGGGGTGGAGGGTGCTGGAGGAGGTGGAGACCTTATCGGACCACCGATACATCAGGTTCGAGGTCTCCACCTCCCAAGCAGGAAGTGGCACCCGCCCCCGGAGGGGCGCGAAGTTCCCCTGCTGGGCGATGAGCCGCCTCAACCGTGAATTAGCGGAAGAGGCGGCCATCGTCCAGGCCTGGGCCATGCCCCCCCCCCACAGGGGCCGATGTCGACGCGTCTGCAGCCCGCCTCCGTGCAGCCCTCACGGAGGTTTGCGACGCGTCGATGCCGCGGAGCGTACACCGCCCAGACAAACGGGCGGTGTACTGGTGGTCGCCGGAGATCGCCGCTCTCCGAGCGGCCTGCTCCGCGGCCCGGCGGCTGTTCGGGCGCAGCCGCCGGCGCCGGCATAGGGACCCGGAGGCGGAGGCCCGGCTGTATGGCAGCTATAGGGAGTGCAGGAAGACCCTGCAGGCTGCCATCAGCCGGGCGAAACAAGCAGCATGGGAGGAGCTGCTCCAGACGCTGGAGAGGGATCCATGGGGGCGCCCGTATAGGATTGTACGAATGAAGTTGCAATCCTGGGCGCCCCCGGCGACGGAGACCCTCCGGCCGGAGGTGGTAGCGAGGGTCGTGGGAGAGCTGTTCCCCGACCCTCCGACGCTACCGGCTCCTCCCATGCCTCCGCCTCGGGAGGCAGTCGAGGAGGTGCTCGACGGTCCTCCCCCTCCGATAACGGAGGAGGAGATGGGGAGGGCAGTCGAACGCCTGCTGAGCCGGCGTAGAGCGCCCGGCCCTGATGGGGTCCCGGGCCGGGTGCTCGGCCTTGCATTGGGCCAATTAGGGGGGTGGCTTCGGGAACTGTTCAACCGGTGTCTTTCGGTCGGGCAGTTCCCGAAGCCCTGGAAGCTTGGGCGGCTCTGCCTCATGGCAAAGGCAGGCCGCCCTCCGGACTGCGCGTCCGCGTATCGGCCCCTCGTCCTGCTGGACGACGCCGGGAAGGTGCTAGAGAGGATTATCTCCTCCCGGGTCGTCCAGCACCTTGAGGGCGTGGGGCCGAATCTGGCGGACGCGCAGTATGGCTTCCGGACAGGGCGTTCGACAGTGGACGCCCTGTGCCTCCTGAAGTCGCTGTCGGCAGAGGCGACCTCCCAGGGGGAGAGGGTTTTGGCGGTGTCACTCGACATCGCCAACGCCTTCAACACCCTGCCGCATGGCGTCATACGGGAGGCGCTCCGATATTTCGGAGTGCCCCCGTACCTGCGGCGGGTGTTGGAGGCGTACCTGGAGGGCAGGGAGGTCGCCTATGTCGACGGCGACGGCCGTATGGTCAGGCGGGCCACACGGCGAGGGGTTCCACAGGGGTCAGCACTGGGGCCGCTCCTGTGGAACATGGGCTACGACTGGGTGCTCCGCGGCGTGCTCCCACATGGGGCACGCCTCATATGTTACGCGGACGACACCCTAGTCGTAGCCCGGGGGGGGGGGGAGTGGAGGGAGGTTGAGCGCCTGGCCACGATGGCCACAACCCTCGTGGTCAGGCGCATAAGGAGGTTGGGCCTCAGGGTGGCCCTCGAGAAGACCGAGGCCCTACTTTTCCATGGGCCTCGGCGGGGGCCACCACCTGGGGCCCACATTGTGGTGGAGGGCGCCCGGATCAGGGTGGGGACCCAGATGAAATATCTGGGCCTCACCCTGGACGGGCGCTGGCGGTTCGAGCCCCATTTCGCGGGGCTCGGACCGCGAATTGCTGAGGCGGCGGCGGCACTCGGCCGGTTGCTCCCCAACATAGGAGGGCCGGGTGCCGGGTGCCGCCGACTCTACATGGGAGTCGTGCGGGCGATGGCCGCCTACGGGGCACCAGTCTGGGCCGACGCCCTCGGTGCCGCCAACGTGCGCGCGCTGCGTAATGCGCAGCGCACGGTGGCACTGAGGGCGATCCGGGGGTACCGGACGGTGTCCTCTGCGGCGGCCTTCACGCTCGCCGGCTCCCTACCCTGGGAGCTGGAGGCAGGAGTTCTCGCCGCCGTGTACCAATTCACGGCGGCGAGAAAACGAAGGGGGGAGCCTCCGGCTCCCAGGGAAATTGAGGCGGAGAGACGGCGTCTCCGAGGAGACGCCGTCGAAAGATGGCAGCAGGACCTGGCGGACGAGCGGTTCGGGCGGTTTACCGTAGACGCCGTCCGCCCGGTCCTGCGGGCGTGGATAAATAGGGAGTGGGGCTCCCTGACGTTCCGACTGGTGCAGGTACTCACCGGACACGGTTGTTTCGGGTGGTACCTGCACCGGATCGCACGCAGGGAGCCGACCGCCGCCTGTCACGAGTGCGGCGCTGACGAAGATACCGCGCAGCACACTCTGTCTGAGTGTGCTGCGTGGGGGGAGCAGCGCCGCATTCTGGCGGCGGCGGTAGGACCTGACTTGTCGCTGCCGAGCGTGGTCTCGGCCATGCTCGGCAGCGAACTGGCGTGGCGAGCGATGTCCTCCTTCTGCGAGGACGTCATCTCGCAGAAGGAGGAGGCGGAGAGGGCCCGCGAGGCAGATCCTCAAAGTGGCCCTCTCCGCCAAAGGAGGACAGGCGGGAGGAGGCGGCGATTCGCCCAACTCCTCCCGCCACCGTAGCTGGACCTGAGGGGGTGGGCCGGGGGGCCCATCTCCTCATTGCACAGGTCCGGCGGACGAGGGGGGACAGCCGGTGTGTACCCGGTCTGTCCCTCTATAGGTAGGAGCCCGGCGGTCACCTTCCGCCGGGCGGACCGTGGGGGCGGCTCTACAAGGTTGATTAGCTTGAACGATCCCTTGCCGCCCCCACACAACGGTGTGACGGTACACCGTGGGGTTTTAGTCCGTGCGAGTCGGACATAACCCACTCTCTCCCCCGGGAGGGTGGGTATCCATAAGGGATTTCCCCACGTTAAAAAAAAAAAAAAAAAAAAGGACTTGTAACAAAGATCGAGTTTTACGTGACATTGGAGAATGAAAAGAATCCATTGTTTTGTCGTTCCACAGTCTATCAACAAAATTGGTTGAAGAGAACTGACACTACTATCACTTGTCAAAATTTGCTGATGTCTAAAAATGATGTAATGTAAATCTGAAACCGTTCCATTTACATTTTTAAATGCAGAAAGAAAATTCAATATATGACTACCAAACATGATTGTTTTTTTAATTGTTACCAGCCTTTTTTTAGTTTTATTTTAGGCAATCAGTCTTCTATTAGATTATTACTGCCATTGTCTTATAGGCAATGATATTATAAGTTTCTTGTGATCATTTCAATGAGCTAACAAGATGGTGGCCGTTTTGTTAGAACTTTCCAGGGAGTATTTGTGCCAAGTCGAGGTGCATGCTCCGTGGTATTATATCACATCCTCTTCACTTGTATACAATAACCGAACTATATTACGTTAGAGACTATTAATATTACAAAATATAGAGCCAAATAACACAAGATTATGAATAAAATATACAATCGACTACATGAAATCCCAAGATCCCGCCAAAACACCCTTTTACCGGAGTTCGTCAAAGCGGCGGGAGATAGTTATGTTCTGTTTTTTGTAACGGAAACATTTAAATATAACCTAAAAAATCTAACGGTAAAACAAAGGTTTTGTAAAAGGTCATACATGATATTGTGAGGTACCAGTGAGAGACAAACAAAAATATAATTAAAAAAAAAACAAATCTCGTACGCGCACATATTATTAGAAAAGTAGGGCGCTTTCAGTTTAGCCGATTTGTGTCTGACTGCTGTCGTACAGTTGATACACAGATTTATGAGCGAGTTTCGTACTACAGCAGTACGACCTAAATCGTCTAAATTAGAGTACTATGCGGTTGCAGTCCGACTGTATTTTAGTGACGTCCACCAATACTTGCATTCAGACGAGGAAGCGTTATTGCCGGTGCTGGTCTTGTTAAAAAAATTATATACAGAAACAAACGATTACCTAGAGAACTCTTTTCATTCGTTATTTTATTTTTAAAATTTGTGATAAACGTTTTACATATACGTTTCCAAGTCTTATTTTCTGTATGCAATTAAAATAATCATCATATTTTGAGTTTTATACAGCGGGCCGGACCTGCTTTTCGTCTATAAATTTTTCTATTTTTGTATCATCTATAGTAAGAAAGTAGGCAAAGTTATTAACCTTACAAACTACAAAACGCGATGTGCCCTCCTCACTAGTAAATCAAGAAAGAGGAACATGGCGTTCGCGGTGCTGCTGTCCTGCTAACGGACGTGCGCTAGACTGCTCTCGCCCGTTCTCGGTTCAACACATTTTGTATGAAAAACATACCAACTGCAGTGCGCTAACTCCGATACTAATAGTACGAGATCCCGCTGCAGGATTAGTACATTCATCGGTTTTTTTGCTTAAAACCAAATTTTTATGTTTATTTATAATTAGGAGAATTTATATTTACCAGGGTGCCTATTAAAATTTGACCACCAGTATTTTTAATTGATTTTTGGTAAAAAAAGATCGTTTACTTGTTTTTTAAATAAAATAACGTCTACATCTCGGCAGTTTATATGAAGATTCTAAAAAATCACGGTTGCCGTTGCGCACCTGGCCGCACCTCTTTGCAGCCAGGTGTAAACAGGTATGATTTCGATACATTTATACGTTTATAACGTATATTTTTTAATTATATATCAAATTGAAGCTAATCTTAATTATTGCCTGATTAAATCTGGCCGCAAATAAGGGTTGCTGGCTGTTAAAGATGATAAATATTTAAGGTAGAGTGAAAGAGAGTTAGCGCGTAACATCATTTGTCAGACAAGGATAGAGATTGACGGCTGTGCGACGCTTTTAAGCCATTGCGCATGCGTCGAATGTTAGTGTTCTCAACCACCCCGGAGATGTAGACGTTATTTTATTTAAAAAACAAGTAAACGAACTTTTGTACCAAAAATCAGTTCAAAATAATTTAATTAAAAATACTGGCGGTCAAATTTTGATAGGCACCCTGGTAAATATAAATTCTCCTAATTATAAGTAAACATAAAAATTTGGTTTTAAGCAAAAAACAGAAGAATGTACTAATCCTGCAGCGGGATCTTAGACTATAACTGCTTAAACTGAAAGCGTCCTTAATTATATTATCTTAGATAAAGAAAAAAATGATAAACAGCTTTGCTGTCGATAATTTTCCTTTTTTTTATTGGTAATCATCTTAAAGCCCATGTGAAAAAGCTGGAATATGTATATCGCCGAAGAAAAAAGGTATAAAATAAAAAGCTTAAAGTTAAAATAATATATTTAAACGTACACAAAAGAACGATTAAAGAGACATTTACAAAACGCGTTAACTTATATTAAAGTATTTGTATAACTTCGTAACAAATTATTATTAATTATTAACGTTATTATAATTACAGATAAATGTCATAAGGGTTTGTCATAAACACGGATATGAGATGGAACTAAAACAGTTATATGTTATACATAACGTTATAAATAAATGATACATAAAATTATAATCTATATCGAGAAACTATAATATTGCGTTGAAAACAGAAAACGAAATTATAACCTACAGATTATAAACCATAATACCGATAACGATTGATACCGATGTTCAAAATCGATATGAAACTAATCATCGGTTATATAAGTGAATACAAAAACGAAAATAACCATATCTGTAATATATAATTAAGAATAACATATTAAGCATACAATAATCATTTATAACGGAAAATTAAGAAGACGGTTCTGTGGGCTTCTTAGAACTAATGTTATTTTCAAGTGAAATTTATTATAATGTATTGAACTATATTTATCACTTATAAAAATATACTTTTACATTCGTCATTTAATATCGTTTATTTTGATGACGTACGACTTAGTTCACCAATTTGTAAACACACAATATTAAATAACACAGTTCGTGCAAATTAATGAGACAATAGCATGACGTCATTGTCCTACGATAACTACAATGATATATCACAATTCTGTCATGAATTTCCGTAAACCATTTTATTTTGTGAATCACTATAAAATAATATTCAAAATAATGTGTCATAGAAAACAAAAGCTGGATCATTATTTTTAATAAAGGCAGGTACATCGATTCGAGGTTTATGACGTCATTAATATTAATGAGTATTGCATTCTATCGAGAAGTAATTTTATATATCACATAGTTATTATCCAGAAAAAAAGTTTTACTCTTATGCTACTCTCGTACACGCGTGACTAAGCTTCGGCTACTTGTCGCGCTAAAAACTAATCTCAAAATAATTTCGATAAAGATGCAGAATAGCGTTCGCACACCTTTGTCATTCCAATAATAACTCGAAATTAACGTTTGCAAGTTTGTTTGATGTATCTAGACACCGTCTATCGTCACGGAACCCGACAGTTCATAACTCATTAAGATAACGTGTTCCCCACACCTACATTTATTGCGACCATAGACGAAACTTCGTGGCGATAGATGCAGGTATGAAAGTAGCATTAGACACACAGCATAGCTTGACTGTAAATTTAATATCAAAAACTCTTCTACTAATTCCCATATAATTGACACCTTCTTTATTACTCTATCTAGGGCCTAATCCATAAGCCAGCTATGTAGCATTTTTTTTGTAAAAAAAACAGTGTTGATTTTTATCTTTACATATTGGTAAAATTTACTAATCACTAGATCACTAATCATTAGATAAATGAACAAGTGTTCAAGAATCAAACTTTCAAGACACAATGTCTCGAAGATGCCTGTTACTGCACTTAACAAGTTTTTGCAGCAGACACTCGATATATCCCTGACTAGCTGATATTTTTTCATATAACCAAAGTTTTCAAAATTTAGAACATTTATGTAAAGAAAAAAAATATATACCAATAATGAAAAAGCTGTATACGTACGCACGTATCTATAAGATAGGATTAAATACTCAGATCTGTAAGTACTATAAAAAAAATGTACAGCTAGAGTTAGGAAAAGGCTGTATAAGTACATATATATATAAAAAAAACATATAATATAAAAAAAAACTGTAAAACATTTTAAACTGTTAAATCATATCACTTCGATCACGTATAGTGACGATTTACAAAGTTTATCGATATAGAGGTAACATGAATTATATTACAATGTAATATTAATCGAAAAAAACATAACGCGGTGCTACTAAATATCGTTAGTAAGCTTTAATTAATTCATAAGTTAATAATCATACGGGCATATATTATTCGAAAAGTCGATGAATAAAATAAAAAAGTGTGTGTGTACTTATGTACACGCGTTAGAAGTTATACTTCTTTGGCGTAACAAGATAACAATCTGTTCAAAAATTTTATCTTTCGCCTTAATCTACGTTAAAATCTACAAAAAAAAACAAAAAAAAAAAAAAAAACGACGAGCGTACCAACATGCGCGACTAATATCGAGGTTCAATTTCTATTTTGTTGGTAGCTTTTTTTTCGAGACTTAATGAGCGGTTAAGCAGACAGCTTCATAATGTTAATTTTGTGTCACAAAAATTAATATTTCACTCTCATCATTTTTTCATAACGCGCCTAAAGAAGTATAACTTCAAAAATCTATTCAAAATGTATAGCAATCTCCAAAATTTTATCGTTTTTTTTTTCGATACTAATATTACAAACTACAAGCCTAAATGTCATATTACAACTAAAGGCACGTTCGTTGTGAGTATATATTTAACTATCTTGTTGACACATCCTTTCTTATCATAGCTATCTAACAAATAAACAATAAACCGAAATAAAATGATTATTTCATAATTATTATTTGATTTCATTATTTTTTGGTAAAATATTCACAGTTCAATTACAAATTAAAATTCATATAAATAAAAAAATCCATATAAAAACTTAGTAATTTAAAGTAAAGTAGTTTGCGGATTTTTCGACATTTTTATATTTCTACAGGAAACCTTTAGGAGAAAAAATATAACAGATCGCGTTTTCGATGAAGTTTTAGATTTTTCTCTGTGATAATGTATTATTTATGTATCACAACAATATATATTACATGAAAATATCATATTAAAGTTTAATAAATTGGTGTAAAATACATTATTAATTTCAATATTAGTCATTACAGGTCGTATATCCAATTTGTTGCCGCTATTTATTTAATCAGATTTAAGATTCTTTCATTTACAATATTATGCTTATTACGGCGTTTTATAATTTCAATGTTTCGAATTTATTGATCACATCACGAGAACTCAATAAAGTCATATCTTAAACTAAAATACTTAAAAGTCGTTATAATTCTACATTTGTAAGCATCGACAACTATTTTTCCTGCGGCACAGAGTATTTTGACAGACGTCAAATGTGACACCTGTCAACTGTGACAGATGTCTATTGCGATCTGTTAAATTATCCCGACTGTAAGCTATTATTAGTTACGATACCTGACCGATTATGTGACTGAGATTATATGACGGCACTGCTTGCCATCTGGTTAACGCCACAAGTACCATCTCCTCTGAACACCCTATAATACCCTTGCTCGCCCCAAGACGTCCCCCATGAGTTCTTTATAGTCCAGTACGGCAGACGTTTATGGAACAACGGGTAGTCTGAAAATATTCACACATCAAATTTATTGACGTTTTATAGAACCTAGATCGATGGGTTTTCTCGCTTTTTTAATCATGTTTCAATTTTATCCGTTACAATAAATTTCAACGTAAGCATTCAACTTAAGAAAAAATAAGTAATAACTGGGGAACTGGCAAAGAGATTAAATAGTGACGCGGTTCACGTATGTCGATAAATATGAAGAATAGTCGAAACGAGAAAATAGAAATAGTTTTATATATTAACGAGGATAATAAGATACTTGAGTTTTTGGCGGGATCTTGGGATGTCATGTACTGTAGGTGGTAGAGTCACGCTGAAGCTATTACTGGTTTCAGCAGGAATGGGTCGGCTCGCCCGAGGTACTACCGGTCTCATAGAATACCGACGTGAAGTAACAGTGCTTGCATTGCTGCATTTCGTTAGGTCAGTGAGAACGCCGGAGGACCGCCTCCCCTCTCCTCTAAACCCTCCCTCCCTTTCCCCAAACACAGGCTGGCAACGCACTTTCGACTCCCCTGGTGTTGTTAGTGTCTACGGACGGAGGTGATCACTTAACATCAGGTGACATACATATTTGTTTTCCTGCTATGACATAAAAAAAATAGTGGACGTTATGTTTTATTCACAATCTTGTGTCATTTGACTCTAGATTTTGTTATATCGGTGGTGTTTTGTTTTGAATATAGTTTGGTTATTGTGCACAAGTGAAGTGGATAGGATATAATACCACGGAGCATGGCTTCTTACTTGCTACAAAAACTCCCTGGAAAGTTCTAACAAGAGGGCCACCACCTTTTTAGAAGCTTGAAATGATCTCAAAAAACTTTTACTACACCTACTCAACAATGGCAATAATAATCTACTAGTAGTTTATTTTATGCCAAAAATAAAACTATTAAAATATATTCTTATACGCTTATATATTCTTAAAATATAAGCAAATTTCGTTCTTTGCCTTCTCACCTTTAGTTCCATAACCGACAATTAGCACACCGTGGTCCAAATTTGATGGATTGCAGAGCATCCTCCAGGGATGGGATATACCACCCATATAGAACTGCATGGCGTTCGCATTGATGCCTGATAAATAAATGAATAGCATTATATTTGCGTTACTACTATTCGTACGGCTGCTGTTCCACGAAAGTATAAAAGTTTCGAAACTTATGAGAACGGGATTCGGGTGGCCATTGTCTTTGTCTAATAATTTATTTTGGAAAAATTTCACGAATCAAATTCCAGTTCGTGTTCGAAAACCGAATCTTGGTAAAGAAACGTATTTAAAACTAGCGGTAACCGCAGCTCCGCACGCGTTTTTAAAAATTGTAATTAAGAAATAAGAATTGTGAGACAACGTACAATTATAGAAATGCTCTTTAAAATAATCGTAAGTACGACACGCACGCCACTTACAGTAACATGTAATATATACATTAGATATATAAATACTAACAGTGTATCAAATGAGATTTATCATCCGCAACATATTTGGAACCTTAACTCACAATATAACTACCTCAGTGCTCACTTACACTGTATAAGGAACTAATGAAATAATAACTTAAAATATTATTAGAAAGATTATCTACATTGCATTTAATATACATTGCCATTATAATTATGATTTTGTGACTATACGAATAATAAACGCTTGTCTGTTCCGCAAGAAATTGTATTATGGAACTCTTTACGTAATACGTTTATAATCTAAGATCCTATTAAGAAGACCTCTATATCATTAAAGTTATTAATAATTATAATGTCGAATCGTAAACAATAAGCTGATAATAATTTCTCTAATTAAAAATAAAGAAGGAGTTGAAATCTTGCTAAATTTCTTGCAGATAAAGTCGCGGGCAACAGCTAGTCTAAAATAGAATAACCTCAATAATTTTTTATAAGGTTCGCTATCTACCAGTGAAAGTCCCGTCAAAATCGGTCTAACTGTTTTGGTGATAGCACAGCGGGCGAAGCCACGATTAACAGCTAGTGTAAATTAAAATAAATTAAATTACTTTCTATAAGGGCCGCCATCTACCAGTGAAAGTCCCGTGAAAATCGGTCTAACTGTTTTGAAGAAAGCACTGTGGGCAAAGCCACGTTTAACAGCTAGTATAAACTAAAACTGCTTAAATTACTTTTTGTAAAGTCAGCTATCTGCCAGTGAAAGTCTCGTGAAGATCGGTCTAAACGTTTTGGAGATAGAACTGCGAGCTAAGCCACGGGTAACAGTTAGTATAAACTAAAGTTGCTTGAATTACTTTTGATAAGGTCAGCTATCTGGCAATGAAAGTCTCGTGAAGATCGGTCCAACCGTTTTGGAGATAACACTGCGGGCGAAGCCACGGTTAATAGCTAATCTAATTTAGAGTAGCCTAAGTAACCCGCTGTAATTTTAGCTATCTGCCAGTCAAATTCCCGTCAAAATCGGTCCAGCCGTTCCAAAGATTACCCGGAACAAACGGACAGACAGACCGACAAAAATTTTAAAAATTGCATTTTTGTTATCAGTAGCGTGTATACTTTCGAACCCAATTAGTAAAAAAATGTTATTTTGATATTACATACAGACACTTCATTTTTATTATATGTATGGACTAGCTGTGCCCGCGACTTAGTCCACGTGAGACCTTATGTAAAATAAATAATAGTTTAAGAAAACTAAAAAAACACGCTTTCATAAAAAATCCAACTAAAAAACAGAAAATAAAATTTAATAAATTGACAAAAAAATGATAAAAATACTGATATCTGGAGGTGCTGATATTAACATGCGATGCGTCACTATTAATATCAGCACCTCCAGATATCAGTATTTTTATAATTGTTTTGTCACTTTTTACAAAAATATACATTTATTTCTAATTTATACTATTCTTAATCCAAATTTATTAAATTTTATTTTCTGTTTTGTAGTTGGATTTTTTTATGAAAGCATGTTTTCTTAAACTATTATTTATTTTTCATTTTTTAGTTAAATTTTTTTAACTTTTTTTTTTCGGATTATTGCATTGTCATCGACCTTTGAAAGGTGTGCAAAGTTTGAATTAAATCTGATCGGTCAAAGTAGGACAAAATCAAGCTCAAAGGGGTCGGTTACAAACATACATACATACAGGTGAAGCTAATAAAATCGTGATAAAAAAGAGGTTTTTCTCATGAACGCAGTATTTTAGTAGTGACAGGTAGTAGTAATAAAAAGAATTAATGGCAAATATATTAATTTTAAAATTCAACAAAAAGTCAACGTCACGCGGTTTTCGTCACCCATCCGAGTAATGAACGCGCCCGACGTTGCTTAACTTCGGCGATCTAACGAGAACCGATGCTTTCAACACTCTACCGGACACAGTGTTTTCCCCACCACTTTTCGCCACACAAAAAGCTTGCCGTTCAGAATTTCAAAGCCTTGCCATACGAAGTTTCACTCCTAAAATACACTAACGATGTCTTCAAGTATAATGCATGCTTACATCATTTCAATTGTCCTCTTTAATATCAACCTTAACACATAACATACAAGTTATAAATATACCTTACGTTGAACTATTTGTTTAAAACGTCATATGTTTCGGTGGTATCACCGTTTTTTGTCCAGTATAGTTAAATGCAATACGCAAATACCAATTTTCCTTGTTATTGAGAATAGATGACAGAGCATTTAATTCAGACAATACATATAATCGCCTCATTTGGGTTACTATGACGCAATTACTAAATATATATTCTATAGGTTTTGTGTTTGACTACAATTCCAATTGAAGTTAACACTTTGTCTGCCACACCGTAATCTCATGTTACTTTTAGGACGCTATGGATGATTTTTTACAGTTGTAAAAAGGCTCAAGTCGCCAATGATCACCGTCACTAGAAAAACCGAAGCCGGTCATATATAACCAACGTGGCAGTCAAAGTGTGAAGGTGGGGTGGTAAGGCCAAAAATTATAACAAGCTAAACTTAGAAGGGGCTTGCTCCTAAATGTTAGTAGCCGCCTGAAAAGATTGTATAGTTGATTAGCAACATATATCCAACTTAAGGACAATTGCTAGTCAATGAAGCGTTCCATCACGATATTCTCCATCATCTAAAGCTCGAGGTCATTTTAAGATACGTATCCAAATCCATGGAAGCGGTCTCTCAAAATGTTACCACCGAGCCATTACTTCAAAAACGATCTACTACCACCGTCACATAACGCAACTGCTGATGGATCATAATTTTACCAAACACTAAGCTGATACTAATCATTATAGAGTGGATCAATATATGAACGATGATGATATATGGAATTGACTCCTCTGTCTGTGCATCCATTGAAAGCGGTTGTAACGTGACTGTATTTTAAATATATGTGTCGTTTCAAATTAAGCTAAATCCAATTTTAGCCGTTCCTAATATTTTACATTATTTTTCAATATCTTCAAATTTTCCATATGTAAAATGAGAACATTATAAAAAAAACTAAAAACCTTATGAACGGCAAAATTTGAAATTCGTTCTCGGTGTATATTAGGTCTTTGCCTATGAAATTGCCGTTTTGTATGAAAAAATGTAAACGAATCTTTTTCATGTATTTTTTATTTGTATTAATCGAAGTAATCACCCGTGCAATCAATGCATCTTTGCCAACGCAGTGGCAGTTTATTGCTGCCCTTCTTAAAGAAATCAGCTGGACGGGAGGCAACAAATTCTTCAAATGCATTTTGTACTGCCTCTCGGGTATTGAATATTTTTCCCGCCAAGGAGTTATCCAAATTCTGGAAAAAGTAGTAGTCTGTAGGCGCAAGGTCTGGTGAGTAGGGCGGATGACGGAGAACTTCCAACCCCAGTTCTTGCAACTTGGAGACCGTCTGCTGTGCAGTATGAGGTCGCACGTTGTCGTGCAGGAGCAGCGGAGACGTGCGATTGACCAATGCTGGTTGGAGATGTGCCAGCTTCTCCATCATTGTGTTCAATTCTTCACAGTACACATCTGCAGTAATGCTCACCCCGTTTGGTAAGAAGCTGTGATGAATCACACCGGCGCTAGACCACCAAACAGTGACTATCACTTTTCTAGGGGTAAGTTTTCGTTTAGGGCATTGTTTAGGTGCTGAACCAGGATCCAACCAACTTGCTGAGCGCTTGCGGTTATCAAACAGAATCCATTTTTCATCGCAGGTTCAAAATACCTTCATTTGTGTGTCTGTTGAGCAGTGCAAGGCACATTTCGACGCGTACTTAGCGGTGGCGATCATTGAGTTCATGGGGCACCCATTTGTCAAGCTTTTTTACCTTGCCAATTTGACGCAAATAGACCAATATTGTTTTGACACTAACGTCGAAAGCTACTGCTAATTCTGCCGTAGATTGTGTATCATCAGCTTCCACAATCGCCTTTAATTCGTCATTGTCGCCCAAAGTCTTCGGACAACCGCGAGGTTCATTTTTCAGGTCGAAATTTCCAGAACGGAAGCGAGCAAACCAATAACAGGTGGTGCGTTGGTTTGTAGTGTTAGCTCCGTAAACGTCGTTGATGTTGCGTGCCGCTTGTGCAGCGTTGCTACCACGACGGTACTTATATTCCATAATTACTCGAATTTTTAACGTATCCATGATGACAAAAAAGATTGAAATGCGATGAAAATGTAATACTAATCAATAAACAAATGACTACTTTTGGAAAAGGAATTCCATGTTTTTTTTAAAATAAAATCAATTTGAAATTAGAATTCTTAGCCAAACAAAAATTATTTTGATTTGAAATGGCCAGTACTGCAGAACGGCAATTTCATTAATTAAACACTGGACCAATTAAACAAGACCTATTGCAAGACCTATTAAACACTGGAAATCTTAAGAAGATTAAATATGTTATGAGGACGATTAAAATTGGGTTTAGCTCATTTTTAAATGTAACTCCTCATATATATGTTAAAAAGATAAACCCGATCAAATTTCTTTCCTGTTCTTCTCGATAACTGGGTTGTTTGTCCGAACCGGTGGTAGTTCTGACATTCATAAGCGCCTTCCTAGGGCCTAAATTGAATAAAGTATTTTTAATTTTGATTCAACTACTACTATATAAAAATTATAAACTCACCAATAGATATCGGCCCATTATGTACAAGCCACTTGGCCATGTCAGTTTCGTTGGAAGATATGTTCACAGCGCCGCTAATTTGAACCGTCGTCAGCGTCTTGTTGAAAACGCACTTCTCATCAATACCTTCGTAGGGATAATCGTTCTCTTGCTCCAAGCCACCAAGCTGCTCTATTGCTCTGAAAGAATAATACTTGGATTTAAGCATTTATCCATTATACTTCTTATTATTTATTGATCCACAAAACCGACTACGATCTAGGTACATACTTAAAATTGAGTAACACTGTAAAATGATGCTATGATTGTACTCTTCTAGATGCGGACACAGCATACGGGTTCATAGGGTGACTACAATCTCATTTAATGCCTCTCTCTGTGCATCCAACAAAAACGAATGTAACTGTATATGTTGTAAAAATATATTGTGCTATGTTATGTATAATGAAACGATAAACCAGATCGAGTTTAATGCCGGTTCATCTCGATAACTGGGTTGTTTGTCCGAACCGGTGCAGTGGTAGCTTGACGTTCATAAGTGCCTTCTCAAGGCCTAAATTGAATAAAGAATTTTTAATTCTGATTATTACATAACGATGTGGTCCAAGATGGTGGCCATATACCTAGAGGACCTAGCTTTTAACTGCAGCTGCCGGAGCACACCCATAGGTGCTTATCAACAGATTTTCAACCTGATTCAGCATGGTGTACCTACGCATATAGTATGCTATGGTATATACAATGTTTTCCTTCACCGAAATCGCCGACACATACTTAAGTATTCGAACCTATATCTCTGTCGACGCAGTATCCGAACACGCTAAACACTCAGCCATCATTGCTTCAAGACAAGTATATATCTGTATATTATAAGACTGCGTTAAAACTTCGTTCGGGGCACTCCTTACGGAATTTTTTACATATCATATTAGAATAATGGAAGATACAATTTATGTCGAAAGACTGATAAAGTGTACTAAGAATAAGAACAATAGAAAGGCGCCGATGAGTATACTAAATTTAATATATTTAAAAATAGGTGTTTGTTACACCATTTTGGCAGAACGCAATCCGGATGATGCCAGGAATTATCTTTCTACTATACTTTCTTTATTATCTTTTATTCACTCTATACTTTTTTTTAATTATCTTACTACATTAGTAGTAGTGCTATATCGTAAGTGACTCTTCTTACATATAACCCTTGAAAAAATAGAGTACAATGGAAATAATACATCCATTACAACAAAAGTTCCTGAGAAAAAAAAAAAAAAACTTTTTTCATCATTTTGTTATCGATTTTCATTTAGATTCTCCGATTTATATCAGCAATAAATGAAACTGAACTCTCGGTCTTATTTAAATAGTATCAAAACTTATAATAAACCCCTTAATGCGCTAAAAAATGATGAACAATTTATATGGCGAGATTTAGTTGTTAATGTTAAATAGAAGACTCCTGATTTTCAGTAAGGGCTTAGAGCCTAACGCTATAAATCAATTAAGACTTTTATCCTTCATCAACAGGTTCAACTTATTATAAATTGAAAATTGAATTTTTTATACTTCGTAGACACTCGCGCGTACTCGAGATACTAGAGCTACATATATCCCGTCCAGATGGTGCGGCGCGTTTCCTAACTCGCGCGTAAAACGCGTGCAATGAGCGAGACTCAACTCGCGCGTCGTACGCGCGAGCGCCGCGCGCCTCGAGATACTCAGGCCCCATTGCTGCGTCCAGTACTACGCGCAAGTCAGTCGCGAGTCGACATAGTCGTCAGTCGTCTATCCGTACGACGTATGCGACACTTCCTAGGATAGAAACGCGCGTAAAACGCGGTAACTGGATGCAATATATTTTGAAGCGCGCAAGTCGACTCGCGCGTAAATCGCTTCATCTGGACAGGTTCTAAGATTGTAAACGAACTAAACCTTGACGGTGTTTGACTCTCAAGTCCAGTTAACGGAACATAACTTTAATAGGTGTTTGGTCATAGATTTTTAACTTGTAAGTGGTAGCTAACCAGGCGAGCTTATAAAGTCCTACCACCATGCTTATGGTTACATCACGATATTATCCTTTAACGAAAACTTCGGGTCATTCTAACTTCGAATGTACCTCGAATGATGCGGTCCGAATATGTGAAAATCTATTAGCGCTTTACATACATGTATATAAAAACACAAGCCGCATAAAGTTGTTATTCAGTGATATTATTTGTTAGTGAATAACAACTTTATATATTTATTAGCATATTTTGTTAATTGTATAAAATTTAATCGTGTATTTAATAGTTTTAATTAACCACCAACAGCTATTAATTGGTTTCAAATATATATACCATTTTCCTTGTTCCCGAACGCCTATTACGTAGTGTTTACAGAATTATTAGACCACTAGCTTTTGCTCGCGACTTCGTCTGCCTGGAATAGTTACCGCTTACGTAGCGCACGCATAGGGTTGCCAACTCTCGAAAGGACCAACCCGGGAGAATTGTATGTTTAACAAAGTTGGGAGGGGGTGGGTCGTGTTGGGGTGGTTGAAAGAAAATTATGACTTAATTTTAAAATTTATATTTATTTTGTTTTTTGGCAAGCCGCGGGGGAAGTAACGCATCGACAGTGTCGTGCGTGACAGAGACATACACCTCCGAGTGAACGAAGTCGACCGCGAGACGAACAGGTTTAGCCCGGCAGCGGAGCGGTGCGCGGTGTTGTGACCGCAAAGCGAGTGAATAGCGTCGAGCGAGCGACGAATGCATTTAATTTTTAGAAACACCGGAGAAATTATTGCCCTTCGGGAGGTCGGGAGGTTAACCGTTATTACCGGAGTCTCGGGTAAACCGGGAGGGTTGGGAATCCTACGCACGCAGCGGAAGCTCTCAAAGGGAAAATAAAAACCCCGATTATGGAAAATTCTCCATTGGTGCTCCGCTCCTATTGGTCTTAGCGTTACTATATAGTCTATAGCCTTCCTCGATGACCAATCTAACACTGAAAGAATTTTTGAATTCGGAGCAGTAGTTCCTGAGATTAACGCGTTCAAGCAAACAAACTCTTCACCTTTATAATATTAGTATAGATTACTTTAAGTATAACAAGTGGTAATTTATGATCATGAGTTCAAACCTTCACAGAAGTCTTATTCAGTAGTTTTTGAGTGTTGCGCGCACAATGGGAACCTTCTATAATTTTATTATTTATACAGATTAGAAACATTTTGTATTCTGGATTTACCCACAGCCCACGCATATTTGCAAATAGCATACAACGCATGACTGATATTTGAATGACAACGAATGACATGATGAAAAGTATTTCTAGTAGATACGTAGTTCTGCACTGAAAGAGATGGAAGAAATGGGAAACTGTCTAAACTTCAATAACTAAACTATATCAACGACGCAATAAAGAAAATATGACCTTTAATTAATCTCACAACCTATTAATATTACAACGGAAAAAGTTTGTGAGAACGTTTGATACTCCTTCACGTAGAAACTACTTGATTTATTGGCGGGCTTTTGGAATGTCATGTAGTCGTTCTTATATTTTATTCATAATCTTGAGTTATTTGGCTCTATATTCTATAATATTTGTGGTAATATAGTATGGTTATTGTGAATAAGTGAAGTGGATGGGAAATAATAATACCACGGAACATGGATTTTAACTTGCAACAAAAACTTCTCGGGAAGTTCTAACAGGCCGGCCACCATTTTGTTCATTGAAATGATCACAAGGAACTAATATTATTAACTATTCGACAATGACAATAATAATCTACTAGAAGATTGGATAGAAAACTACTCAACGGATCCCCATAAGGATGATACATAGGCTATCTATACAAATATTATAAAGAGGTAAAGTTTGTGACTTTGTGACGTTGTAGGTGTAATCTCTGGATCTACTAAACCGATTTTGAAAATTATTTTACCAATAGAAAGCCACGTTATTTGTAAGTGTCATACGATATATATCAACCCGAAAAATGTAAAGACTTTTTGTGGTAGTCGAATTTGCAAAATAGAAATAACGGTCGAACGAAAACGATATGCTTTATGATTTCCTTATATAAGGTTTTACTGTGAACCCAGTACTTTAGCAGTGATGCGTGTTCATACAAACAGACAGATGAACAGACTGACATTTGTAAAAATGATTGAAATATATTCTATTACTTATTTCTAGACACCTGCAACAATTTTTTTCACGAAAATCGAATCAAACTCTTTTGTAACCAGTTTTGTGAAAAAAAAAAAAAAAAAAAAAAAAACTCCTGACACGTTAGATTTACATTCGTATTATATGTACCTATAGATTTTTTTATGAAATCATACCGAGTTCCTATCCCATCACAATACGTCAGCACTGCAGCAAAGTCTTACGAATCTTAATGGAACTTTTGTTTCAAAATCATTTTCGTATAATTTCATACAACATGATAATGTAAACAAACAAACATACATACATATGATATAAAACATGCGACGATAAAAATGAATCAACATGACATCATTGTCGTTATGTTAAAACACAAACATAACACGTATATATAACCAGCGCCGGAAATTTAATATAAAATGTTTGAGGAAAATATTTCAGTGTTTACAGTAATTAATCGTTCTACTTGATAACTCATTAAAATGACAATTTATAATACAATATCTACTAGAATAAAGAACAGTATACTCTAATAAATATTATTTTAATTAGTAGTTGTATCACGTCGTCATAAAAATGACAATAATTTTTGATAAAATGAAATGATTTTAATGAAACCAAGACTAAATGTAACTTAATATGTTTATGATTTTCTTGAAAAGGTTTTATCATAAAAACAGTACTTTAGCAGTGATGCGTGTTCAAAGAAACACACAGACAGATAGATAGACAGACATTTCTAAAAATGATTGAGATTATTGAAGTTATACTTCTTTAGGCGCGTTATGAAAAGATGATGAGAGTGAAATTTTAAGACTGTGACACAAAATTAACAGTATGAAGCTGTCTGCAAACCGGCACTCTGAAGTTAGCTATAGTCAACATTTTCTCAAATGTGCATACTAGATGGCGCTAAATTTAATTATACTCAACCTGTAAGGTAAAAATATAATTTTTTCTACAAACGTAGATTAAGGCGAAAGATAAAATTTTTGAACAGATTGTTATCTTGTTACGCCAGAGAAGTATAACTTCTAACGCGTGTACATAAGTACACACACACTTTTTTTTTTATTACTTATAGATTCCAAGACACTTGCAACAATTTTTTTCACAAAAATCTAAAAGTCCAGGCACGTTAGATTTACATTCTTATTGCGTGTACAGATGAATAAACTAGGTTTCAGGTATTCAATACCTTAACTATGTCCTCCCCGTAAATTCTTGATAATTTTAATAATTTAATGATAATGATTTAATGATTAATAGCTTCTAGATAACTCAAAAGAGATTGATTCTCTTCCCTTTCTTTCCACACTACAGTTAATTAGTATTTCAGTAAACGAAAAGTGCAATTATGACATAAATTTAACTTTTAAACGAGTCGGTTTATCGTAAAATGATAACAGATATGTTTTTGTAGAACGGTCAATTTCCTACAAGAACGTATACCCCTTTTTTAGAGTCCTTTTATTGGTATGTGGGCTACAAAATTAAAGAAATAATAATTATCCTGTGTTTTTTGTATGGAATACAGAAATCTCCAGTATACGACCTCTAAATATTAATATTAAAGGCGCTAGTTTACACAAACGTCTTCTTTCACTGTCCAAAAAATAATTCTTCAATGCGAAATTGGTGAAAGTTGTTTTTTTATCAGCCTAATGCGGATTTGGAGGAAGAAACCTTTTTTTTCAGGCTAATAAGTAACTAACCTGTAAGCGTTATCCATGTAACCCCCGTTGCAACCCTCATCGAGTTTGTCGCAGTCCACCAGCTCCTGCTCAGAGAGTGACACCAACGCTCCCGTACGCAACTTCCACTGGCCTTCAATGTTACCTGCAAACAAATGTTTATACTTTAGGACGTTAAACCGACGTGAAGTAACAGTGCTTGCATTGTTGCGTTTCGTTCGGTCAGTAAGAGAGTCGGAGGCCCACCTCTCCTCCCCTTCCCTTCCTCTCCCCCCAACACAGGCTAGCAACGTACTTGCGACTCCCTTGGTGTTGCAAGTGTCTATTGACGGTGGTGATCACTTAACATCAGGTGAAGCAACTGTTCGTTTGCCTCCTATGACAAAAAAAAAAATCTGTAAAAACACAAATTTCGATGATTAATAATTTAATCTCATCTACTGATTACCCAAAATTCTTAACTTAAAATATATTCTTAACTTTTACCCGCGGCAGCGCTAGCGTTAATGTAAATTGGACCTATTCCTGTTCTCTCCTGTCCTTTTTTTTTATGAAAGGAACTTTGTCTTTTCCTATATCTTTGACAACTTGTTTGCAACATTACACGATGGTCGAGAGTAGTTAAGATGATAGTAGTTAAAGCGTATCAAACAAACAAACTTACTTTCTCATTTATAAAATGAGTATGGATTAATTTTGCCATAATTACGATTTAATTCTGTAATACTTCTGTATTTAGATACATAAATTGCATAGAGCAAAATACAATTATTATAACATTTGTATAACAATAGACTAATCATTCAAAATCGGCATTCTCTATTTTACTAACGTTGAAAATTAATAAGAAAAATATGTTTTAATAATTGTTTAAATACATTACTTAACCTTTTATTGAATACTATTCATAGTTATTTTTCTCAATAATTCGTAAGGATTAAGCTATATCATTACATAGTATAAAACAAAGTCCCCTAACGCGTATGTCTGTCTGTTCGTGATAAACTCAAAAACTACTGGACTGATTTTCTTGCCGTTTTCACCAGTAGATAAAGTGATTTATGAGGAACGTTTGGTATATCATTTGTCAAGGATTTTTTTTTTATAATTAGAGCGGGACAACGTCTGCCGAGCTCGCTGGTATACGTATATGTATCTAATGAAAAGACAGTTCCTTTGAGCTTTAATCACGTTAAGATTAGGTACTGAAAGTATCGACATAGGACTATGACCGTTCTATGCGGAAGTTTTCGTAGATGGGTTTAGGCTACTTATTTTTTCAATTCCATTGATTCTGCCATTTTTATTAAAACTATTAATGCACAGCGAAGTGGGCGGATATTAGCTAGTACAGATATATGAAAAAAATATATCAATACTTTAGCATGCATAACATTTATCGCTAGAGAAATGAAATATACCATTTTTAACAATATATGACTTATATATTGAACATTAAAAAGCTTACAAGATTGTTGGTATTTGAACGCATTATTACCTAGACAACAACAAAAATCCTTTTTTTGTGTTACAACGCACGTGTTCATATTGGTTTGACGTATCCTTCGAGAACAGTATATTTTTTCTAAATAAAAAGTACCCTATGCCCTTCTTCTTGCCCTTGCCAAAGTGTGTACAAAATTTAATGATAATCATCTAAGTAGTTAACAAATTCACGTTCATAAATTTATAATTTTCGGTAGGAATCATTGAGTTAGGTCATATACATTTTCTGATATAAGAGAACGTTAGGAATAGTACAATTATCACAATAAAGTAAAATAAAAACGTATGTTTCGAACTACCGAAATTATAATTAGTTATAAATTAAATAACCACTTACCAGTTACACTGAAAGCCCAACAACTGCCGCATGATCCCTGATTCTTCACTTCGGTCACTGCGTTAGAATCCCTCCAGTCAAACTTATCCGGGATATCCGATTTAGGAATCTCAGCTTTTCTCATCGGCATCTCATTGTGATTTCTCAAGCTTGGCTTCAGTCCCATATGTTTTGTGCTAAACTCTTCGTAAGTTAAATCAGTGAACCGTGTGACACCGTACGTTGCTGTGCCTCGTTCGTGTATATTCATCTCGTGGATACGTCTCACATTATCCTTAAAGATCTCGAATCTTCGTCGCATTTCATTATGATCGTTTACGTAATCTGGACCGTACGTGGTTATGAAATCGTAGAATAGATGTTCGGCTTGTATATGGTGATATACGTCGGCTGTCGCAGTCTCTTGATAGTCGCAATTAACTCTATAGTTCGGTGGATGGTCCGTCCAAGGACGTAACCAAACGTTCACACGACAGAATCTGTTTATGCCCTCATCTTTTACCAATTTACAATCCGTCCGAGCGGACAACGCCGTACAATTTGTGAAACCGACTTCTATTTTCATCCTATAATGAATTCCTGCTACAACTTGTTTATCTAACGAGAATATTCTGACTACTTTCTGCTTCCGTGGATGTGGATATTTTGCTTCTATATGTTTTAATGACGTTTTGGCAAGTTCCATCGCCATTTCAGCACTCTCGAATTCTATGTGCGCCTCGAGAGGTGTTTCGTCATCTACGCAATGAACCTCGATGTTCTTCCCATTTTGCAGCCATAATCTTTCGTAAATTTGAGAAACACAATGTCTTCTCGGCAAATGCTCCAGAAATTCGCAAGTGGTTACATCATCTATCCATTCATATTTAAGACATGAAGTGTAGCCAACGTCGAAATCTATAGTTGTCACTTTTCCAGTTGTTATTTTGGTGGAATAACTATTAATCAATAGAACTCTCTGTTTATATCTGTGTATCGAAGCCATTTCCAACTTCTCCAAAGACTGTTGAACTAATTTTTGTATCTCCAAATCATCAGCAGTAGCATTTTCTGCAGTTAAAGGCACTGACCTTTTACGTCTAGTACCAGGGTCTCTACAACTGACACTAATTTGATATATGTCTCTGCTATTTGGTACAAACCATATAAAAGAAGTACATGGTTTCGTACCTTTACTCTCGTCCATGAAACATTGGTAACGATTTCTATCCAAATCCATGTCTTTCGTACAGTTGGTGAATCCGACTATGAATGACAAAGTAGTAGGTATGTTTAGATCGAGATTGGGAACCAAATGCGGTTCACCCAGATGGACTAGTTTATACTTCTGTTCGTGAGAACTCTCGAGTTGTCTGAGAGATGCTTTTAGAAGTTCTGTCATGGATAAACCCGTAACACCTGCAAAATTGCTGTCATCGTCGCATACTACATTAACCGATTGGACCGCTAGCTCATCATCCGGAGATGGCCACAATCGAGCGAGACACAATTTATGGTTGAGTCCATCCATTTCTTCACAGTTCTGCAGATCATTTTCATCTGCATGTCGTAAACAGAATGTAGGAGCAATTTCAATAAACATTCGCATCATATTAGCTCCCATATGAACACTGTTTTGAACTGTATGTATGGTTACCAGTTTATACAAATTGTTTGTCTGCGATTCCTGATTCAGTTGTTGCATTGCACGTTCAGCATAATAATATCTCAAATCTTCATCTACATAATCTTCATCATAAGTAGTCTGTCTTTTTTTTCGATTATCCGTTCTATGTCCTGTCACATTGTTAGTATGGAGATTTTCCTTGTGAGGGTAACAAGAAACCTCAACCTTCTTTCTATTCATCCATGGTTGACTCCAAATATTTGTATTACAATAAAGTAAATCACTATGGGCTCGCTGCTTGCAGCGTGATAGGTCATTCAATACCATGGTACAAGTTGTCGGTACAGCACTGAAATCTATATCGTACTTGATTCCAGATAAAACTGTTGTAACCACACGTTTCACTTCGACAACTTTATAAACAAATTTACTTTTCTGTAAGCGTTGATATTCTACTAGAGATTCTTGAGCCAAAGTTCTATACTCCTTTTTTGTCGGATCTTCTGTCGTACTGTTTTTGCCTTTCCTACGATTTCTCTTACGTTTATCTCCTTTCTGTTGTCCATATATTTTACAATTCACTTTAATTTCTTTTTTTTTCAACCACGGTTGTTCCCAGACTTCTGAATGGCACTTGATATTATCTCCGGGAGTATTCGTCGTTGGAGTAACCGTAAAGTATATGTGTGTTTTTATACCTGAAACTACCTGTGTTCTAACTTTATCTACACTGACAATCCTATGAGGTTTTGTGTTGCCGGAACTTTGCAAATATTTTTGTAGGGAGTCATCAGCTAACTGTCTGTAGTGAGGGTCTTTAGGGTCCTGTTCCTTTAGTCCACCAGGTAGACTTCGTTTCGCTCTCTGTTCCTGGTTATCGATGTGGCAACTGACATCAATTTGTTTTTTCGTCAACCAAGGTTTTTCCCAGACTTCTGAATGGCACTTGATAATATCTCCGGAAGTATCCGTCGTTGGCGTAACCGTAAAGTCTATGTGTGTTATTATACCAGAAACAACCTGAGTTCTAACGTCGTCGATACTGATAATCCTATGGGGTTTTGAGATGCCAGAACTTCGTAAATATTTTTGTAGTGACTCATTGGCCAACTGTTCGTAAAGAGGGTCGTCGAAGTCCTGTTCTTTTAGTTCACCGAGTAGGTCTCGTTTCACTCTATGCTCCTGGTTATCGATGTGACAATTGACATTAATTTCTTTACTCTTCAACCAAGGTTGTTCCCAGACTTCTGAATGGCACTTAATAATATCTCCGGAAGTTTCCGTCGTTGGCGTAACCGTAAAGTCTATGTATGTTTTTATACCGGAAACAACCTGAGTTCCAACTCTGTCTACACTGACAATTCTATGAGGTTTTACGTTGCCAGAACTTTGTAAGTATTTTTGGAGGGAGTCGTCAGCTAACTGTCTATAGTGAGGGTCTTTAGGGTCCTGTTCCTTTAGTCCACCAGGTAGATCTCGTTTCACTCTATGTTCCTGGTTATCGATGTGACAATTGACATTAATTTCTTTACTCTTCAACCAAGGTTGTTCCCAGACTTCTGAATGGCACTTAATAATATCTCCGGAAGTTTTCGTCGTTGGCGTAACCGTAAAGTCTATGTATGTTTTTATACCGGAAACAACCTGAGTTTTAACTCTATCTACACTGACAATTCTATGAGGTTTTAAGTTGCCAGAACTTTGTAAGTATTTTTGGAGAGAGTCGTCAGCTAACTGTCTATAGTGAGGGTCTTTAGGGTCCCGTTCCTTTAGTCCACCAAGTAGATCTCGTTTCACTCTATGTTCCTGTATATCGATGTGACAACTGACATCAATATCTTTTCTCTTCAACCAAGGTTGTTCCCAGACTTCTGAATGACACTTAATAATATCTCCAGATGTACCCGTCGTTGGCGTAACCGTAAAGTCTATGTATGTTTTTATACCGGAAACAACCTGAGTTCCAACTTTGTCTACACTGACAATTCTATGAGGTTTTGAGTTGCCAGAACTTTGTAAGTATTTTTGGAGGGAGTCGTCAGCTAACTGTCTATAGTGAGGGTCTTTAGGGTCCTGTTCCTTTAGTCCACCACGTAGATCTCGTTTCACTCTATGTTCCTGGTTATCGATGTGACAATTGACATTAATTTCTTTACTCTTCAACCAAGGTTGTTCCCAGACTTCTGAATGGCACTTAATAATATCTCCGGAAGTTTCCGTCGTTGGCGTAACCGTAAAGTCTATGTATGTTTTTATACCGGAAACAACCTGAGTTCCAACTTTGTCTACACTGACAATTCTATGAGGTTTTGAGTTGCCAGAACTTTGTAAGTATTTTTGGAGGGAATCGTCAGCTAACTGTCTATAGTGAGGGTATTTCGGGTCCTGTTCCTTTAGTCCACCAGGTACATCTCTTTTCGCTTTATGTTCCTGGTTGGCAAAGTCAGTCTCTTGCCCACCCACAAAATGTAATGATCTTTTCTTTCTATCAGTCAGAAGTCCGCTGTTATCATTAATATTTGAATTATCGTTACAAGTGACATCTATTTCTCTTCCATCTTCTATCCACGTTCTATCCCAAATCTGTGCTTTACATTTCCTTAGAGGTTCATTTGGTAAAATTTTACACGTTTTCAAATCCACCTCAATGTCGTTGGTGCATTGTGTGTATCCAACAATAAATTCTATATCTGTTAATAAACCTGCATTTAACTTCGTAGAGACAGAGTTGATTGCTATTACTTTCTGCTTATTTTTCCTGTTAGATTGTACTTCTAAATATTTCAAAGCTTCTTGAGCCATTTCAATAACTTGAGGATCATCGATATTTTGAGTTCTACTTTTTTTTTGACTGGAAAAGCTTCCTTCCACTGGCCTTTCTATACAAGTGTATGTAATCTTTCGTTGTTTATGTAAATTTCTTTCATGAATAATCATCTCACAAACATTTGTGCCTAACTGTTCTAATACTTTACAATTTCCTCTTAAGCTTATTGGTGTTTGTTTAGTACAATTTAAATAATTGAGTATAACAGTAAATTTTGTTAATGTACCTGCCGCTTTTTTTGTATTTGCACCGACTATTCCCTCTATTATAATAGCGTTTTCTTTTGATGATTCTGTCTCAATTTTATTAACACCCTCTTTAGCTAGCTCAATTAAGACCGGATCATCAAGTGGCACACTTTTTACTTTATTTATTTCAGATTCTTTTTGATCACTATAACAAAAAGTATTTAATACGCGTGGATTCACATTATCGGTATCATCAATAACTCCATTACAAATTTTTATAATTGTATCCTTTGGGCTACAATCAGCCTTCTCGCAAGGTATAATTACACGTGCCTGTATATAAAAGAAATGTTGGTAATTTACAACCTCTTCCTCCGCTTTTAAAACTTCGCTTAAAACCCTAGTTTTCACTTCCAAGTCCATTTCGTTTAGATAATCTACTATTGTTTGGGCTAGATTGTAAAGACGTTTTCCAGTATTAAGAGAATTTTGTAATGCCTCATACTTTTCAGTTAAAGACACAGCTTCTAAATCTAGATCATAGCTTCTTTTCATTCTAGGTGTTCTATCGTAAAGTTGATCAGAACCAAATCCATACAAATTAAAAAAGTTTATAAGGTCATCTACTGCTTTTTTCTTATCTGGGCTTAAAGATATATGTTCTGTGTTATCTTTCACGCTCATTGAATTTTCATGAAATTTTGCTTCCTCTTTAATGATGTTTTCCCTATCCTGGTCAGGTGCAGTAGTCGATTGTTCAACAGCTTGTTTTTCAACAAAGACATTACCTTCAACCAGTTCCTTGTGTGGTAATATTTGTTCTTCAATATTTTTTATTTGATCATCGGTTAATGGTTTTTCGTGACTTTGTAAAGATTGAACTTCTTCTGTATGAACTACTTTTATATTATCACCCCCAGCATCATTATTGCTGGATATGTCACCAAGTTTATTGTTTTCCTTATTATTATGTGAATTGTCATCTAATATTTCACCGTTATCACCATACAGCCAATTATCGGTGCAGTTATTAGCCAAAATGGCTCTATACTTTTCTCCGTTAGCTAATTTGACCCAAGGCTTCTCCAGTATGGAAATTTTACAAGACTTTGTGGACTGACACAATTCGTTAACTGTATCGGTACAATTGTCGTAATCGACTAATAGGGTAAGTATATAACGCACGCCATTAACGACCTGAAAAGTGTAAAGATGATATATTTTTATAATAAAAGCGCATTATACATAATGTATATAAAATTAATCAATTAAATTAATCTCACCTGTACTTGTCGTTCTACGTCTACCACTCTGTTAAGACTATGCTTTACGTTCGATTCATGACGATCAAGATGCTTTATGCCTAGTAAAGCGAGTTCTGCAACACCGGAAGCCTGAGGATTGACGTGAGAGGCACAACCTACGCAGGGGACAACTGGTTCTCCTCTAGGTATAGCGATGAACTGTTCACCAGAGGTCACCTAAATTACAAAATAAAAACAGATATATTATTATATCTACGATTATTTTGATGCTATAATTGATATCAAATTAACTTTTCTAAGATATGGGTAATAATTAAAAATTATAATATTTCAATTAGATAAACATAATGATTGACGTCAATTCAATACGACAACATTTGAAAATAAAAAAAATTATGTAGTTATCACGAATTCACATGTAAGCTTTAAACCAAAGTTATGTTAACATTTTATTCTTAACTTCTATACTCTTAAACTACAAAATCAAAGAGTTTTTTTCTCAAACTGACTATGCTATTGACCTCTTAAGGTCTTTACAGCTTCATCGGACTACAAAATCAAATAGCTTTCCCTTAGCTATATTACATTGCATTTGATTATGACTGCACTGTCAGAGGGTAATATTTTTCATGTGTATGTATATTTCTTTGGTACACCCTATGGATTTGAATAATTAATTATGAGATTAATAGTGATGTACGTTATTTAATATTTAAATGCTTCATCTGTGAAACAAATTGTCATCAGACTTTTCGTTGTTCTTTCTTAATAATTCACAAATTCTGGAAGATATTTGACTAATGCCCGGTTTCTGAGAAACTTTAACTGTAGTTTATCTGTTCAATAGCGTTCTCGGTATCGATAACTTGTCAAATTGCGTTTCTGAACATACGATTAATGTCAGTAAAATTCAACGAGCCATTTGATAGTTTATCTTAGGGATAACTTTGTTGAGTCAATAACTATTGGTAGTTTAACCGAGTATCTCAGAAACGGGGCATAAAGCCATTTAAGCGGTGTAATTGATTTTTGCCTTTCCATTCATTCTGTCACACTTAGTCGTAGGATATTATGGGATTTTTATTTACAATGTCAAGGTCACAAATCGATCTGTTGTACGGGCTTAACAAGAAGTCTTTTTAAAAAAAGAGAACTAAAAATACACGAATAATTAGCACACCCGTCGGACTTGAAGAATGGATCGAGACTGACTGACTGGATGAGTGATTATGATGTTGAGGGAAGATAATGATGACTTGACAGAAAAGGGGATGTGTCTGCAAAAAGGGATGCAAGGAGGGGTTATAACAGATCGTTCTTTTTTTAATCACTTCCAAAAGTTTCAGTACTCACTAACAGACAAGATTGTGGACAGATGTTAGTCTCTAACACGGGAAAAAAGACCTAAATGCAAATTCAGATAAAAAATATACTCTAAGATAACGCTCCAGAATATATATTCAATTAATATTTAAGACTTACATAGTCTTGCATTGTCATAAACCTACCAATAGATTAGTCAGTACGCATTTCCTATTCGATTCTGAGAAGTTCCCTTACAAATCTAAAGTGCAATGCCAACAAAATAAAATGGCGCTCCGCTGCTTTGAAAATATATCGTTTCCAATATGAAAAGTACATTCTAAATCGGTTTATAACTGACGGAGGTCGGAATTTTTGGCGGGAATGTCATGTAGCGGATTTTATATTTTATTCATAATCTTGTGTTGTTTGTCTCTATATTTTGTAATATTGGTAGTGTTTTACGTAATATAGTTTGGTTATTGTGTACAAGTGAAGTGGATGGGAATTAATACCACGGAGCATGGATTCTGACTTGCGACAAAAACTCCCCTAAAAGTTATAACGTAAATTGCCACCATCTTGTTGGTTCATTGAAATGATCGCAAGAAACTTGTAATATCGTTACCTACTCGACAATGGTAGTTATAATGTACTACAAGATTGGTTGCTAAAAATAAAATAAATAAACTGACGAAAGACTTAAAAATTCCAACCAAACTGAGAACCGCATCCTAATTGAAGTAAGTTAAAAATATTATTAACTCGATGGAAAAGAGAACTAAATTTAGAAGACAAGTTAATATAAAATCTGTTAAATCATAATGGCTTTTAATTAACTGGTCATACAGAATACACCTAACAAAACCTTATAATACAACATGGATATTTTTAATTGGTTATGACATCACATAACTCTAAAATTAGTGATATTCCGTCACAGCGGAAATAACTCACTAAAGCTGAAAATTCGTTGGTTGGATTCCCACATGCGACTTACGAATATTTGGTTTAAACAACTTTGCTTTAAGATATGTGTCTGTCTATATATGCGTCGCGACATTTCCAAATAAGCTAAACCCAGATTTAGCCGTTCCTAACATTTTACGTTATATTTCAACATCTTCAGATTTTATACATGTAAAATTTGTAGATCACAAAAAAACTAAACACCTTATGAACGCCAAAATTTGAACATCGTTCTCGGTGTATTATAAAAATTAGTAAACTTTTTAAAAATTAAAATATTAAGTATGATTAAGAACGATTAAAATTGGATTTAGCTCATTATGAAATGGAACGACACATGTATAGCATATCACAACATAACAAACACTTTGGTTAGGATCACGTTTGTGTACATGCACGGGAGTCGGGAAAGGCGCTCAAGCAGATATCGAGAAAATGGTAATACAGCGTCAACTTTTGTTTCTTTCTAACGTGTCTACACAGGAAAAAACGAAATGATTCTAACTAATTACTCTAAAATCTAAACGGTCAATCTCATACAGTTTGATTGTAACTAATAATCCCTTGTTTGTTATTCAACGTTTTATGTATATATTTGACTAGCCCCTGCCCGCGAATTCGTCCACGTAGTAATAGTTACTACTCTGGGCTAATGCTGACACGCAGCAGAAGCTCTCAAAAAGAAAAAAACATCTCGATTTTGAAACATTTTTCATCTGTGCTCCGCTTCTATCGGCCTTAGCGTGATGATATATGGCCTATAACCATTCTCGACGAATGAGCTATATAACACTGAAAGAATTATTCAAATCGGACCAGTAGTTCCTGAGATTATCCCCTACAACGCCACAACGTCACAAACTCACAAACTTTACCTCTTTATAATATTAGTATAGATAGTATAGATTAATTCCTCACTAATTTAAACCGACAGCATAGTACCAATTTAAGGAACAATTTAGTTTCCTTTTCGAACAAATTCGTTTTCTATTTTGTAACGGTTGATGCAAATTGTATTATTGTACCTAGACTCTGATCTCATTGAATTTAAAACCGGCACGTCATAGCGTTTTGTGTGAATCATCGACACCTAATCTACAATGAATTATAATTAGCAATGATCAGAGTTGAATACAATAATGTAATTAAAATAACCCCTGAAGAGATTACATGTAAAATGAAACATTAACATTAAAAAATAATAAAAGAACAATACAGTATAGAATACATAAAAACTATGTATTTTGTAATTCTATACATATACAGTAAACGGCATTTGATTTGGAACGTCGGGAAAGAGACTGAGATAGTCGGCGAAGTTTAGTTTCGTATAGCGTTCTATCTTTTGAAGTATACGCGCTGTGCGATAGAGAGAACGCTTTACAAAACCGAACCAAGCCGTGAGTCGGAAGTCTCACTCTTCCTCCCGACGTGTCAAATCAAATGCCAAGTACTGTACATAAAATTTCAGTGTCTGTTGTTTATCTTGGGAATCTCAAAAACGAATCGTATTATAACGAGGCTTTTATTAACAGATAGGGAAATTTCAAACTATTATATAGCTCATATGTCGTCTCACATTTCCATAAGAGCTAAGTAGTAAAGATAAAATTTCACGAGGATAACGAGAAGGAAGCCTCCAGAACCAATTATCTCTTTCATAAATGCGAATTGCTAATGATAGTTTTGGTAAAATTTACGCGAGATTTGGCTTTGAATATTTACCTGTATACAACGCTTATTTTTGGCTCAGAATAATAAGCTTTCCCATTATTTTGGTTTTTGTCAACGAATTATGAATTAGACAATAAGTTAATGTGTTAAATTATGTCTTAAAAACCCTAAAATGGTCTAACTGAAAAAAGGCTGCCTTTCAATCGCCTCGGCCAGATGCATGCGATTTGATACGACCAAGGGCATTATTAACGCATTGATACGGGACCATAAGCAACAATGTCCAATTTGTGCCACCAAATATTCGTAAACTCAAATTACCCTTACATGATAGTGACTCCTAGATCACAGATCGTGAATACTACGATATAACTCAACAGCAAAAATACTTCTTCCAAAGCTTTTGGTATAGGGCCGTTTTAAAACTACCTACGTTACTCGACAGGACACCACAATTTTTATGATCGGAAGGCTTACTGTGATCATTCAGTATATAACCAATAACCAAGTGGATTGGCCGAGACCTGAATGAGACTGGGTCGCGACCACAATGCAAATGATGACAAATCAGACATAAGTGTCTGGCTTTCGGTTTGTAACGTTTCCAAATTAGGTAATGTAGTGATAGGATTAGAGGCCAACGTGATACCAGTAAATGATGAGCATGAAACAGATGGACATATGTTTTTTTTCTGTAAGCTAAAGAATACATAGAATGAGATACAAAGTCTTTAGACAAAACATGCGTTAACAAACATATGCTCGTCTATAATTCGAAGTCATTAACTTCGTCGGACATTGATATCATTTAAAAACATTATAGGCAATATATCTGGGTTTTCACAAGTATTGGTTATATACCTAGTTTCTGCGCTATATTTAAATATAAAAAAATAATTTATACAAATCATTAATGATATAAAAGGCCAGAAATGTCATTGAATATGTATCACTTATCAGGTTATGCCTGTAAACAATATTAAACCTCGACATAGATTTAACTCCAGCCTAGGTTACTAGTGGTAAGGTTATGATTTGAACACATCAGTTTTATCATTAATTGTCATCATCATTCCATATTTAATGAACAAGATAATAATAAAAAATGGGTTATTTTGCGTAGATATCCAATGATTTTACACATGTCATATTTCTCAGTATCAGCCACGGTCCTTTCATTTCTTTAATACTATCTATTTTGAAGAATTTTATTATATTTTTTTGTTATATTATATATCACTAGATGGCGCTGATATGTCATTTTGGAATTGTAATCTAGCAATATTTAATAAAATATATATATATCGTGTTCTAAAAGTTAAATAATTTGTTTGTATTGTTTTATATTCCTCTTTCTTGTAAGTAAATGTATATTTATTTCTATAATATATACGATTAATTTTAGAATTAGACAATATATTTTCATTACCTATAAATATACCTAAACGACTATAAGCTTGTATAAAAAAACCTACGAAGTACTGCTCTACACAAACGTACATAGAGATACATACATATCTATAGATCGCAGTATTAGTTCTATAGTTGTATCTCTAGAGAGATTAATTTAAAAAATGAGTGATATCTTTATTACATTATATTCTTTGTAGTTTCAGCGACATCTATGTAATAAAAATATGTTTTAAACAACATAGTTGCTATTATATAAGTCGCGTGACATACGCTTGCTATTCAATCAGAAAGTACATGATTCGATACATTATATACAAGGGCTAGAAATTAGAGGAAAACTTCTCTTTATTTAGATCACACAGAGTGCATCCTGTGGAAATAATAAACTAAATAGAACATACTACGCCTTTTTACAACCAAAAAAATCTTCAGTTGTCTACTGCTAGCCTACACATGTTAAAAAGATATATTTATGAATTAGCTGTGCCCGTGACTTCATCCGCGTGAAATCTTAAGTAAATAAAAATTTTTTACAAAAAAAAATAAATGTGAAAAACCAATAAGGCACTAAAAAGCGAAAAATAACTGAATTATTAAATTAACCAAATTAAATAAAAAAATATTGATATTCGCGCTACCTAATAATATATTTGAAGTCGATGCCAACCTACATTTCAAATTTGTTGCAGGTAATAAAATATGTATACTATACAGATATACATCATGGGACACGAGAGTGGTCCAAAACTTTGTATGTAGATAATATGAATTTAGGTTGGCATCCACTTCAAAAATATTATTAGGTAGTACGAATATCAATATTTTTTTATTTAATTTGGTTAATTTTATAATTCAGTTATTTTTCGCTTTTTAGTGCCTTATTAGTTTTTCACATCGAAGGCGGTTTATTTTTTTTTTGTAAAAAAATTTTATTTCTCCATTTTTAGTGTCCATAAATATATCTGGTTTGATATAATAAATCGGTTCCAATTTCACGAAAATACGTAGAGACGAAGTGGGTGAAAATCAAATAAACATATTTCACCCCCTTAGGAGTTGAATATTTTCTTCAGATTTATATTTTTTTTTTTTTTTTTTTTTTTTTTATCGTAGCTCGGCAAAGTGACTGTACTGTGCCTGATGGTAAGCACAGTACAATCCAAAAACAATGGCGACCACCGACGAAAGACATACTATCCATCGCTGGTCGCCGCTGTCATATGGGACCACCTCTGAATATAACCAATTCAAATAAAAAAAAGAATCATTAAATTCGGTTCATAATTGAAGGAGATATCGATTAACATACATAAAAAAAAAATACATACAACCGAACGTAGTAACCTCCTCCTTTTTCGAAGTCGGTTAAAAAACAGCATTTCATAAAGTCCTCTGAATAAGTCGCGTTATCATTAAAAGTACAATACCGAACCGATTTTAATGCAATAAAGACTAAATGTTACTCGAAGATATGCTTTATGATTCCCTTGAAGAGGTTTTATCGTGAAAGCAGTATTTTAGCAGTGATAGGTGTTCAAACAAAGAGAGGGACAGACAAACAGACATCTCTAAAATTGATTGAAATGTATTTTATTACTTATCCTAGACAATTGCAACATTTTTTTTACAAAAATGTGAAAAGTACAGACACATTAGATTTACATTCTTATTATATGTATATATAAATGAGTCATGTAGTGTAACATATGTAAATAGATATAGATAAAGTAATATTTTAGCGTAAGTAGTTTTAAGCTTTCTGAGTTTCCTTGAGCTTACTAAAACAGAACTTTTTAACACTTACAAAGATTAAATTAATTATAGAATTATGATTTTGATGCCGATGCCGATCTGCTGAAAGAAGATGATTTCGAAAAGACGTAAAAATACATCGTTTGTTCATATGTTAGAAGACAATAGTGTCATGGTTAATGTATCTTGTAGCAGTGATGATGTGAATTATTCAATTATATCTAAACAATTAAAAAAGTTTGAACCATACACTATTGATGTTTACATTAAGCAAATATTGTTAACCATGGAGATAGATACAGGTAGTGTGATATAAAGTATTAATTATGATTGTTATTAAAAAAACCTACTTACGAGATAAAAAAAATAATTTATTTCACTGAGAAGTAGCTAAACTTTAGGAAAAATCACATGATTAATCACTTACATGTCAATTATTACATTTACATGTAGTAAATAAAGATGAAACGATCGAAACGAACTGGGCAGTAATGCTTTCAGGAATTCATCACGTAATGTCATAATATAAGTTACATGAACGAAACGTTTTAATAAGACGGAATTTAGTTTCAGATACTATAACCAATGATATTATAGCTAAAAAGGTGTAGGATATGTTAGCAACATGATATGTTGACAAAATAAATGGCACGAAAACGCACACATACGTAAAGTAATATTGTACCGCCATATTACGCGTATTGTACGCTTGGGGAGTAACCGGTGGCAAGGTTGGGTTTAGGCTACGCGAGGGAGCTCGAACTGTGATAAAGCGGGTGCGGCCTTTTCTTTCGAACTGACTACACTATTGGCCTGACGAGCCCTCACAGCTTCACCGGACTACTGGCTTACGCATTATGAGAGCCAGTTGAGCTCGTGCTGGACCAGTTAGTGTGTGACGGTTTCACCACACCCGTTGTTACATTTGACTGAGCTAAACCAATTGTAATTAGTTGTACCAAAATATCTAGAAGTAGATGATTTTTCTTTGCCTATGGTAGAAGTATTATTAACTATGTTGACAAAAATGTATTTGTAAAGAAATGAGTCTTATGGAAATCAAATGTGGGAGAACATCACATTTTGTCACCTTGGATTTTCATAATTGAAATAACACATTTTAATTTATGTCACTTATGTGTTCGGGAAATTTGTATTACATTATGTAATAATACTGTTACTTCTAATATACATTTTAAGTAGTAAATCATTGCCAATAGTATATATTACACATTTTTGTGGAAAAGTGGATATTGCCACTTTCACATTTATATGATGCACATATTTGTTTTTTATATACAGTTAGAAATTACAAAATGTTCTTTTTTTAATACTATTAAGAACACTTTGATTACTACCTATTAAAATAATCACAAATAAAAACAACACCCTTTTACATAAAAAAAAAATTGCTAAGTCACAGAAAACTTATCTAGACACCCTGAAGCAAATATTTATGTGGACATATAATTGAATATCTTACACTACAAATTGTCACAGTTAATAATACTCACAGCTGTATCTGATTGTACTTCATTGTCCAAACGGACAGGCTTGTTTTCTTCTGTGACCACTTCCTCGTCATCATTATTCTCATTATTTGGCTCTTTGCATTGATATTCATTGTTCAACACTGCGAACCCAGTATCTTGGAGGTCTTGGACAGTGCATGTACATTTTAGATGTTTTGTATTATCAGAGTTTTTGACCTCGGATACTTGTAAGGCAACTTGTATTTTATAACTGTTTTCATCCTATGAAAAATTAAAAAGATATCATTTTGTGAGACGAATTCAGTTATTAAATTATTTACATAATATTTTAGATTCTATAACAAATATGTGTTAAATGTATTTTCATATATTACTTTATTTATTTACTTAGAAAACCAAAAAGATATAGACAATGAAACTTAAATATTTTTGCAAATATGATTATATAATAAATAAATGTAATCTTTATTGTTGATTATTGGATATTTTGTGAGGCAGAAATAATTAAAAGGTTAATAATATATAATAAAAACAACACATTATTTTATGAGAGCAAAATATATATAAAATAAGTAATGCATGTATTTTTTTTATTTTTTAGTTAACTATGAAAATTGATTAATACTTTGTAATACTGTCTGTGATTTCATATAATCTGAAAATTTATATTTAAGAATATATTGCGGCAAATGACCACATTAACAAAGATATTATGTATAAAAGATATAACAAACATTCTTAAGTGTCCAAAATATAAATTTGATAGAAGCTACATAAAACTGGAAGACTAACATAATTACGTTTAAACATTTTATGCATATATAGCAGGAAAATGGCTCTTTACTGCACAAAAAGAATCCCTCTTTGAATGAAGATTTCTACATAACCCTGATCATTTACTATAGAAGTAATAGGTAGATACTCATGTATTTACACATTGCATGATAGTATTATGAAGAAATTTCTAAAGTACTTGGGGTTCCCTACAATATTTCCCATTACTGACAACTTACTCATTGTCTTACTACGTTATTAAATGGTGAGCGAGCCTTTAACACATTGTATTTAAATGTTTGTATGACACAGTATTGAGAAGGATACATATGTATCAATTACAATTATTATTTAAGCTATTCTTAGATATTATACCGTAAAACATTTTTTTTTCTGATATTAATAGTCTTTATACAGTAAAGCAAACAAATTAAAAATATGTAGTCTGGTGAAGCTGTAAAGACCTTGCCAGCTTGAATAGCGTAGTCAGTTCAAGAAAAAACAAAAATATGCAGTAAGGCCAACTTTATAATATTAGATGATTGTTTCTAGCTAGTATTTATTCTTACAAATCCAAAATATGTTAATAATGTTTCTAAAGTCACAAAAAAAAGAATCATTTTTAAATTAAAAGAGTTTCAATATGTTCGTTCTCTTTGTAATATTCACAATTTAAAAGCACAATTACAATTAGTTCAGTAGAAGATTATATATTGTATAAAATGAAATTGGGATTAACTAAAAGTAAAATTAAAAACTTAAGTCAGCTCATAAGAATTGTTCTAAAATATAATAACCACAGAAATTTCCTGAATACTTCTACCAATCGCCTAAAAGAAATTCTGTCCTGCCCAATTGTCACATTAAAAAAAAATTAAGAATACCAAAAATAGCTAATACATACATACTACTTATAGTACATCATTTCTTCAAATCTTACAGTACAAATCGAGTTATCTATAAATATCTATTTTTAAATAAATGACAGGTTAAAATACCCAAAGGTGTCTTCTCGCTGATAACCTTTGAAAATTAATTATTTACTCATGTGATAAATTTACTACAGCACCAAATCACACATAAGAAGACTGCAGAATAACTATGAAAAAAATATTTCAATTAGTAGAATATGAATATAATTTACTTACAACTTCTTCCGCATAATCCAATGTCCCTTCCGTACAGGAATAAAGTTGATTCGGCAAATTATTAAAAAAATGTATAAACCCGTTCAACAATTTACCATTTTTCTCAAGGTTCTGTTCTCCTTCACAAAAGTTGAATATTTGAACAATTAAAAATATTAACTTGTAATAATACATAGTGTAAATTTATTAATCGATCATCGCTACGCAGTAGACACAAAGTAAGTACAATAAATTTAGTATAAAGCCAACTGTACTATATACAAAAACTACTTTACACTGTAGTGAATCAGCGAATACTGCCAACTAGTCTGTCGCACTAACTTCTCAAAGTCTGTAAAACAAACGTATGCTGATTTTTATGTAGATATATAATATTTTTCTACTCTTTGATTTGTTTTGTATAACTTATGTCTTATTGACAATTATATGTCATATTGTATTATAAGTAACGTAACAAAGTTGCCAGACTTCTCTTTATGACTACGGGAATACAATGACTTGCAATTGACACTAATATTATAAAGAGGAATGATTTGATTTTTGTCTGTTTGTAACGAATAAACTCAAAAACTACTGTACTGATTTCAAAAATTGTTTCATCATTAGAAAGTTACATTATCTCTGAGTAACCTAGGCTTATACTCTTACTAGAAAAATTAGGGATCTCTATTAAAACGTCTATAATGTAACCCAAAGTGTAAAAAAATTAGCCATGAGATATCTTTCATGGCATGCACTGCGGAAGCTATTGGTGATAGAACAAAAAATGTTCTACAATATTAAAAAAACATACCAATAACTACAAAAAACTTCAATGATACCGTATGTACACATATTGTAGTTATGTCCTACATACGTTAAGTACTTTTTACATTTTACAAGTTCATAGAAGTGCTAAACAAATTCAGATTATGATTTTGGAGCATGTTCGATATAACATGTGTGATAAAATAAAACATTAGCTTTGCAAGGCAAACTTTGATATCGACCCTCTTGTGTCGAGGAAAAATGATATTGTAGCTACCGAGAATGTCATCCTCTCTGGCAGACTGGCTGAAACTTTTGTACATATTGTAAATAGAATATCGTTCAAACAATTGAACACATAAATGAAATGTCGCATGTCTGTATAAATACCTTTTATGATAATTTTAATACACAGTTTATTTTACACTCTCCAAGTCTTATTATTACGCTGTCCGTGTTAGTCTGGAATATTCTAGTAGTGAGCCGTAGCTCCTACATTTGGTGACCCCGACGACGCGACGCACCTTCGGCGGTGACAGCAGTGGGATGCGAAGCTCCAACGGAAAATGTTCGGAAGTTAGTTCAGACTCCTACATTTAGTGACGCCGCGTTCCGCGCGCTCTCCAGAGATGATCCCGAGGTTTCTACAATAGTAACGCCGTCGCCGCGATGCATTTCCGCGCACCAGAGCCTCCGCATCCGAAGTCATGCCGAGTTCTACTATCACGCACGCTCACGTGATATTGCCGCTGCACCTACAGTGATGTAACCACGCGGAAAAAAACACAGGAAGGACGATGCCAAGTTATGAAACGGTTATTCCTATCCTGTAAACGCAAGCTTATTACTATTTTCACTCGCGAGATTCCTGCAAGACTACGTCGCCGTCACCATGATGCTACTCTCATCGACGGTTTGGCAAGAATGCAAGACGATGCATTTTACCCTGCCAGGAATCTACCAGCGAGGAACGTAACTACCGCATCTAACACATCACTAGGAAGTCGAACAGTCCAACGAGTGCATACGACGCCGTACCACCCAGAAAGCAATGGTGTGATCAAACACTGGTACCGTATGAACAGCACTTACAGCTAGACTGACAATAAATACTCGGGGCCAATTTTCTTCTATATCATCAGCTGATCGTCGATCTCGAAAGCCGACAGCTTATTGATAGCACGACAAAACTCTCAGTCAAAGTTCCTGCACGCATCTCGGTTCACGAAACCACACGCAGTATCAACCCTGGATTGTCAAATCGCAACATATTGAATTCCCAGGTACGCCATTTACTTCGATTAATTACGTTCGAATCAAAACGTCGAACACTTTGTCGAAACGACTGGTCAAACGATACACTGCCGTGCACGACAATACCGCGCCACATCGCGATGAAATTGTCGAAACGGAACACATGATGAATCGAGGCTTATTCAGACCCAGCAACTGTCCCTGGTCAAGCCCATTTTGTCGCCAAGAAGAAAAACGGAGACATTTCACGTCTGTGGAGACTACAGACTCATTTAGACTACGCATCACTAACAAAATAAAATTTTTCGTTCAAGCAGATCTTCAGCCATTAAAATATCATTTCCTACGTGTCGTCGCTCTCAACAAATCTTCACTACAAAGTACTTCACAGAAGTTTTTGCCCTACAATTGCCTACTAGAGAAGCAACTATATCCATCAACCGTTTAAAACCCGCCTACGGTTTCAACGAAGTGGATCAACCGAGCACTACTCTAAGCAACGCTACATCAAACTCTTTCGAGCCAATCACCCTGAAGAAGACACGTTCCGGTCGAAGCATTAAGATGCCGGTACGCTTCGCTTGAGGGGGAATCATGTAGCTACCGAGAATGTCATCCTCTCTGGCAGACTGGCTGAAACTTTTGTACATATTGTAAATAGAATATCGTTCAAACAATTGAACACATAAATGAAATGTCGCATGTCTGTATAAATACCTTTTATGATAATTTTAATACACAGTTTATTTTACACTCTCCAAGTCTTATTATTACGCTGTCCGTGTTAGTCTGGAATATTCTAGTAGTGAGCCGTAGCTCCTACAATATATATCTTTTCAAAACGTTAAGTGTGCATATATACTTTTTAATGGCCAGCACGCTACAATGTTATTCATACCGTTGTATTAATCCTTATTCAAATAAATAATTTCATACTCGATCTGCAAATCTGTGAAATAGGTGTTAATTACGCAGTGGACGCAAGGGACATTAATTAATTTGTATTTTTCCATAGCTCATTTATTTTTCCAGTTAAGATGTTCTTTTCAAAACTACTTATGGTACAGAGAGAAAAACAACATTCGTTAACAACCAGGATGCGTAATAGAATTTTAGCTAACAGTAAAAAAATAAGAAAGACCACAAATATTTCACACTAAATGAGTAAAGTGATAATAAGTGACGTAGGATGAAGAAGAATGCAGTAAATTACAGGAAACCTATACTGAGATCGTATAATCGGGCTGACACAAAGTGTACACTCACAATATACATGGTAGCAGAAATAATACCTAACATACAGAGCTTTATCAAGCCCCAATATATTCGTTACTGTAAAACAAATCTAAATGTAATAATATATTAAAAAACAGAAATAAATTATTAAAGTGAAACTTTTATTACATCGTCTGTGTGTTGCATGTTGCGTGATGATCGGCCGCGGAGTAGGGATAAAGTGAAAGGCGCTCGTCAGAGCAGCCAGGGCCAATATGGCGGCGCCTATAGTTCGCAGCAGCTGACCGTGTAGTGTATAGACTATTATTAGTTAAATGTCTATAGTGTGAAAAAAAGTTTCACTTTTACCGTGGTTTCATAAAACCACACAATCCTTTTTTTGATTTGATATACCGAAAGGTTACTTCCAAATACATTTCGTTACATTAATTGTCCTATAGGTTAAAAAAGTCAGTTTTATTCGTTATGTGCTTTTACAAATCCTCTAATAAGACCTCACCTTTTTCTAAATGCTTGAGACGCCAATAAAAGTTAGACTCGGGTTTTTTGTGTTTATGAATGTTATTTATATTGACGGGTGTTGTAATTTTTTTATGTATATTTTGTTTTTATTACAGTTTGCTATTAAAATAAATATTGGAGAATTCAACATGGTAAACATTTTTATTATTTTCGATTCTAATACAAAAACGAATACAATATATATAATATATACATAAAGATACAAATATTTAATTATAATATTTTGAAGCTCATTTTTTGCTAAGAAATTTTAGTTCGCATTGTACCAGAAACTTTTTGTTTTACTGAAAACTGCTGGCAACTCTAAATACTTGAAAGTTTTTAGGTCAATTGACGTTTGCGTTTATGTGTTGTTGGTGTAAAGGAAATTGTAAATATTTACACGTTATCAACCAAGTTTAAAAATTGAAATATGATAGAAAAAAAGAAAACGGCGCCAAGTAACAAAATGTACTTAAAATATATTAATCTTTCAAGTTTTTTTATACCTGAACTAATCCGAACATTCAAAATTTATTTAAAATCATAGATTTTATATTATACCCAATTTTATATGCTACGATACCTTATATTTCACTTAGAAATAGTTTAAACATAAGTATTAGAAAAGAGTTAATAATGTCTTCGTCAACACATAGTTGATATAGTAAGTAAGAAAACAAATGTTTTTATTTACAGATGGTGGATAACTTTTGGTATAATATGTGGTGCTGCATTTTTGACAAGGTTTTATAAAGTTCTAGAACCAGATCATGTGTGGTGAGTACTAAAAATATACGAATTAAGATAAAGTTTTTACTCTGCCATAGAATACATATCTGTAAACTCATGGAAATATTAAAACAACAAAAAGTTTATACTATTTAAAAAAATCTAAGGAGTCTTTAATAACTTTATGTTGAATTAAGTTGGTTTCTGTAAATAACGAAAAAAGAGTTGATTGAGAGAGAGTACATCTTCAGAGAGCACAAAATATCTATGAGAATACATACAAATCTTGCTTAATAGAATTGTAGTAGGTATACAACAAGAATCAATTTTTTATAATTAACCAGTATTAATCAACTTACTGTTTTTTTTTGTTAACCCCTCGGCTAATGAAGACTCCGATATTCAAATGGTGGATCTAATCTTTATTTTTTTTATTTCATGGTTCAGTAAAGGTTTATAGGAATTAAAGAAAATACATTTTACATAAAAAATATGAATTTACAGTACAACATTTGTTACTTTTCAAAGTTTTGTAATACATCATATATTTAAAAAAATCTTTAATTTCTACCAAATCTGTTGATCTGTGCCTCATGATACTATGTATAATTAATCAGTATATTTTAGAGTTACAATTTTCCTTTCAATTTTAATTTTTAGTTGGGATGAAACTCACTTTGGTAAAATGGCAAGCTGGTATATAAATAGGACGTTCTTTTTTGATGTACACCCACCACTCGGAAAGGTAACTTAAAAATAATTTCTTCATAAATTTATTTTATTGTTACTCTGTTAGATAATCTATATTTATTTTATGTAATTATATTTAAATTCCTCTATACATTTTTCATAGAGATTTTAGTCATCATAAAGTCCTAAACATTAAGGAAAATGGTAACACGAGATATCATGGTCTCACATATATGAGCTTGGGAACTACACCAAGTACACAAACTGATAGAAAGGAGACGAGTATAGGTCCAACTCGTTAAATGATTTATTATTTGAATGATTTTTACACTGTATCTTATCAATATATAAATTTAGTAATATTCGTTTTTAATTGTACTTATGAAAATTAATGCTTAAACTTATTACTGACTGAGTAATCATTATGAAATTATGAAAATTAATGTTTGAACTCAACACGTATTGATCATCATTTAATTTACCAAACGTAATTGTTGCATCATGGAAAAGAATTTTATGCTTTCGATCCTTACTAATATTATAAATGCGCATGCTAATTTGTTCGTTTGTTACACTTTCAAGCTTTAATTACTCAACCCATCACCATGAATTTTTACGTAAATATATTCAGAAATACAGAAAAGAATATAGGGTACCTTTCATACAGAGTCAAATTAACAATAACACTAGGCTAAACTTCGGGGAATGGCTAGTTTCACTATAAATTACTGTTAGTTGTTGCCAATTGTTGCTCGAAAATATGCTTTACGATTTAGTTGAAAAGGTTTTATCATGAATGCAGCAGTAGCTTTAGCAGTGATGCGTGTTCAAACAAACAAACAGACAGAAATTTCTAAAAATGATAGAAATATATTTTATTTACTTATTCCTAGACAAACTAGACAACAATATTTTTTACAAAAATCTAAAAACCACAGGCACTTTAGATTTACGTTCTTATTATATGTATAGATAGATTATATATTGTAAGTAAAGTTGCTTGTCTTATATATCAGTTGACTATATTAATAATTAAGAGTACAGTATTAATGTAGTATGTATTTATTTCAGATGCTTATTGCCCTTTCTGGTAAATTGACAGGTTATGATGGAACATTTCCATTTGAGAAACCGGGGGATAAATATAATGGTGCTAGATACCAGGGAATGAGGCTTGTATGTTTATTTACCGAATAATTATACCCATCCTTAACGTGAGAGTGTTAATAAGTAAAAAAAATAAAAACAATTGATGACCATTTTTAAAAATTGTCTTTGTACATGACAATATTTTTTTAGGGTTAAAAATAATGTAATTTTTTATTAATTTCTTGAGGATTTAGGTTCTCATCGCATTCCTTATGATAAAATATATATTTTTTTTTGTACTTTATTGGCTAATTTTATTTTGATGAGTAAATTCTGCAAAGTGTGTTTTATTCCGTTATTTCAAATTTGTGGAGGTAATACATGATCTATAATTACGTCTTACAGTGGTTTTTAGAAGTACAGTACAACCTTAATATAACGAACCTCAATTTAACGACTTCCTCGATTTGACAAATTTTTTGTAATCCCCTTGAATTGTCCGTAAGAGTCAGTGTAAATAATACCTTTACATTACGATTTTTTTTATGAACGACCTCTTTATAACGAATTTTCAACTATAAAAAAAAAGGTGTAAATACCTCTGATTAACAAATTTTGCCAACTCAAAACCTTTATATAACATTTTATTGTGATTTTATTATCTAAGGGAAAAAATATGTTACCTACCTAATTGTTTTTAAATAGAAAATACATAGAGTAATTTGCCAAAAATGCGTTATCATTTATAAACAAAAGTTGATCGCTATAACAAGATGAGTATGTAATGTTGAGTTTAAAACTATGTATTTCTTTGCCTCTTTATAACAAATTTTAGACCAACCTTACCTCAATATAACAAATTTTAGTTTAACGAACTACTTGATAAAACGAATATTTACGAGTTACCGTCGGATTTGTTATATCGGGGTTGCACTGTATAAGTGAGTAACTGATTTGCTGCATTTATTTTTCTGCTAAGTGTTTCTATTGATTTGTTTGTTTGCGCTTTGATAAAATCTGACGAGGAAACATATATTTGAAATTAACTTGTATTTTAATAACCATAAAAACATTGTTTCAGTTTTGCACAACTCTGGGTGCTCTTGTGATTCCTTTAACCTTTTTGTCGATATGGGAAATGACAAAATCATTGGAATCTACTTTTATCGGAACTATGCTCTTGTTGTGTGGTAAATATTATAAATAAATACTGTTAAAGGAATTAAAATCGATTTAATAATTGTGTTAAATATTCAATATATTGAAAAAACTTACCTTCTTTCAGATGTAGGATTTCTTACCTTAAACAGATATATTCTATTGGACCCTATTTTATTGTTTTTCATGAGTTGTTCAATATATGGTGCCTTTAAGGTGAGTTTAGTTAATAGAGAATTAAAAATTAATGTTTTTTTTTTTATGTAATTTTCTGCTAACATTGAAAAAATACCAACACAATATAGCATAAAAATTATGAAAAATAAGTTAAACAAGATATTTTTGTATCTAAAACTCGAAATATAAATATAAGGTAAATAAAGCAACTAGGCAAGAAAATATGTTTCATAATTATCTAAGACTAGCGGGCCCGGCAGAAGTTGTCCCGCCCTAATTATAAAAAAATCCTTGATAAATTAAATACCAAAACGTGCCCCATGAATCACTTTGTCTATTGGTGAAAACCGTATGAAAATCCGTTCAGTAGTTTTTGAGTTTATCGCGAACAGACAAACAGACAGACGCGGTAGGGGACTTTGTTTTGGGGGGGGCAAAACGGGGGGGGGGGGGGGCGGGCCGGCAAACAAACCCGCGCCGGCGGGGGCCCCGGGGGGGCCAGGGGACCCCAAAAACCAAACAAACAAAAAACACCCGGCCCCCAAAAACCAGGGGGGGGGAGCCCATACTATGTAATGATAGATTATATGATAACTAATATAACACTAAAAAAAATTGATCGAAATATATTGAGTACCTAGTTTTTTCGTGATGCGCACGTAAAGGCAGACGTATATAGAGACGTACGTAGAGTCTCAATAATTCAGTACTTCTGTAGTCTGATACGTCCAATAATCAGATATCCCACGCTCACGTTGCCCTCACTCCTTCCTACGTTCCTTACATACCTGCGTACCGGTATCAGTATAACCTAAAATTATACACAATTCTTCTGTACAATCCAATGATCTAAACATTCCAAATAATCCGACGCCCCCTGGTTTTCAAAGTGCCTCATTAGTGACTCTCCTGTGATCTAAATATACAAAAATCTATTAAAATCTAAAATATGAACTCCGAAATTACTCAACCGATCTTCATGAAAGCTGGCATTTATGTATGATTTAGTCTAACTTGAGAGATAAGATAATTTATATTTCGATTAATGACATCGATGTTTGTAATAACAAATTAAATTATGGTCAATGTTGATTATTGTAATTATTTTTCAGATTCATCAGTTTCGAACAGATGGCGCTTTAAATTAGTTTGTTGACAGAAAATTGTAGGACCAACTGTTATAGATGTCTCATATATGACGCCACGTTTTCATTTTGACAATAGTTTATCATAGTTTTAATTCAATATGTAATGAGCGCGGTTGAGTCAGCTAGTATAATATCACTACATATTATTAAAGTAAGTCCTCTGCCGCGTCTGTCTGTCTGTTCGCGATAAACTCGAAAACTACTGAATGAATTTTCATACATTTTTCACCAGTAGATAAAGTGATTCATGAGGACGGTTTTAGGTATATAATTTATCAAGGTTTTATCCAGACAGGTTTTATTTAGTCCAGAGAAGGACATTGTCCGCCGGGCCCGCAAGTAAATATTAATTAGATTATTCTAAAACATTCTAGAAAAACGAAACAACGCATGTTCTATCACAGGTTCGCACATTGACTGACGAGGGCCTTCCACCGTTCTCCACGCGTATGTTAAGTTGGCAGCTGTTCCTCGGTGTCTCTCTAGCTGGTACGATGTCCGTGAAGTTTGTCGGTTTGTTCGTTGTACTCTTCGTGGGTTTACGCACGATTGCTGATCTATGGAACGTGCTCGGTGATCTGGGACAACCAGTTGTGAGTCATTGAATATAACTTTTTTAAGATAAAATAGTTTAAAACATTTATCAAATTAGCATTAACTATAACTGTTACAGGAGAAAGTGGAATTTGACATTTTAGCATTCGACTACTGTATTACTAATCTCGTGTGTAGATTTTTAAGACCCAGAATGCACCAAAATGGCGGATAATATTTTTAAAACAAAATTTTTGTAATTATAATTTTTATCACGTAATGTGTTATTTTTAAAACTTATGCTATCATCAGTCTGTTGACTCACATAAAGTCTACATTCGGGCGGAGCTTAAGGCTATACTTATGGTAGGTAAATGATGATAATCCAATCTAAGATCACTTTAAATCTAGGGAGAACTAGCTCTCAAGTGCTGGAACATGCCTATAGGTACTTTATGACAGACTGTCAACTTGAGGGTGGTAATTAGCCAGGCGGGTTTAGAAAGCCCTATATTTTTGTTCCATCACGATGCTTTCCTTCACCGAAAGCATAGACTAGGTACAAGGTTCGAATATACGTCGACCGACGTAGTATTCAGCCACGCTACTTCATAAGCTATGAGAGCCAGATCGGAATAAACTATAGTTTATTCCAAGGGCAGGTGGAGTTGCAGAAAATTAAACTTTAGTATTCTGTCGTTACATTTTAGAATGAACTAAATCCATTGTTAGCCTTTCTCATATTTTACGTATTTTTTTTAAATCTTCATATTTTGTTCATGGATAATATGAAGAACATAAAAAAAAACTTCAAAACCTTATCGACGGCATAATTTGAACTTCGTTGTCAGTGTATAAAAAGTAAAATCTTATAAAATTAATAATGAACGATTAAAATTGGATTTACCTCATTTTGAAATATAATGACACTGATATGTTATCGTAAATTAAAATTGTATCTGCCGCTCACAATTACTTTTACCACATAACTTGGTAAAGGGGTGGAGTGAAAGACATAGTAATTCAAACAATTATTCTTTATAATCTATACTATTATTATAAAGAAATAAACTTTGTTTTTGTTGCTAGTTTTAAATAGAATTATTCATTGAAACAATGAGATAAATGACATCGAAACTACGTGGGAAAATTATACGCCTTTTATGAGGTTAATGGCCCACGTATAAGTTGTACAAATTTAATGAATAAAAAAATATGTTTTTGTGTATTTTATCTTATTTTGCAATTAATGGAAAAGTTTATTAAACATAGTAATGTTAATTTCTTTTTATTTTATAAAGAATGAGTACATTACACTTTTGACTTTTCTCTACTTCACTACATATTAATTATAAAACAAAGTACCTTACCGCGCGTCTCTCTGTCTGTCTGTTCGCGATAAACTAAAAAACTACTGATCGGATTTTCATGCGGTTTTGACCATTAGATAAAGTGATTCGTGAGGAAAGTTTTGTTATATAATTTGTCCAGGTTTTTTTATAATCAGGGCGGGACAACGTCTGCCGGGCCCGCTAGTATTTAATAAACATGTGTTTAAAGGCCGGCAACGCACTGGCGACGCCTCTGGTGTTGCTTGTGTCTATGGACGGCGGTGATCACTTACCATCAGATGACCCGCCTGTCCGTTTCCCCCATAATAAAAAAAAAAACTGAGAAGAAATTATGTAAACGATAATGCAAACCGTATCAAAATCCTCTATGTACTTTAAAATAAAATACAGACGTACGCGAAAAGCGAGTATGTTTTATAATATATATTTTATTTTTATATCATAGGAGGCTAACGAACAGGTGGGTCACCTGATGTTATGTGATCACCACCGTCCATAGACACTTGCAACACCAGAACAGTCGCAAGTGTGTTACCATCCTGTGTCTGGGGAGAGGGATTGGGGAAGGGGGGGGGCGAGGGGAGGTGGGTTATCCAGCGCTCTCACTGACCGAACGAAACGCAACAATGCAAGCACTATTACTTCACGTCGGTTTTCTATGAGAGGGTGGTACTACCCCAGGCGAGCCGACCCATTCATGCTGAAACCAGTAATAGTTTCAGCGTGGCTCTACCACCATTAACCGACCCATTCATGCTGAAACCAGTAATAGTTTCAGCGTGGCTCTGCCACCTCTGAAATTTCTATTCATATTCATGCAAATAGTTGTGCGTTATGTTTATAGAAAAAAAGATTGAAGGTAAATCTAAGCTTTCAGAATGAAACTAGATAAATTTGGTTTTAAGATTTGGTTACTTGTATGTCACTGTCGGAAATTCCGTCGGCTCTGAGAACAGATTATATAAAGCTAATACACCTGTAATCGAGTTTAATACAAAGAAGTAGGAAACTCGTAATATTTTTTTTACACGTTATAGGTTTTAGCGTATGACCACAATCTCATATCATATTAAATTTCTTTGTGCTTCAAGATGGTAAACACGCTAGATGGATACACTGGTTCTCAAGTGCGTGGGCCGGAAGACACCAACAGGTGTTTGGCGACAGATTTTCAATTTGAGAGTCGTAGATAGCCACGCGGACTTAGAAAAGCTACACCACCATGCTACGGTTTCTTCACGATATTTTCCTTCACTGAAAGCCCCAACTCACTCACAAGGATTCGAAGTTATGTTTGTGTGTGTTTAAAGTGCTATAAAGCCATCATAGCTGTAGTATGACGTATACCCAACAAGAAATATTCTTTTTGATTATGTCAGTACTGACTTCAACAACAAGATAATAAACTACTCTCGTTTATTTTCCTTATGTATTGTATACATATGTATTGAAAATACGTGTTTTGTTTACGTGTTTTGGATATTATTTTAGCTAGTTAATCTACTTGATGTTACAAAATAATATTTCTTATTAATACATTGACGGTACAGGGCCGTATCTGTGGGGGGGGAGGGGGCTCATTGTGGGGCAATGCTCTATCTTAAAAATACCAAATACTAAGATAAATTATTATAATTAAATTGTTTGTTCGTAGTTTGAGATTAAAAAAAATGTAGCGATAGGTATCTAAACTTTTCCGAACATACCACAGTTTGTGACACACGAGGGCAGATCAATTATGATACATTTTTTACTTCCCTACCTGTAACCAATGCTGCCCTACCTCAAATTCGACTCTAGCTACAGCCCTGTAACATGCTAGTCTATCTATCTCTTTTACTCTTTCGTAAAATGATGTTATTGTAGTAGTGCAGCGATTAGTTTATAGAGTTAATATAGAATACTATATGTAAAAATGTTTAGAAAAGTTGATTTGTAAAGAGATGAGTGTTAATAAACTGCAATAACTGAAAAAAGTGAAAGGGAGTTCTAATATTAAATAAGACTACAATTTCTTGCAGACGTTAACGTTAAAACATCTTGTCGGAAGAACAGTCACCTTAATAATTTGGCCGGTGATACTCTATATCTTCTTCTTCTGGATACATCTAACTGTGCTCAGTAAAAGGTAAGTATAATAGAAACCTCGCATAGTCGACCCTCGATATGTTCACAATCTCAGCAACTCAAAAGAAATATTTGTTCCATTCGCTTTATGCACCAATACTTTAATTACTCGAAATCTGAACCATTGATTATTCGAAGTAAGTGGTATTTCAGTATATATTTTCTCCATGTAATACCAAAAAAAAAAAATACCTCTCTATCTCGAATATATTAATGTTTTATTTTGCTAGCTCTGTAACTAAATGAGTCTAAAAGAATAACTCCTGTAACTCGAATGACAAAAGTAAGGTAACGTTTGTGACGATATATTAATATTTCTTAGTTTTTCAAGCTAAAACTACTGTGTGCATTTTGATTAAACTTTACAATAATGGTCAAAATATAGCGATTTAAAAATCTTCAGGTGACAGGACTGGTCTCAATTTATTCACAAAAATCGTTATATCATTGTAAATTACATCAAGATGTGTTCAGTACTTTTTGCGCGAAAGGGTTACAAACTTCCACCCATTTTCAAAGTGCCTCGTATATAATATTCATAGTATAGTAATAGAATTGGAAGACATTATTAGCATACGAGTAATTTCCACAAAACTTTTTTTCCTAGTAAGAATTTGAATTTATGTCATATTTGTATATTAGGTAGGATAGAATCTAAACCTTTGCAAGTTTAATTCTTTTTATAAAAACCGTTTTAACCTAAAACGTTACACGATTTTATTCGCGTCTCCTTAATTTCGACATATCGAGGTTTTATTGTTTTATTTCAAGATTATGTCTCAAGATTAAAAAAAAAAAAACAGTTTTATGCATCTCTTTTTTGGTTAGCGGCAACGGAGACGGTTTCTACTCTTCCGGGTTTCAAGCCCGCCTCGAAGGGAACAGCTTGCATAATGCGAGCGCCCCACGATTCGTGGCTTACGGTGCGTTGATCACGTTGAAAAACCACAGAACTGGTGGTGGATACCTTCATTCCCATCATCATTTATATCCAGCTGGTGTCGGAGCTAGGCAGCAGCAGGTGAGAATTATTATTTATCTTGTTATATAAGCGTTAATTATTTTAAAGCTCTAAAGCTCTTTCAGGTCTAGAAAATCTCGTAAAGTAAATTTATCGTGTTTTTTAAAAAACATTACAGATGTGACTTTCTAAAAGGATGTTTAATTTTTTTTAAATAGGTACGAAATGAACTAAATCCAATTTTAGCCGTTCCTAATATTTTACGTTATTTTTCATTTTCCATTCGTTTCCACATATTTCTATTTCCTACCTTAGTTGTAGATAATAATCTACAAAACGAAATAGGCGGCTCATGTTTTTTTTTCATCGATATACTCTGTGATCGTTTTTCATTGTCCTAATTAGGTAACGTAAAATGAACTGTGATATCGATTGTTTTTATAATCGATTACGATTCATTTTAAAATTATCACGTTTGTGATAGATAACTACGTACACGCACAAAGATGATAACAACCGTTGGCTCCTGAAGCCGTTTGATCGCGAACACGTTAAGGGGACTGTAATACTCCGGAGCGGTGATCTGGTTCGCCTGACGCACGCACCGACTGGCAGGAACCTGCACTCGCATCGCGAGAGGGCTCCACTCACCACCAAACATATGCAGGTCACAGGATACGGGGAGGTCAGTGCGCAGAAACACTTACACTCGAATAAACCAATCGACACTACATTTACATCTATTACATTTACATTTTTCTCTTTTTATCACGCTTTTATTAGCTTCACCTGTATGTATGTATGTAACCGACCCCTTTGAGCTCGATTTTGTCCTACTTTGAACGATCAGATTTAATTCAAACTTTCCACACCTGTCAAAGGACGATGACAATGCAATAATCCGAAAAAAAAAAAGTTAAAAAAATTTAACTAAAAAATGAAAAATAAATAACAGTTTAAAAAAACATGCGATGCGTCACTATTAATATCAGCACCTCCAGATATCAGTATTTTTATCATTTTTTTGTCACTTTTTACAAAAATATACATTTATTTCTAATTTACACTATTCTTAATCCAAATTTATTAAATTTTATTTTCTGTTTTTAGTTGATTTTTTATGAAAGCGTTTTTTTTAGTTTTTTTAAACTATTGTTTATTTATCTATCTGTCCATATAAATAAGATGATAAATGCTGTTGAGTGAAGATATCAATTAATTTTCCAAGTGAAACTTCTAATGGAAGGTCTTTGAAATTCTGATCGGCAGCCTTTTCGTGTGACGAAAAGGGGTGGAGGCAATGATATTATAACAAAAAAGCTGTAGATATATCATAATCGTTTCGACAGCGACTCTTTAAAACATGGCTAGTAGCTAGCTTATTTTTGATGTTTTTTTTTCGAACTGACTACGCTATTGCCTTGTAAGGCTTTTACAGCTTCACCGGACTACTAAAGCGAGCGCTTAAGGTACCCAGCCGATTTTAATTAGGCAACTAGCTAAAGGGTGCGCGGCACACCTCGGCTTGGGCTGTTGCTGATATCCCGGATCTGACCTAGCTAAACTATTCTAAGCTATTCATACATAATATTCGTTTATGAATCATACAATTGAGATTGCATGATTCACAAACGCATACGTGTATATCGGATGTGATTTTTGACGGATGCCCCGTTAATCGGCCCGTGTCTAAAATATGCCATCTTACTTCCACATTTTATCTAAGACAGTGTGGCGTTACAGTATTACTTTACTATGTGTGCGTTATCGTACCATTTGTTTTGTCAAAATATCGTGTAGGTAACGTATCTACAGCTTTTTAGTTTAAACACTGTGGCGGGTAGAGTGTTGAATACACCGGTTCTCGTCTAATCGGCAAAGTTCAGTGACTTCGGTCGCGGTCACTACTTGGATAGGTGACCGTCCGGGAACACCGTGTGACGTTTAGTTTTTGTTATATTTGTTTTATTTAAAATGCTATCAACATATTTTTCTTCACCGAAAGTTTAACTTATAGGAATCTAACCGAATAAGATGACAAATAACCGGGTGAAGGTATTTTGTACTGAGGGGTATAGAAAAAAAAACACAATAGCAGCATTCATGACATCAATTAACATAATTATTTTTTTTTAATCTACCGTCTGATTACTGATTATATTTTTTTTTTTCATCAGGACGGTATCGGCGACGCTAACGATGTATGGAAAGTACTAGTCTCCGGCGGCAGCGACGATGATGAAGTGCAAACGGTTAAGAGCAAATTAATGTTTGTGCATTATTTACAGGTAATTCTAAACATTCTTTATCTACTGTTTGTCTCCAACCTTTTTGTGTGACGAAAATTGGTGGGGGTAAACACTGTGTCGCTTAAAGTGTTTAACACACCGGTTCTCGTCCGATTACCAAAGTTAAGCAACGAAGGGCGCGGTCAATACTTGGATGGGTGACCGCCTGGAAACACCGCGTCACGTCGGCTTTTTGTTGTACTCTTTTAATGAAAATGGTTCCCTGTAATAAAAACGTCTCATTTCTATCGTGTGTCTTTATGACACATCCTGTTTTTCTTTGTTATAGATATAAATGAAAAGTATTTATTTTCCAAAAAAATGTCTATTCTAAACCTAGGTAAGTGTTTGTGGTAAGTGTACTTGTAAGTGTTTAAGTATTCTATAAGGTTCATACATCTAAATATATAAAAATCCAGTATCTCAATATTTGTCCACGATAAACTCCAAAACTACTCTACTGATCGTCATAAAAATTTGTCCAACTTGAGAGATAGGATAATTTATATTTCGACTAATGACCTCAATATTTTTAATTGCAAATTAAGTGATTGTAAGAGTTGATTATTGTTATTAACTGTAAGTTTCATTAATCTCGAACAGATGGCGCTTTAAATTAGTTTGTTGTCAGAAAACTGTAGGACCGACTGTTATAGATATATCATAGATGACGCCACGTTTTAATTTTGAATCTCTTTTTCAATTCCAGTTTATTTTACGGTCCACGTGTACCGTTAATCTATTTACTATGTGACCTTGCTATTTCTGTATCAAGTTTTTAGACAGACTCATTACCAGGGCTGTAGCTAGAATCCAATTAGTGGTAGGGCAGCATTGGTTACAGGTAGAGCGATAGTAAATAAATTATCATAACTGATTTGTCCTTGAATCTCACAAACTGTGGTATGCTCGGAAAAGTTTAGATACTTATCGCCACAATTTTTTTTTCTCAATATATGAGCAAACAATTTCATTATAATAATCAACCTTAGTTTTTGGTATTTTTAATGTAGGGCATTGTGATTTCAAGGTAGGGCATTGCCAATGACAAAGGACAATGCCCTCCCACCTTAGCTATGGCCATGTTCATTACCCCATAATACAAAATACGTTATAATAATTTTAATTAATCGTGTAATACCTGAGCCACAGAAACGCGTATAAAGCGATGTAATTCCATATCGTAACTCTTCTCAAACCGTAGGCATGCGTTCTCACGACAACTGGGAAGCAATTACCGAAATGGGGTTACGAACAACAAGAAGTCGCCTGCAACCCGAACCTCAGGGATAAGAACGCACTGTGGAACATCGAGGATAACGTATTCGATGATTGTTAGTATTTGTATTACATGATTCCAAAAGCATAATCTCATTTTTCTTACAGTTTTTTAACTATGGCAACATGTGTGCTCCCACTAACGGACTATCTTGAAACAAAGAACATACAAACTTCAGAGAAAATGTATTATTAGGTTACGCGATTATTCGAAAAGTTGCATAGTGGTGGGGTTTTCTTTAAGTCCGCTAGGTTAGCTAGCACCCTCAAGATGAAGTACTGTCGCCAAGCACCTGTTGGTGTGTTCCGGCAGCTGCACCTGAGAGCCAATTCTTCTCCAAGTGTAACGTGTTTAAGATTGTGGTCGAATGCTAAAAGTATTAAAATAAAAAACATTTACTAATCTGTATTAGTAATATTATCGACTGCCAATGAAGGAAAATATCGTGAGGAAACTTGAAACTGAGAAATGTTCTTTTATTACTAAACTAGCCTCTGCCCGCGACTTTGTCCGCGTGGAATAATTAGTTTGAGCTTACGTAAACACGCAGCGGAAGCTCTCAAGAGAAAGAGAAAAAAAAATCCGATTGTGAAACATTATTAATTGATCCTCCGCTCCTATTGGTCTTAGCGTGATTATATATATCCTATAACCTTCCTCGATAAATGAGTTATATAACACTGAAAGAATTTTGCAACTCGGTCCAGTAGTTCCTGAGATTACCCCCTACAACGACACAAACTCGCAAACTTTACCTCTTTATAATATTAGTATAGATTTATCTGATAAAAATATATAGTTACTAGCGTGCCCGGCAGACGTTGTCCTGTCTTGATAATAAATAAATACTAAAATTCACCACCTACTTATAAAAGCGACCTACCGACACCAATTGTGAATCGAAACCATTCTTGAATCTATTTGAACATACAAGGTATTTTATCAAAATCTGTCCAAATAAAGATTAGACTCCATGTATATTTATTAAATAGATTCAAAATTGTCTTATAATTAATTAAGCACAGTTATAAATATATAATGAGATAAGCAGTTGATTGACCAACAACAATTCATCACATTAGCTTGTAAAACACCCACTGTAGATCCATAGGCGTTATCCTGAAGAAAAGTGTGGGCATAATTATTACACACAACGTATTGGCGATTTCAAACTCTAAGGAACACGTAAATTACAAGACATTATAGGAAAATGTTGTCGAACTCAATTTTTTTTTTCTCTCTTTAGTACCGAAAGTGAGCTTCGAAGCATACGCGTCCGGTTTCATAGAACGGTTGTTCGAGTCACACGCCGTCATGTTCCAGGGCAACGCGGGACTCAAACCCAAGGAGGGGGAGGTCACATCCCAGCCCTGGCAGTGGCCGATCAACTATAGGGTCAGTACATCTATTTCATAAAAAAAATGACAAATTCAAATTATGAAGTAGTTGCAACAAAAAATTTAATTAAGCAAACACAGTGCCTTCTTTGTTCTCTTCGGCTATTGCTTTACTTTTGCGGTCTAGATAATTGGAGCGATGATTGAGTTCGCAATTTGTTAAATGTAAGTCACTAGATTCATGCCCTTTAAGTCTTATAATTTTATACATCTCTTTAATCATGGCAAGTCAAGAAATCATTCATAACCGACTTGAATTGTGTATAATGATTTCAAAATGACGTATAGTGCCACCAAAATTACATAATATAAGGGTAAAAAAAACAAGCTTATTAATTTCAATTACAGCGATTATTATGATATACCATATCGGGAACTTTTGTATACTTAATGAGGGAAGCGAAATCTCCCCCCCCCCCCCCCCCACTGTGATTTATCTAGGAAAATTAATAATGAGCAGCACTTGATAATGGAGTGTGCCAAGAACACCATCACACAGCATCTTGGCTGAACCCTGTTCGGGTGAAGCTAAGACGCTGTATGATCTGGTAATGATACCTCATCAGCAACTGTCCTGGTGGACCTAGAAACATTAAAGAACATTGGGCTGATATGTTCATTGGAATAAAAGCCCCTGAAAATAAACTAAACTAGCTGTGCCCGCGACTTTTTCCACGTGGAACCTTATTTGAAAAACATTTATTAATAAAATTACCTGAATGTATTAAGTCCATTTACTTATCTAATTTTCTCTCGTACATAAGTATCGTCATTAAAATTATAATAACTTTTGATATAATTAGTCGATTTTTATAAAATGAAAGGTAAATGTACCACGAGGATATGCTTTATGATTTTCTTGGTGAAGATTTATCGTGAACGCAATACTTTAGCAGTGATGCGTGTTCATACAAACAGACAGACAGACAGACATTTCTAAAAATGATTGAAATGTATTCTTTTACTTATTTCTAGATACCTGCAACAATTTTTATCACGAAAATCTAAAAAGTAGAGACACGTTAGATTTATATTGTTATTATATGTATAGATTATATATTATGATGCTAAATTTGTTTTATGCAGGGTCAGTTCTTCTCTGGTAGCGGTCACAGGATATATTTACTGGGTAATCCTGTAGTCTGGTGGGGAAATCTTGCCTTTCTGGTGGTTTTCTTCATCGTTTACGTCGTAAACGCTATCAGAGAGAAGAGAGCGGAAGCTTTCGGTGCCGTTATTCAAGGTAATGTGATATCATCATCCTTTTAACACATAAATAGGGGAGGCGTAACACGTCCTTCCCTTTCACTTTATCTACTGTCTGTGAAATCAGTATTAACATACACAGATCAGTCATTACACAATCCATCCAGACCTTAGTCGGTTTTTTTCTCTAGTTCTGTATATGTCCACTTTCATGGTTAAAACATTTTTGGTTACATGACTTTCATCTCTCCTTTTGACGCGCCTGTACAGTGCTAACCTATCACTCCGCAACTTCTTTCTCGCTGCAGCTATTTTCAAGCTCTCTCTGGTATACTCGATTTTGATACAGACACATCTTAACATATGTATATCTGTCACAGATTCTTTCATCCCTCTCTTTGTTATGTGAACTGAAATTAAGTTAATAGTAATTGGTTAAGAAATTAATTGCGAATTGTGAATGCGTATCATTTGAAACCGACTGTACCGATTTGAATATTGTTTTCAGATTATTATCGGGTTAAATCAGAGGACTGATCTAGGTTACATATCACGATTTTTATAGGACTTAAGCGGTAATGATAAAATTGCTATTTTTAATCTACATAAAAATGGTGGAACATCAACGCGTAGTCGCTGGTACTATTAATATTAACTGAAACAAGACAAAAATTTATCGATTATTAAGATGCTTAATTTTTTTTAAGTCAAACTTCTTTTGCGAGGGCTTTGAAATTTTGATCGACAACCTTTTTGTATGACTAAAAGTGGTGGGGGTAAACACTGTGTCGTGCAATGATATTATAATTAAAAAGCTGTACATACATCATAAGAGTTTCGACAACGCCATGTTAAAACTTGGCTAGCTAGCAAACGTGATCTAGCCGCGTCAATCCGTCCGTATCTAAGCAACATATACCTATTTCTTTATCACCACCGATATTGAGATTATGCCATCCACATTATATCTAACACAGCGTGGCGTTACAGTATTACTTTACGTATGTGTGCGTTATCGTGCCATGTGTTTTATCAAAATATCATGTAGGTAACGTAGCTATAATTTTTTTAGTTATAATATCATTGGTGTCGGGTCGAGTGTTGAAACCACCGGTACTCGTCAAATCACCGAAGTTTATCAATGTCGAACGAGGTCAGAACTCGGATGGGTGGCCGCCTGGAAATTTTTCGTAAAAATGTTTCCATGTAATTCAATAGTTTCTATCGTGTGCCTTGACGACTCCCTGTTTTTATAGATAACAAGGAGCGGAGTTTGCTAAATGCCGCCGGATGGACATTCATAGGTTGGGCGCTACATTATGTCCCGTTCTGGGCAATGGGCAGGGTCCTCTACTTCCATCATTATTTCCCAGCTCTCGTGTTCAGCTCCATGCTAACTGGTAATTATCTATACTAATACTAATCTATATCTATATTTCTATACTATATACTATAATATTATAAAGAGGTAAAGTTTGTGAGTTTGTGACGTTGTGGCATTGTAGGGGGTAATCTCAGGAACTACTGGTCCAATTTGAATAATTCTTTCGGTGTTATATAGCTCATTCATCGAGAATGGTTATAGGCTATATATCATCACGCTGAGGCCAATAGGAGCGGAGCACAGATGAAAAATGTTTCAAAATCGAGATGTTTTTTTCTTTTTGAAAGCTTCTGCTGTGTGTCAGCGTTAGCCCAGAGCAGTAACTATTACTACGCGGACGAAATCACGGGCAGGGGCTAGTATATAATAATTTATAAACATACAGACAGGGAAAAATAGTTAGCGCTGTCATTCAGATAACGTCATATTTATAAATTGCTGCAATACTTATGTCCACAAAAGGGATGTTTATTAAAAACAATTTAAATATTTTAATCATGTATATACTATTCAAAACATCCTTGCCCGTTTGAGTAACATATACAGACAGTACTTGCACAATTGCCATTTAATTTTTGTTTTTTTAGGCAAACGAACAGGTGTGTCACCTGATGTTAAGTGTTCACCGCCGTCCATAGACACCTGCAACACCAGAAGAGTCGCAAGTACGTTGCCAGCCTGTATTTGGGAGAAGGAGGAGTGGGGAAAGGGAGGGGAGTTGGGTATCCGGCGCTCTCACTGACCGAACGAAACGCAACAATGCAAGCACTGTTACTTCACGTGGGTGTTTCTGTGGGTCGGGTGGTAGTACCGGGGGCGAGCCGACCCATTGATACTGAAACCAGTAATAGCTTCAGCGTGGCTCTACCACCTACAGATACTAATACAAGCGATGATGGCTTAGTTGATACCGTGTTCGGAAACAGCATCGATAGAACGGTTTGAATCATTTCAGCTGAGTCCTAGCTTCCGGTGTAGGGAAAACGTTGTGATGAAGTCATAACATGATGGTTGGATTTATTCTAAACCCGCCTAGCTATTACCCTCAGTTGAAAATCTATCCCCAAGCACTTGGTGTGTTCCGGCAGCTGCACTTGCGAGCCAGACCCCTCTAGGTTTGAAAAATTCACCACCATAGACCATATCATCTGTTGACGCTGGTTGTATTTGCGATAAAAAGGTTTGATAATTCGGTGGGATGCTTTTCTGGTGATCGCTAAGAATGCACAACGGTCGGAAAGATATGGGGAAAAATAGGACTCACCTTTTGGCCGATGTCACTGTCCTAGGAGGCCTCCTCTTCACTCACTGACACTTCGCTTCGCACCTTTCACTTTTACTTGCTAATTATAACAATTAACGTTTATAATGCAATTCATTAATAATATTTGATCACAGAGATGTGCGCCGTAGTCATTATGTATTCGGACTGACTTAAGCACCGGTGAGGGGGTTGGGGGGGAGGAAATATGACATTTGATGGATTTAAAGAAGGACGGATAATACCGTTGTGCATTGCAATGCTTCTTAACCATTTTCGCCTAAACATCATCATTTAACATCAGATGAGATTATACGGTTAAACACTAAAATTTATATAGTTTAAAAAATAATACAAGTCATAAGGATATAGATGTGGCACAGATAACACTCTTTTTGTAAAAAATTAATAAAACATCATACGCATTGTAATCAATTCCCCGATTTTGGAGATAATTTGATAGTTTCGTGAATATTCATCAACACTAGGCATATTACTGTAATAGGTGACGCAAAAAATGGAAACCTTTCTGACGGCCGTTTTTTATAATAATAATTAATAGTTAAAGTCTATTTAAAAGACTATATACTGCTATAAACTATTTATTGATAGCGCTATACTAATAAAAAAAAATACGTGCGTGTATCAGTGTACACACGTAAGAAGTGAAACTTCTTTATGACATCATTTTTCGAAAAATGATCTACTATATTTACAACTTTACAGATAAAAAAAAATTGAAAACAAAAAAATGGAATCTGATCATTGTGAGCTCACCTTTAGAAATAAACATGGCGCATAACGGAAAAATGTACAGAAATTAAGATGGCGCGTAACCGAAAAACGTTACATACGTTTTTACATGCTCTAAAATTCCTCCCTACGTCGATAAAGAAGTTTCACTTCAAAAGTTGTTTTACTATGGTCATTTTTAAAATATTATAAAGGGACTCGGCAATGACGCATTTGACTCGTAATACTAACACGAGAGTTCTTACTAAAATATGCAATCAGTATATATATAGGTAATACTATTATTAAGTATTATTATTAAAAAAAAAAGCCGAAGTAGTCATAAGGAATGCCGACAGAATTAAAAACTCAAAACGATAGAATAACAGTGTTCTGTTAAATTATGTGATATTTGCACTTCGAGCAATAATTATATACATTTTATTAATCAATCACACATATGCTTGAAGCGATGCTGGCATAAAGTTGATAGCGTGTTCGGACACAGCTTCGATAGACGTAGGGTCGAATCCTAGGTACTGATTCGGAGCTTCCTGTGGAAGGAAACGTTGTGATCAAAATCAAAATATCCTTTATTCAATTTAGGCCCTGAGAAGGCCCTTATGAACGTAAACAACCCAACTAGAAGAACCGGCAAGAAACTCGAGCTGGTTTATCTTTTCATGTTATATATTTTTACCAAACATAAATAGTTACATTCGTTATTAGTGGATGCACAGAGAGGGCCGTCATTTCCAGATGTCACAATCGTTCACACGTGATGAAACCATACCAAAGCTTTTTCTAACCCCGCCTGGCTCTAGCTACCAGTTTCGAGTTGAAAATTTGTCACTAAGCACTCGGTGTGTTTCGACAGATGCACTTGAGTGACAATGTCCTAAAAAAAACATACATTTTTCCAGGTATCCTCATAGAATATCTTCTAAACAGCATCAAGAGTTTCCTAACCCCTGAGCTAGGAAGAACTGCTTATCACTGCATCATAGGACTTCTCATGTCGACAACAGTGTACAGTTTTTATGTGTTCTCACCGTTAGCTTACGGTATGAACGGACCGTTGGCCAATGAACCAAATTCCACGATGTCCGGATTAAAATGGCTCGAGTCTTGGGAGTTTTAAACCTTTACGTTCATTACGTTCATGTATTTACATTTAATGAGGACAGAACAGAACAGGAACAGAAAATAATGAGGAATTTTAAAACGATATGTAGCTTGTTCTTTCTTACTGAAAGGACTAAAATTAATTACGTATATATTTTTATATTAGGTCTTTACCTATGAAATTGCCGTTTTGTAAGAAAAAATTTAAACGATTTTTTTTCATGTATTTTTTATTTGTATTAATCGAAGTAATCACCCATGCAATCAATGCATCTTTGCCAACGCAGTGGCAGTTTATTGATGCCCTTCTTAAAGAAATCAGCTGGACGGGAGGCAACAAATTTTTCAAAGGCATTTTGTACTGCCTCTCGGGTATTGAATTTTTTTCCCGCCAAGGAGTTATCCAAATTCTGGAAAAAGTAGTAGTCTGTAGGCGCAAGGTCTGGTGAGTAGGGCGGATGACGGAGAACTTCCAACGCCTGTTCTTGCAACTTGGAGACCGTCTGCTGTGCAGTATGAGGTCGCGCGTTGTCGTGCAGGAGCAGCGGAGACGTGCGATTGACCAATGCTGGTTGGAGATGTGCCAGCTTCTCCATCATTGTGTTCAGTTCTTCACAGTACACATCTGCAGTAATGCTCACCCCGTTTGGTAAGAAGCTGTGATGAATCACACCGGCGCTAGACCACCAAACTGTGACCATCACTTTTCTAGGGGTAAGTTTTCGTTTAGGGCATTGTTTAGGTGCTGAACCAGGATCCAACCAACTTGCTGAGCGCTTGCGGTTATCAAACAGAATCCATTTTTCATCGCAGGTAACAATGCGGTTCAAAATTCCTTCATTTGTGTGTCTGTTGAGCAGTGCAAGGCACGTCTCGACGCGTACTTCGCGCTGGCGATCATTGAGTTCGTGGGGCACCCATTTGTCAAGCTTTTTTACCTTGTCAATTTGACGCAAATGGACCAATATTGTTTTGACGCTAACGTCGAAAGCTGCTGCTAATTCAGCCGTAGATTGTGTATCATCAGCTTCCACAATCGCCTTTAATTCGTCATTGTCGACCAAAGTCTTCGGACGACCGCGAGGTTCATTTTTCAGGTCGAAATTCCCAGAACGGAAGCGAGCAAACCAATAACAGGTGGTGCGTTGGTTTGTAGTGTTAGCTCCGTAAACGTCGTTGATGTTGCGTGCCGCTTGTGCCGCGTTGCTGCCACGACGGTACTCATATTCCACAATTACTCGAATTTTTAACGTATCCATGATGACAAAAAAGATTGAAATGCGATGAAAATGTAACACTAATCAATAAACAAATGACTACTTTTGGAAAAAGAATTCCATGTTTTTAAAATAAAATTAATTTGAAATTAGAATTCTTAGCCAAACAAAAATTATTTTGATTTGAAATGGCCAGTACTGCAGAACGGCAATTTCATAGGTAAAGACCTATTATTTCCAATATAATTGTAAGTCTCACTAGACTTTTATCTAATAATGGATCAACTTATTAGTTTATTATAAATTACTAAAATTTCAATCAAACAAATAATTATCTCTTATTGGGTTATTTTATCAAATAATTAATGAAAATATTTATCACTCTCTGTTATGTAAGTCGGTACAATACAAAGAAGTTTATAGAGAAATTAAGAATAATTAATAACATAATAATCGAGAACTATTGAACTATCTATAACTATAGAGCTATCGCCATCACTAACTTTAACTACTCAATGAGACTTATGGATATTATTTAATATAACTTTATTCATTTATTTTAACTATCAGCATAGTTATTGTCTAAGCTTTAAATTTTTTTTACAAAATATGTCACAAGAAATAGTATTATTGTATCACGACAGTTAAGCAAAATTGTGTAGTGTGTGTTATTGATATAGTGAAATTTAGTTGAAAATGTAAATTGACTTGTAATTAATTGTAATAATGTGTCGCTGTCTATTTTAAGAATATAAAGTATAAGGCTATGTTCACATGACAAGCGCTTAACGCGTGTTATCAAAAAGTTAAACGCTCGTTAAGCGCTTGTCATGTGAACAAAGCCTAATATCAAGTTGTATTTAATAATATAAGATTTATTGTAACAAGGAAAAAAATTGACATTTCCGTCCACTTCTATTCAAATGCTTTTTTTATAAAAATAAAATTTATATTTCTATTTATTTTTATCATTTTTTTTATTAATTAATTAATGTGAGTTATTTTCAATACATATATCGACATGTACAATACTGAAAACAACTATGTATATATATATATATATATTCATATAAACAGTTATTCGAATAAAAAAATCACTGAACCGAAGTTCTTTCTACAAACTTTGTGTCTATAAATAAATATATATCGATATTTGTTCTTAAATACTGTCAAAATTATTTCGATCGATCATACCCAAGAAATAGAGATGAGGACGTTATGGTTACAATCAGTGTACATCACAGAGTACTTTATATAAACAAAATCACTCTCATTTAAACGAGTGTCTCTAGTGATCAGGTATAAAATGAATACCTGCGATCTATAGATCATCTATATACCCATATGTACAGTCTGGTTTTCGTAAAATACCTATGAACACATTTCCAAGACTACACAATCGGAGTCATGTCTTCATTTCACATATAAAATCTTCTAAAAGTTGAAACATGGACGCATGGCCGTAGCTAGTGGGGGGGGGGGGGGGAGTGTCACTGTGGATCAATACCCTACTTATATATAATTAAATTGTTTGTTCATAGTTTCAGATTTAAACAAATTGTAGAGATAGGTATCTAAAGTTTTCCGAACATACCACAGTGTAGCATGCGCACCGCCGAAATGCCTTATGGTGGCTTCCTGCTACACTGGGGGACCCCGTAGGGTCTTCGAGAACCTTTAGAGTTTTCGTTCAGATCCAGCTAACAACAGTAAAGATACAATGCACGTACCTCGTGATCTCCTCTCTGTTGCAGCTGGCCGCTGAGCTTCCACGAATCTTGGATAATGATTTTTGTTTTGATGTTTGTTTTGATGATGATGTTGGTTTCAGCTTCTGATTCTAACCAGACCGTCTCGATCCTTCGACGATAAACAGATCAGTGTCGATGTCACCTCTTTCTTTTTTGTTGACGTTCACGTGCATGACTACCAAAAAATTGGCGTCTCGATACTGCTTATTAACGAGATCTGAACGTCAACAACCGATGTTATAGGTTGTTATACAAAAGAGGTTTTATTCAATAACGATAGCGATACACACAGTTTGTGACATTTGAGGGCAGATCAATTATGATATTTTTTTTACTACCGCCCTACCTGTAACCAATGCTGCCCAACGTTAAATTCGACTAGCTACAGCCCTGCATGGACGTTATTACACTGTCACATACCTATTATTAAATATATAGGCAAAAATCTAGTTGAATAATAATTGATCAAAAACGTATTATATTTTACGTATAATATGGAAACGACTTAAGGATTAATAAGTGGCAATTTTAGCTCCTATTACTTCAAATTTGTTTTTTATTAACCTCTTTATTGATTTTACTATGCGTAAGGCCGAACTTAAAGCTATTTTTCGAGCGGCCAAAAAGAGAGCGGTACTGCATAGGTTGTATAAAAACTTCTAATAAGCGATTCTTACTTATGACCATTTTAGCTTGTTCTAGATTTGTAACACTTGTGCTCAGTCTTTTTGAAGTGTGTGTGTGTGTGTGTCTGTATTTCTGACTTATGTGCTTGCTTTATGCTTTTTATATTATAACTAGCGGGCCCGGCAGACGTTGTCCGGCCCTGATTATAAAAAAATCCTTGACAAATTATATACCAAAACGTTCCTCATGAATCACTTTATCCACTGCTGAAAACCGCTTGAAAATCCGTTCAGTAGTTTTTGAGTTTATCGCGAACAGACAGACAGACAGACGCGGTAGGGGACTTTGTTTTATACTATGTAATGATTGTATTATAATTCCGCGTTGTAATTTTATTATATCACTTTTAAATGAATTCCGTAAATATCGACATATGTCTACCGTATCATATACTTCATTATAGGATCGGGCAATGCGATACAGTATTGAATTTTGAGCATAGTTAGATTTGGCATGTGGGACAGCAAACAACGGTGCTTTGCGTGTACAGTATGTTGGCACTCGCAGTGATACAGAGCCCAAAAGCTTATAATCAAAAATAACACCTAAGTCTCTAACCTTGTCAACTTTTCTAATAGGAACATTATTTATGTAATACTGAAAGTTAATAACTGTAGAATTACGTGTAAAGCTGATATTTACGCACTTATTTACGTTAACTGTAATTTTATTCTTTTTATAATATTCCTCAAGAGTATTAATGTCACGTTGGATGTTTATGCAGTCAGTTTCCGATTTAACCCTTAAATAAATCTTCTTATCATCAGCAAACATTATAAATTTTGACTGCTTAAAACAATCACCTATGTCAAAAAGATAAGCATTATAAAGTAGCGGACCTAGGATTGATCGTTGCGACACACCAGAGGGTATTTTGATAAAATTACTGCGAGAACCACCCACTCCAACAGTTTGCATACTGTTTGTTATATAAGACTTAAACCACCTGTGTAAGTTGCCATGTATACCAAGGAAATAAAGTTTTTGCATCAGAATAATATGATCCACACGATCAAACGCTTTTTCAAAATCGATATATATGTCATCGACATATTGTTTGTTATCCATACCAGTTAGTATATAATCTGTGAAAAGAGACAAATTAGTAATTGTGGAACGCTTTTTCATAAAACCGTGTTACTGAATTGGTATAGATTTAAAGATTAGAGGACTAACAAATTTAAAAATTAACTTTTCAAAAATTTTGCCTAATGTATTTAAAATAGATATAAGTCTATAATTTTTAATTTCCATTTTAGTGCCACTTTTATGTATTGGTATTACAAGGGCTTCTTTCCATTTTGTAGGAAAACAACAATATTTATTAAGTGAATGTACATTTATAGATTTTTAAAATACTTCTAGGTTTCTTCTTTAGGCCTCAGACTCCACATTTTTTTAATAAGGAAAATTAACAGGAATAATAGTATAATAATTATCATTTTTATTTTTCTCTGATTATAATAATAGTTTTTTGTTAAACTTTTTATTATTATAGTCCGCGTCAAACGTTTTAACCGCTCTGAAGTAGATGCGCAGAACACAAATTTAGGTATCAGAGGGACGTAGTGAAGTAAAAGGGGAACGGCGCTCGCCCGCGCGCGGACTTCGCCCCCTATTTCTCCCACGTTGACACATGTGTCCTGTCATTACTAGTTGCAGTACAGTCGCATTCAGAGTCAATTTAGTTTTGTTGTTGCTATATTACATGTTATTGTTATTTTTGTTGTTTTCTTTTTCTTTTATATTTGTCATTATTAAAAGACCCATCCACTTCGAACAATGACGTTTCTATGAAAGGCGATGTTTATTTTATTTTTATTATAAATTATTTATTTATTATGAGTGTATTTTATCCACAATAACGGTATTGTAACACGCATAATATCTGCACAATATATGCTACTAGATATATCCCACAGATAGAAATAAATACTGCATAAAGGGGATGAAAGGAGATTCAATTAAAGTAAGCGATCACCCAAAGCTTACAAACCAGGTGATTAAATGTTATTTAGATTTAATTATAACTGATAAATACATGATGTCGCGAACTGTTAATATTTTAGCTTTATCTATTACTTTATCATTTAGCTCGCCCATTTCTAGTTTTTACTCTTATATAATTACCCCGTAATGATGTAATTTTTATTGTTTGTTCGTGTTTATCTCTAACTCTTTGCTAATATTCTATATGTCTATATATCTTGTATGTATGTACCTATATATGCTGCTCAATTCATATAAGCAGGTTTTCGTAAACCAGCTGTCAAACCGTTTACAAGAAGACACAATCGGAATCATTTCATATACACAAAATCTTCTGAAAGTAGCAACATGGTCGTTATACTGATACATTTTTATTACTTAATGTAACAGGCAAATATCTACTTGAATCATAATTCATTAAGGCCTGATATAGTGTACGTATTATATAATATCAAGACATGTTAAAGATTAATAAACGTAAATGTTAAATTCCTATAATAATATTCTGTATTTGTTTTGTATTCACCTCTTGACTGTACTATGCGCAAGACCTAACTTAAAGCTATATTCAGAGCGGCCAAAAACGATGATGAGGGAAGGGAGGTGGTCCTCCGGCGCTCTCACTGACCGAACAAAACGCAACAATGCAAGCACTGTTACTTTACGTCGGTTTTCTATGAGAGGGTAGTATTATCCCGGGCGAGCCGACCCATTCATGCTGAAACCAATTATAGCTTCAGCGTGGCACTATCACCTATAATTATTTTATTTTTACTTTCTAATACAATATCTTAAAGTTTTCTACGTGTTACTAAAGGCAGTGTTTTTAAAGACAAGTTTGTCAACATTGTCTATAATATGTTTGAAATTCATAGCGCTGCGTTATGCCTTACTGCAAATAACAAAATGGATGTTTTTTTACGTTAAGCATTGAGAACTATAAATTACATATTCAACTTTATATATATTATGTTCTGCAGCCAAAAAAATGTTAAATTAAAAATATATCTTCACTTTTATTTGTTTTGCATAATTACATGTAATTATATTTTTATGTGACCTTATTAAAATTAAGATGATTAATATGTTACATTTTTTATACAAATAAAAACTAAATAAACAATAAGAGACGATCTTTGAATAATCGATATAATAGATCTCGATTTTCCTTGAATCGATTTCACAGACTTCGATACAAATCAATTCAAAAATCGATTTATTTTTCGGGAAGTGTGACCATGGTTATTACAGTCTATATTCGTATGTAGGAGACACATCCATAATGGAAGCATTTGATATAAAAAAGTTGCTATGAAAACCGGCACAGAGAAAGTAAAATAATGTTTGGCTTTTTTAGGCCTTTTATATAAAATTTACAATAGGTACACCTTAAAATAATATGTTAGTAAAGAAAGATATTTTTATATAAATTGTTATAAATCCCAATGTAACAATAACCAAATATTTTTTTTGTCAAACACTGATGTCTATGATTAATCTTATAGCTGGCTACACTTCCGTAAAATATTTGACATATAAAAAAAAACACAATTACAAATGGCGTTTACGTAGTGTAGACAGATGTATTCACGGCCACGATGGGCGATGATTCTTTGAAATTACGAGAAGATGGCTACATACGTATGAACTTTCCTGTTACATCTCTCACGTACCACAGTAATTTGAATATTATATTGGTGAAAACAGATGTTGGTGAAGTACACGTTTTGGATGTGAATTCGGGTGTGATACTACAGTCTTCTTGCCTGTTAGCTGGTAAGTACGATGCCGAGATGTAAAAATGAATGACTTGATGAATTTCCACGATTTAATTATGAAAATTACTATGAATATAAAACGTTTAGCGCAGTCATTGATATAAAAATATGAAATCGTGTCCTACTTTGTTTCGAGTTTGACAGTTCTGGATAAACAATTATATGCGAATACCGGATGAATTCTCATTGGTTTTTAGATGATGGAGGCACTTGTGGAGTTGAGTACGCGTCTGGGGCTGACCGTGTGTTCGTATGGGACAACAGCGGCGTCGGCGCTCGCACCGATTACAACGGGGTGTTACTTCTTCACACAGCTCTCCAACGACCGCTGCCGTCATCCCAGCCTGAGAAGAATATAAGGATTGAACTGGTCCTCTCTGAGGTGTGTTAATAGTTTTATTCCCTTTTTTGACTAAATAACTGATACTGCATTTGAATTTATATTGCATCTTCTGAGATACACTTGGCTTATGAAATTTATTACAATTGAGAATATATATTATGTTATGTTACTGATATACATCTCGGTTTTTATTCATATATACCATTGTAGACAGAGTATCATAGCGAAACACTCTTCGGATAAATTTTAAATTGTCTTTGTTTACTTGATTGCTTACACTATACTACTTACAGGTTGAACTGTGGAGATTCTATGTCTATGTGTTAATACTCCCATTTCTAAACGTTAGTTTGGGCTGTGTCAAGCTGCAAGTAGTTTAATGAATTCAATAAATAAAAAATCTGCTATTGCTGAAGCAGTCATTCACACTATAGTCAAGTGGAATACACAATCAACTGGTATTTAGCAAGATTAGCAAGTTGTAATTCAATAAAATGAGTAATTTAATAAAGTTTATCGATTAGGGATGTTTTAGAAGAGATGGAAAAATAATTGTGATGAAGAGAAAGGTATGAATACTAAAATGAAAATGGAGTAAGAAAAAAAACCACCAGTTACAATTTCCTTCTGAATGAAATTGTGTTGGCAAAAATGAATCAAAAATATAGGTATATCACATATCATTACATAGTATAAAACAAAGTCCCCTACCGTGTCTGTCTGTCTGTCTGTTCGCGATAATCTCAAAAACTACCAAACGGATTTTCATGCGGTTTTCACCAATGATAGAGTGATTCATGAGGACCGTTTTGGTATATAATTTGTCAAGATTTTTTTCATAATCAGGGCGGGACAACGTCTGCTGGGCCCGCTAGTTATATATAATTTGAATGGTTTGATTTATTTTTTAATGACATATATTGAATTCAGTTAAAATAATAACTTCGGACTTCTTTAGTTGACCAAAAATACAAGCATTAGTGCTTGGTGGAGGCACCATACGTCTGAAGAAATAGAAAACATAGATTGATTTAACTAGAATATATATAAAACTGTTCTGTTCTATTTTGGTGTACTTATCCCCTTATCTACAAAATTTTACTCGAATGTAGTGTGAAGTTAGGGTTAATAGTAAGATATATTTCTTTGTTATAGTCATTACAAAAAATATGCTTTATACAATACTTACTACTTTATACAATTATCAAGGACGTCATAGTGCCTAGTGACTTGAAAATATCTCTTATATACTTGCTAACAGTGAATAAAGGCTTTTAGTTACATACACACAGCATATTCTCACACATATTTTCTGTCCATATATAGATTGTTTACAATAGTCAGGTTTTTATAATATTATTTTTAATCAAGGTACTTAGAGATATACCAATACAAAATAATCTTATAATTTTTTTAAATAATGATGACAACATTGTGAAAACAGGATACAATTTAAGAGTCCTTAATTACCAAACTGTGATTCCCTATATTCTGACAGGTGGTTTATCTCTGAAGAATTAATTGAGTCTGTTGTTGTCTTTGTTAATCATATCTTAAAAAGATAAACAAAATAAAATATAAATTACTATTTAAAATACCAAGGAAAATAAATAAAGAATGAAACAGTATCTGAATATATGTAGTGTGTCAAAGGTTTGTCTGTTTGGGTGGGAGAAAGATTGTGTGAATGCGAGAGTATGTATCTTTAGGACTGTATGTGTGTTTGTGTATATAAAGGATGTCTGTCTGTGTCGTATCACAATGACTTTGATTATTATTGTTTTTATATTTGATTATTATTATATTATCTTTTGAGTATTTGTGATTTTGTTGCTGTTAAATAGTTACAAACTTGACATCCTTGCTAATCCTAATCCATTACATTGTATAAAACAAAGTCCCCTACCGCGCCTGTCTGTCTGTCTGTTCGCGATAAACTCAAAAACTACCGAACGGATTTTCATGCGGTTTTCACAGGTGGATAGAGTGATTGATGAGGAACGTTTTAGTATATAATTTGTCAAGGATTTTTTTATAATCAGGGCGGAACATCTGCCGGGCCCGCTAGTAATATTATAAATACAAATGTGAGTTTGTTACTCTTTGACACCTTAACTACACAACCGATCAAATTTTACATTAATGTTGTTAGGACTACAGAAAAGGAAATAGGGTACCTTTCATCTAGAAAAAAAAGTACTATTGCTGAAGGTTAGGTAAAATTTATTAACACTAGTGAAGTCGCAAGCAAAAGCTAGTTCTTTGTAATCAGTTGATTATTCTACTGAATGTGATATATTAATCACAGATACAAATTCCATTTACATTGATAAAAGAACTTTCTAGTTAGATAAATATTGTTATAGAATTATAATAAACTTGAGTAGGTACATAAAAAACGAACTCAAGAATGTGTATCATCTTTCTATATTCTATATACACTATAGTTAGGCAACCATTATTACACTGATGTTAACAAATCTTTTCTATAGAGACATAAAGGGTGTAAGTTACAATAATATAGTTACTATACTTGAGCCTTTATGATTTTGTATTAACTTAGCAGTGCCCATTTTAGTTTGGCTTGCATAATGTTTACATACTCATATAATTCGAGGACCTTTTTCTTTCTTTCATTCCTGTTGTAGATTATGATGTTTTTTATGTATAAATACTGTCTGCCTTGACTTTGAAGGGCTTTACTGACGAAGAGAATGAGACCAAATATTCCTTATATGGTAAGACTATGTTATGAAATATAATGGCAAGGTTTGACATTCATAAGTGTCTTCTTAGGGCCTAAATTGAGTAAAGTATTTTTTTTTAAACTGAACTTCAATTTATCAATTAGATTATTTTTATGAGACCTTTCTACAGCTTCTGTCTCCCTCATTCGCGCTTGTATATGGACATTTTTTGACCCAAATTTTTATACACATACTTACACATATCGTGGAAGAGTTTTTATTTTTTCCCTTATTTTCGAACCTAGTTAGTTTAGATTAACCTAGTTCTCAGACACAATATACACGTTTGAGTTTGAATATGAATAGCTAGCTTAGACAGATTCGCGGTGTTGCATGCAAGGCATAGGCCCTAGCCGAATTTCAGCCACACTGGCACCTTGTAAGTGCCTTGAAGGCCCGTCAGGCCAATAGCGTAGTCAGTTCGAAAAAAACTCAAAATTTTAACATTTTCTTTAAATACAGATGTCTCAATAGTTACAAACAGGTTCAGGTCTTCTGAAGTGATATGTCTACGTACATTCGACAATTGATTTTTATTTATGACAATTGATTTTTATTTTTTGACAAAACAAGATATCACTTCTCTTATTTTATTAATTAAATGCTATGATGTTTAGGTGAATGGATTGGTTTGAGAATTTAGAAAATACTTAGAACGTTCTTTAGGTTGCTAGATCTTTGTGCTGTAGATTCTAACTGCATTGGTAGTATAGTACAATATTGTGTATACAAATATTAGAAACAAATTATGGAATGTTCATAAGAGGTAATATTAGGAACTATTGATCCAATTTTGAATATTGTTTAATTAATAGGAAACTACATTATATTTGAATGCTAAGGATGATAGTAGACTCACCATGGTATATTACTAAGATAGACTTCACGAGAGCTGATAAAAAAAGAAAGGAGGAAAAAGGAGAGAGCACAAAAAAAAAAAGCAGCGCATCCTAAAGGGAATCACCTAGGAAAAAACAAGAGGAGAAAAAAAACCCAAAATTATTAATTACCCCACCCCCCACACCATTCAAAAAAATATTTGAATGCTGTCATATACTTACTAACGTGTGGTTGTCAATACGAGGATGCAAAGGTGCCTCAGGGCTAGGAACATAATAAATGAATTCCGTTAGAATCGTGACCCTATTTGTAGTTATGAATAGGTATAAGTAGTGATAACTTAAAGTTTTGGTGGGCTACATGTTAATTTGCAACTTGAAATAACAAAATAAAGGTCAAAAATTGCAGTATTTTTTAACTTAATAGTTTTCAAACATGCAAGACATACCGTGGAAAACAATTTTGTTTACTTTAAAAAATCTAACTGGATTTCTAGGTATCATATAATATTTCACTGACGAGTTGAATAATTAGACGGGAAGTAATTGATTACATTGCACATTAGTGAATGCTTATCGCACTATCATAATGGCCGGTTTATGTGTGGATATGCGATAGGGAAAAATAATGACAAATAAAAAATTCACTTATTAATTTAGAGATATACAGATTCGTAATTACATTAAACTAGCATACGCCCTCAAATTGGTTTCTGTTAAATTACAATATGACAGTAAATAGTATTTACAATCATCCCTTTAAGTCTATACAAATATTATAAAGTTGGACGCGCTACGCGCTATTCTCAGGTACTATTGGTACGATATGAAAAATTATTTCAGTGTTAGATACCTCATTTGTCGAAGAAGGCTATAGGCTATATATTATCATGCTAAGACCAATAGGAGTTGAGCACCAATGAAGAATGTTATAAAAACGTTTTTTTAGAGCTCCGCTACGTGTTACCGTTAGCCCAAAGTAACTATTCCACGCGGACAAAGTCGCGAGCAGAAGCTAGTTAGAAATAAAATATATTTGTAGCAGATAGTTTATATACATATATTTACATAAAATAATTTATTTCTTTAAACTCGATTTATAATTTTTTTTCCAATTAATAAAAGGTGATTTTCAGAAAAATAATTTTCTCATAAGCTTTATGTTTCTGTCACTAAAGGAACACCATATACATGCTTATTTAACATTTGTAATTTAATTCGTTCTATCGCCATTTCTTCCACTTTCAATGCACGGAAAGTGAAATGGTACAGACCATCGCCTCGCTGCGTTAAGCGCATTGTGTTTCATGGGCTCGAACCCCACAGAGCACAATTATTTGGGTTTTCCTAGGAAATCATTGTTCCTAATCAGAGTATTCAATTCACTGTTCTGTATTGATCTCTTGTCTCAGTTTGTTGAATAAAAAATGCATATTAAAAAAAACATGGACATAATATTCCTCACTAATCGGATTCTTTGATTTTGTTCACATGAAAAACAAATATCATTAACGTTCACTTCCAGTGGGAAAGCGTAGTGATTTAGCCCAGATCAGGGATGCACAGAATTTTTTGAAACTAAGGGCGACTCTGACTGATTATGAGCTAAAGGCGGGCCACTATAAATTAGAACAACTTAACTAATATACAATGTAAACTCTTTGTAACGTCGTTCGTTCTGACGAATAACTTTCTATTACTTAGAAATTAGTTCAATTTGGTTGGTTTACCACAAAACCATTTATTTGTTCTCTTCCCTCCGTATAACGAAAAAAAAATGCTCGGTCCCCTGAAATACGTTATAAAGACTTTGCACTGTAAAAAATGGACATTTTGTTTGTTTAGTTCCGAATGCAAACTGGCTCAGCAGTGTCGATCTCTTTATGTTTCACTATTCTGACGGGTCGCGTCGTACGGACATCGACCACGGGCTGCGGTCTGTGGGATTCTAGCCTAAATCCTTCCTCGGGTGTACACACAAATTTGAATAGTAGTTATCAGGTGATGCTGAACACCGCCTATACTTTTAAAACGATTATAATGAAATTTTGCATACAGGTAACCTAGTTTTCGGAGAAGGACATGACTTACTTTATATGCTGAATATTCGTGATATACAATTATTACCTATATTTATTATTATTATTGCTGTTTAGTATTAATTGGGCAATTAAAATAGTATTGTATATAGTTTTTTTTTCTTTGAGTATCGATAGATTTCTGTTTATGATAGTTCAGCTTTTGATAATGGATTAGAGTGTAAATAAGCTAAGTCCAATTTTAGACGTCATTTTAAGATTTCTTGTTAAAGATCTTAAAATTTTATACATGGCAAATTTAAAGATTATAAACAAAAAAAAAACTAAAGACTTTATGATCGGCAAATTTTGCACTTCGTTCACGATGTATAAGAACTGGAAATCTTAAAAAAGTCAGAGATTTTATGTTGATTAAATGATTAAAATTGAACTTTGTCCATTTTGAAACGTATCTACTCAAACTCTGTGCATCGATTAATTACAATAGTTTTTTTTTTAATTCACATAAACTGTGTTATCATTTTTCTTCCGAATTTTGCCCTTTGGTGTTTTCGGTTTGTAAATAATGAATCAGTGTTTAGATGCCATCATTTGTTCTAATTTTGATACTCTTGCGTGTCATAAAATGAATCGTCGATGTGGCCGTTTGCACGTAAAAAACGTTATTGCATGTGGCGTGTTGGGTAAGTTGCGCTTTTGAGATGCATAAAACTTTCAGAAGATGTAGTTCATTTTTTTTTAATATACTAGCTGCGCGCACCTCAGTTTCGCACGTATGTACGTGATATGTACGTATGTCTTCACTAACGAAGAAAATGATACCTAACTTCCGTTTATAATATGACCAAGTCGTGACATAAAATGACGATTGAACGACAATCTGTCAATTCTTGTCGAATTCTAAACGTCTGGTATACCGAACTACTGTTTACTAACATAGAATATTAAGATGACAAGAACGACACGAATATCTTCTTCAGAATGGTACATTCAGATTATGTTAATCTTATCATAATAATTTTACGAGAAGCAGTTTGTGAGGTATGGGTGAATGTTTGTTGTTCTCTCACGCAGAAATTATTCAACGGATATGGATGAAACTTTTCAGTAATATAGTTTATACACTCGAATTTAATTCAGCTAAAATATAACGAATTGTGTTAAATAAGTTGTGAAAAAGCCTGCCATCTGTTATACGTAGATAATGTATGTATGATGCCATCATTTGTAAATACACAAACGCAGCGAAGTCGCGGGCGGCCGCTAGTCAGTCGTAATGTAAATTTAAACGTGTACTCTTTTATTTACTCCCGTAAACCTGTTCAGAGGTACACACTATATTTGTTGTTTCTACTATCGTCTTACTCCTACGAAATACGTCGAAAAAGAGGAAACCCTTAATTCTTGATAGAGTTGTAATATTTGATGACCATTTGTGTTCAACAGTCCGGATCTTGTTCTTATAGGTTTCGAATTGACATACATTTTTAAGAGAAGTCAATCACTAATATCATAATAACAATAATACAGGACTATGTACGGCCTTTAATTTAAAATTAGCCTATAAAAAATTTTTTTATGTAATATTTTGCGACGCTGTCTGTCTGCGTGCAGTTGGGTTTACTACCATTGGTAAGTTTGTCCCGTTTCTAGATCAGCCAATGTGCTTACTAACAGGCTTGATGCCTTGAAGTCGGTATGACAGCGGTGTGGTCTCATGATGGTCGTGGATTTTTTTGGATTCCATTGTGCTTAGTACTAATTCTTTCACTATCTCGTGGAAAAAATGATATTAATAACTGGAAAGCATAGCTTCATAAAGTTTAAAGTCTTAATTGTAACATGTACTAGTATTGCGTATTAAGTTATATGCTTTAAGTAACATGACTCACCGACAGTATTGTGTTATGACAGACTCATTGTAATCGTATGCTAATATTGCGTTAGCTATTCATTTTATACTCCAGTTATACTCAAAGTGCGGTCCACTGAGCCTTGGGGCTCTGCCGGTACATCAACAACCTGAAGAATAGTACGTTAAAATTACAGTAACTTTATACCTCCTATTAAATATAAACAAACTAATTTATTTTTAATAGAATTAGCTGTGCCCGCGACTCCGGCCGCGTGAAACCGAATGTAAAAAACAGTGACTAATAAAATCATCTGAATGTATTAAGTCCATTTACTTATCTACTTTTCTCTCCTACTTAATTCGCGTCGTCATTAAAATTGCAATAACTTTAGATAGAGTGAACCGATTTTAATGAAAAACAAAAATGTTACTCGAGGATAAGGCTTTATGTTGTTCTATCGTGAATGCAGTACTTTGGCGGTGATGCGTGTTCAAACAAAAAAACAGACAGACAGACATTTCTAAAAATGATTCAAATGTTTTTCATTCAAATTCAAATTTTATTGCATATTTTAAGACACCTGCATCAATTTTTTTCACAAAATGTACAGATAGAACGTTAGATTTATATTCTTATTTTTATTGTATAGATTAATTAATACAGTTGTTATTTTAAACATCTATTTTGTATGATCTTCTTAAAATAATGAACGTAAAGGTGTTGCTTTATTCAAGACTGTGCAAAATGTTATAATCTTTCAAATAGCTTTTCGTAGTTTATGAAGTTTGAGAGTCGCTGGCCTGCTTGATTATTTGACGGTTTTGCTGATTCTTATGTTATTCAATCTGTGTACTATGCAATTGATTAGATTACTGGGATTTATTTTTTATAAAGTTTCCCACATTACATTCCACAATTTTATGTACTACCTACTGTTTCAAATAGATTTACCTTATAAAGATAACTATGACTTGTTTATTAATAATTGTGTCGTTTCATTTATGACGTCTTGAAAGTAATGTGACTTTACATTAGGGTCCATTCAAGTATTACGAAAGTTCTAATTGGGGAGGGGGTCCTAGATTTGTTTATTTTTGATGACATACGGAATGGGGGGTCAGAGTGGTGATTACGTCAACAATATTTATATAGTTAAACAGGACAGATTTCAAAATACTCATATAAATGTCTACGTAAGCATGGGGAAGGGAGGAAAGAGCATTGTTTACTTTTGCTGACCAGGGGGAGGGGGCGGTAAGAAACTACAAAGAGTCTGCTTACGTATAACTAACGTATGACCATTTATTTTTGGGGTCAGAGCGGGACGCTTGCGATATCTATATCTATACATACATATAATAAGAATGTAAATCTAACGTCGCTGTACTTTTTAGATTTTTGTGAAAAAAAAAAGACTATTGCAGGTGTCTTCAAATAAGGAATAAAGTACATTTCTATCATTTTTAGAAATGTCTGTCAGTCAGTTTGTTTGTACACGCATCACTGCTAAAGTACTGCGTTCACGATAAAATCTCAACAAGAAAATCATAAAACATATGTACGAGTAACATATTGTCATGGTTTCAATAAAATCGGTTCGGTATGTTAAAACTTCTTGTAATTTTAACGACGACGCGACTTAAATACTAGAGAAAAGTAGATAAGTAAATGGACTTCATATACTCAGATGATTTTATTAGTCACTGTTTTTTTTATATTAGCATTCACCCGGGCGGAGTCGCGGGCACATACAAGCTTATGCAGCCTAACATTTTCGATTGAATACGATCACTACTAGTTTCATATTTGTTTTCAGGCTGTTCTCCTGTACCAGTGCTTACAGAGCCTGGATGCCCATTCCATCGAGGGCCTCTCTGACGTCATCAATGAACTTAAGACAGCCATTGACGCTGAACCAGTACGGAAAGGTGTCAAGGCACAGAAAGTACGTTGCTTTTCTTTTTTTTTTGACGATTACTTTAGTACCAAAAATATATATATAAGCCAACCAAAAGCCAACCAAAAATATATATATATATATATATATATATATATATATATATATATATATATATATATATATATATATATATATATATATATATATATAAGCCTTAAAAGCTATTTTGAGAGGAGCATGAAAACGAGAAAACATTTCTAACATCATATTAGAAAAAAAAGAGGATTTAAAATAGAGAACCATAATTAGGGTTAGGGTTATCGTTCTTATAAAATGGTCCTTTCGCTTTATAGGAACTACATGTGTAAATTTCGTTAATCGTGAGACGTGAACGAGTGAATACTTTATTGCACTTCTTAGTTCGCATACATGCGAGCTGATTGTCACAAGACATTCTCTTCCAGGTAACAAGCGGTATTGTGTAGAAAAGAAATTGGAAGTACCTACAGCAAATATATTGAAATTATGAAAATAGTAAAATTGAGCTGGGTACTCAAGTATAGGTAAAATACAGATACATAAATATGTTGCTAACGTACCAATATACTATTCTTTTTTTTATATATCGTAGGAAGCAAACGAATAGGTGGGGGTCACCTGATGTTAAGTGATACCCACCGTCCATAGACACTTGCAACACCAGGTGAGTCGCAGTCGCAAGTCCGTTGCCAGCCTGGGTTGGGGGGGGAGGTGGGCCTCCGGCGCTCTCACTGATCGAACGAAACGCAGCAATGCAAGCACCGTTACTTCACGTCGGTTTTCTGTGAGAGGGTGGTACTACCCGGACGAGCCGAACCATCCACGATGAAACCAGTATTCTCGTTTAATTTTTAATTGTATAATTGTGATTATTACTTAACCTTTTTTTCCGATTTGAAGTTACGTCAGTTACATTGTATCGTTACTGTTTAGCCCCTATGGGAAAGCGTAATGATTTGTAGCGTTAATAATACTTTGACGTATCTTCTAGTAGGAGTAGAAGAAATCTCTATCGCTTCAGCCGTTTCGGTAAATTATCCCCGGAAACTTCAATTTTATTTATAATGTTTTATTTACAGATTAGGGTGATTCGTTTTGAACGACTATGAGTATTTCTTTACGCTCCTCCAGCATAATATTATTCTAAATAATAAAGAAAATCCCTGAAAATTTTACTATTTAATTTTAACTACTTTTTAGTTTTTCCATTGTCAGGGGTACAGGTTCAGGTATAGGGTTACGGGCTATATTTCATCCTGAAAAAAAGTTCTACTCTCGAGGGTTAGGTCAAATTGACAATAACACGGGCGAAGCCACGAGCAAAAGCTAGTATAAATAACATAAGAAACGTAGGATCCATTTTTGTATTACTTAGCGTCAATTGTTGCTACTGTGGTGGACCAAAGCGTAGTTTGTAGACGACAAGGCTCTTTCAAAATACTTAAAGTTGGTTGCCTCAAATTTTCAGTGATATCTTTTCAGTATGTAGAATCGCCCTAATATGTATATATAAATATGTATTAATATACATGTCAATTTATTTATTGTGATGGATGTCTTCGAGCGGATGAATATGTAACGGAGGTCGCACGGTCCCACGTGTTTTGTTCTGATTATATTTTCAAATCATACTCGTATCATGAATCTATTTGAACTCGAATTTATATAGGTTAGCTCCCGTCTCAAGGTGCCCTTATATATTGTAAACATTATGTGCTATTAAGTAAAATAGTAAAAAAAAGTGAAATTGTATAAAAATAAATTATATACATCATTTAGTTTGTTTAATTATCTTGCAAAATTAACTAATTCTTTAGTAGAAAATTGAAAGAAATTTTAGAAAGAAAGAAATTGTACTTACGTATTTTGAAGAATATTCCACTAAGGGTCAGTCGGCCTTGTGCTCCGTTTTTTTTTTTTTCAATGTGAAAATTTATTTAGCCCTGTTGTGAGTTGGAACTCGGTGAAACGAAAAAGCGACATTACAAAAAAGAAACATATACAACTGTAAGATTTAACGTGTGAGGGAATGAGATAGAATACATTGTACAGTATTTTTCGTTTTTTCGTTGTCTTGCAGTGTCTCGCAGTGTCTCGATGTACACTAATACTTGCTCTGGTCCGAGCGTTGATGTTTGTAATGTGTATGTGTGCGCGCTTGCGTATTAGAAAGGTTTTTTCTTTTACATTTTAAGAGAACAAACTATGAAGTGTTACGATTTTATATGATAGTATAAAACAACGAAGTTTTTTTTTGTATGGGGACCTATGATATTTTTTTTATTTTTCTCATTAATTGTTAAGATGTCTGCTATCTTTACTAAGATTATAATTATGAATGCGAGTTTGGTTGTTAGTCTTTCACGCCTTAACTTCTCAACCGATCGTCATGAAATTTAGTATACACATTGTCCGGGATGAAATGTTTAAATCAATTTTGAAACTTTGATAGCGGATAAGAGAACTTTCCAGAGGCTACATATCATCACGCATTTTTATAGGAGTTCAGGAGGAATGATAAAGTTTAAAGAAATCTTAAATTAAACTAGTAAAGACAAAATTACCGATTTAAAAAAATAATGAGAGCCCAGGAACAATTAAAAATGTAACTATTTTTATGTGAACAACATCACGGGTAATACAGCTAATAACATATATTTTGTTAAAGAAATCTAGATTTCTATTACGGTGTAAAAGATATGGAATTAGGTCGAACGGTGTAGACATCACAATAAGGCTCAATTACTGGATTATTTAATTGATATAATGAACGATTTTTTGTTGACAGTGGAGCACAGTAACAATAAGCTTGCCTCAGTCCACCCTGAGGCTGGTCACGACCGGCGTGGTTCAGGAGCTGAAGGGTCAGAACCGGCGAGTGCCAGCGCTCGCTATAGCCTCGGCCGTTGGCCAAAGAGCGAACGAGCTCGTCCCCTGCTCCCGCGATGAGGAGACTAGACCTCTCATGTACTCAGAAGCAGAGAGGAAAGAAACATTCAAGCGATGGCCGCATATGGATTATAAGTATGTTATTACTATATCTCTAAACAGTGGGGAAAGGATTAAGAACATGTCCCTCCTATATTCTATTTTTCTTTAGTGACAAGCCTTAATGTTATCAATAAGAAAAATGGAAAAAAAAATCCATGATCGAAGGCACTCGTATATATAAATAGGTAGGACACATAGAATTAAGTACATTTTCCTTCTGTTTCCCGGACCGATATTATTTTTTTTGTTTTAGCTTAGTAGCTATTAACAAGCTTTAGTGTTGTCAAAAAAAAAATTGGAAATAGTACGTCTTTTTCTCATTAATATTGAAACTTGAAAAATTATTGAATTGTGGTTGATTACATCATTAATTAATCTCGTAGTTTTTTTAATCCAATCTTTCTGATTATTATTACTGTCATTCTCGAGTAGGTAAATAATATTACAAGTGCCTTGCGATAATTCTATTATTCTAACAATATTGTGGCGCTCTTGTTAGAACTTTCCAGCTTTTTGTGGTATCTTAGAATTTATACTCTATGGTATTATTTTTCATTCACTTCACTTTTGCACAATAACCAAACTTTATTACGTAAAACACACCAATGTTACAAAATATAGAGTGAAATAACACAAGATTATGAATAAAATATATAAGCCACTGTACGGGCCAACCTTACATATTTCAGCTGTAATTCCGTGTCAACTCTGTCTTGTAGTATAATTGTTTAGATTTGGGGCTGTGTATTGAGAGTATTTAGACCGAGCGCCGGTGAACGCTCTCGTTTCTCTATCATAATCATATTATTTCTATATCAATATATCAATTTAAAGTCTTCCGGTGTTTAAATTAAAATCATATCAATGAAAATATATGTCCAGTACAGTCACTACATGACAGACTAAGGTACCGTCAAAAAACCTATCCTAACCTATAAAAATCTGATAGTGTTGTGTAATACAAGTTTGAATAAAATAATACGGTGTAATGAATGATCGTTGTATCGTCTGTGGTTGCAGATGGGCGCTGCCGGCCCGCATGGCGCAGGCGGGGTTCTACCACCAGCCGTCCCCGAGCGGCGACGACCGCGCGATGTGCTTCACGTGCCTCGTGTGCCTCGTCTGCTGGGAGAAGAGCGACGAGCCCTGGGTCGAGCACGAGCGCCATTCGCCCAACTGCCCCTTCGTGCGGGGCGAGTACACGCACAACGTACCCATATCGGTCAGTCACAATTATAAAACAATCTCTCTGAACATCAGAGGCTATCAGGCCGAACGAACATTCTCAAACACTCCCGATGCTCTCTTCCTGGTACACAAACAAGAAGAGAAAAAAACCCTGATAAACGGGCTACAGGGTAAAGTGTGAAAGATCACGCGTCCTGACAGCCTATAAAGCCCAGGGATGTATAGTAGCAACATCCAGACACACCAACTATACCGACGTGACTGAAATAATAGCCTTTAGACATCAAAGCCTACTTAACATGGTGTATGCACTATTACCTAAAAAACAGTTACTGGTCTTACTGAGCCTGAAACATGAGTTGTACAATGTGTCATTATTTCTAGTATTTCGATTTATTACATAACCCTAACCCTGTACCTTCAATAGATCACATTAATAACTTCACAACCATGCTGTGGTATAGCTTGTATTCTCTTCACAGGAAGCTCGGAACTCATTGTAGGGACTCAAAAATGTGTCAAGATTTTCTGTTCGCAGTTCCATTTTCCCATTTTACATAATTATTCTTTTGGTAAAATGTTAATGCAATGTCAAGTTTTATTTAACAGGTCACAAATGCCACCGCGTGTGCTGTACCCTGTCCAAATGTGACCATAGTCTCTAAAGGGAATACGGGTGACCTGATCGCCACCGGCTCCGCGGAGGGCAAAGTCAACGTCTGGAAGTTCGACTGTGGCCTCAAACTGGTCAAATTCATTCATTTATCTCCGTATGATTCCATCTTTAGCGGAATACTCTCAAGCGACCAGAATAAAGTTTGGTCTTCTACACTGGAAAAAGATACCTGTGAGTGATTTCATTCATATATTTACAAGTACATATATAAAAAAAAATCATGTGTGTATATGGTAACTGTTAGTGATATTATTTAGTATTCATAGTTACGTAAACGTAATTGAATAACAAAAAAAGACCACTAATTGGTGTGTTGTTGACCACATATCTATACTAATGTTACAAAGAGGTAATGTTTGTGCCGTTGTAGGAGGTAATCTCAGGAACTACTGGTTCCATTTGAAAAATTCTTTCAGTGTTATATAGCTCATTTATCGAGGAAGGTTATAGGCTATATACCATCACGCCAAAACCAATAAGAGCAGACCACCAATGAAGAATGTTTCAAAACCGGGGTCTTTTTCCTCTTGAGAACTTCCGCTGCGGTTTAGCGTTAGCCCAAAACAACTATTCCACACGGACGAAGTCGCGGGCTTAGGCTAGTTAGTTGTATATTTTGCAATTTTATTTATATCCGTTATACTGTTAAAATTACGAGAATATTCAATCTTTTAAATAGTTGAACAGGGAATTGACTAATAAGTCGTTTGATGATCTTGTAAGGTATGTAAAGTTAATTAATAAAGCATTCAGCAGACTCGAAGCGATGATGGCTTAGTAGATGGTGAGTTCAGACACAACATCGATGGATCTAGATTTGAACACTTGGAACTCGGTCGAAGCTTCCGGTGAAGGAAAAACATAGTGATGAAATGCGTACAATCTTAGACCACATTATCATATAACATCAACTGAGATTGTGGTCAAACCTTAAAATCTATACAATATAATATAAGACTCCAAAAGTAACAGAACTAGCTCTATATGATCACTTTTCTTTTTTTTTACTGTATGCTATATTATTAGAATGCATAATCTTGCGACATAGTTATTGAGAAATGTGATGAATTGCGTAAAATCTCTTTCCCGGCATCTTGTATTTGAAAAAAGAAATAAAATTATATAAAAATAAATTACTGGTAATTTTATTATTATTAAAAGTAATGACACAAAATTGATTGCTTATATTGGAACTGATTAATGTTCGAATAATGTTTATTTTATTATAGCAACTTACGGAATAGAACTAACAGCGATGGCTTTTGTGGGTATGACGTCACGACAAGAAGTCCACCCACAAACACAAGCCACTGAAAGTACCGAAAAAGAATCGAACACGAACAAGACGAAACCATCGCTAATCTGCGCTGTTATCGTCACAAAGACATGTCTACCACAAACAGATGAGCCCGTCACAGAAGATTCGAGTAAGGCACTTTTCGATGCAGGTGCTGAGAAATCTACTGAGAACATAGAAGCAATGAACAGTCAAAACGATGCTAAAAGCCTCTCAGCACCTACAGTTAAGATGCTATTTTTATTGACGTACGATATACACAACTCGCTCGCTGGTTCTATTACAACAGTCGTCCACAATTCAAACAGCAGTGGAAACTCTAAACCAGGCGGTAGTAAAAAAGTTTGCGCAATTCCTAGAACTGATGACGCGTGTATATACGACGAAGTATATTTCCAATATTCAGACGAGGATACAGAACTTCCACAGTGTCCAAATAACCTAATAGATGAGCAGATCAGTAATGTGATAAACTTGAATGCCTCATCGAGCAAAGAAGATTGCAAAATTTGGGATCATAAGCAAATAATATTGACCAAACACTACAAAATGCTTCCAGCGCCAATAGGGTTATTACCGGAATTACCTGAAGCGGATCAAACGAACATGCTAGATTTCGTAGGGAAGATATCACAGTTGAAGAGCTGGAAGAATTCTGTTGTTGCTAAATTAAAGGACCAAACTGATTCAGTAATACAGCAAGCGGATCCCTTAAGCCATTATTTAAATGTAAATGGTCCATTGGAAATATCAGATTTGAAATTTTATGAAGGTGGGGGTGAAGGTACAGAAAAAATAAAGGTGACAACATTCGGAAGTAGTAAACTTGGTTCTCAGACTCAAGCTGTTAACAACACTAATAATGATGGTTTTGAAAGCGATCCCCCTCAAGAAGAGGCTGTCTCTCAGGGTGTAGCTGTACAATGCCTGAATCTTCCTTCCTCTTTGAATTTTAAAGAAAGTGCCAAAGTTACACACTTACTTCCAACTGAAGATAAAGAACATCTTCTTGTAGTGATATCAAGCATTGATCCTGAGAAATCTAAAATAGAAGAAGATACTGATAATGATGGAGATACAAAAATGGAAGTTGATGATGTTTCTGAACAATGCGAAGACCATTCAGATAATAAAGCTTACTTTATCCTCTATAAAATTAATAACAAGTCTTCAATATGTACAATAGAAGATAATCCAGTAACAGTTAAGGAGCTTACATACAACGAAAGCGTTGTGGATTTATGCTTGCTACCATCTGACAAGCTTGAGCAATACTCCTTTGCCGCTGTCGGCGTCGACGGTGCATTAAGATTGTATTCTTTACCAGACTTGAAGAATTTGTCAGAAAAGAGGGTCCCAAAAGGTCACTTTGCATCGGTAGCGTATTGTGCATCAGTGGAGCGACTCAGTGTGTCGACAAAACATGGCATGATATATTTCTATGCTTTGAATAACGGCGAGAAAGATTCTGTCCGTGATGTAGATGAAGACGAATTTGCTAATATTGATTTTGACATGCTACAACGTGTTCCTAGAGATGAAGTTTGTGGACCGACGTCAACTGCTCCTGTTATCATCGCAAACAAGACAGAATTAGATATGGATGACTTACAAACTTTGGTCTTGTTAACTGGGTGCTATGGCACCAACACTACCGTGCCGTATAGTGCAGTGGTCCCGGGATTCTGGTGCGAGCAATCACCAGCGCAGCGGCCGAGGTCAGATCATCAGAACAATCGAACATGGAGATTACAAAACACGTCGTCTACTTGGGACGAACATGTTCTAGAAATTACATTACCCTACAGTGTATCTTTGGCACACATAGAATTTTCCTTTACACTTCATGTCGCTAATTCTGCAAATTTACCAGTGATTTTGGTTACACTATTGAAACAAAATCTTCATGGAATCGGTTATAAAAAGGATGCTGTGTTCGGTGTACAGTCAGAAACTCCACTTTTCCCAGAAATTGATGCAGATTTATCGAATTTGGACAATCCTATTAATTGTGAAGAGTATTTACAAGCTCATAATGCTGAAATTTTAGCCGGACCGCTTCTTTTGTCAACTGGATTGGATCTAAGTCAGCAGACTGGAACATTGACATTGACAAGTCCTTTACTATACAGGGCACGAGGGAGGACCTTCCTCATACATATTAAAACACTATTCGATCCGGCTAAAGATATGACTAAGGTAAATAAAGGTAGTGAAGGGACCTCTAAAAAGTCTGGATTTATTGGTTGTGACTGGTTGCATCAGATATCACTGACTGTTCGGTCAACACCACATACAGACGTTCCGATGGAGAGGCAGCAGCGTATTACCATGCTCGAATCGAACAGTTTCTTGAACACTCTATGTGAAGTAGCGATTAGTAAAGACGATTGTGAGAAGCGAAAACTGGCTTTGGACATCATTATGTGGATTGTGTCAGTGCGACTGCAGAGAATGCGACTTGTCAGCGCAGAGAAAGGCAAAGATGAGAGTGTGGAAACACAGCAGTTGGAGTGTATAAAAGTTATCGAGAAAAACATAGATGCTATGATCAAAAAGTGTATATTGTGTGGAAATCGAAGCATCGCCAAGAAGTGTATGAAGATCATTCTTATAACAAGCGAGTGAGTGACATTTTATTATATTTTATTGTTATACAAAATTTTGATAATGGTTATGTTTCATCAAAGTATATTTTCTTTAGTATTTATATTTCTAAATAAGCTAAATCCAATTATAATCATTCATTTTTATACACCGAGAACGAAGTTCAAATTTTGCTTGTAAGGTTTTTAGTTTTTTTCTAATGATCATTTCAATATCTTTAAAAATAATGTAAAATATTAGGAATGGCTAAAATTGGATTTAGCGTATTTTGAAATGTAACAACTCTAATATTGAGTATTATAATTATGGTTGTAGTGGTGAGAAGCAATTACCTAAACCTTGGAAGTCGACGTTCGAGACGAGTGTGGCGAAAAGCGTGTGCGATTGCATCCCGTACCTCGGTGCGTGCGAGTCTGCGGGCGCGCTGCGCTGGATGGCGGCGCTCGGGCAGCACGTGGCGCAGCACGCGACGCAGCACAGCGCACAGCACGCTGCTGAGCAGCAGGACACTTCTCACAAACAGAAGTCAGCAGTCACCGACCTCGTCGCAGGATGCTTGGCCTTGTTGCAGCGCACAGCACGTAACCTGCGTGCCAGATCCATTCCCTACCACGATCTTCTCCGCGCTAGGTCAGTTGACATATCCATTCTAAGTCCTCATAGTATTATCTAAATTATCTTAAATTTTAACTGTCATTAGATGAATCCATTCTGAGTGGAATCATCAAAGAATATCAGTGAATCACTAAAATGTAATGTTCATAAATGGTTAGTTAAATTGAGATAAGTCTTGATAGTGTGGTGTAGGAATTACAATATAGTCTATGTTACTTCTATAGTCGACGCATTTTAAACTGAGTCGTCGGGCAATAAATGTCATTGACAGTAGGAATGTGCACACAATGCAACCTGTTATCGATACTTAGGTACCTGCGCACGCCTTTTTCTATAAATATAAGATTTTTTGTTATGACACTCATTACATTACTTACGCGTCATTACGCAATACGCACAATGGAGAATTTATTTTCTCACGTGGTTTTGAAGAAATTAAATGATGACATCAACGCTTAAGCTCGGGCTGTAATTCACAATGTGTTCCTGTTTTCAAAGAATTGAAAACTGACCCCGAGAAAAGTCTAAAGATGCTGACTACCACACTGAAATGAATGGTGATATATATACGGCATGATTTTTTGATTTATTAAATGTTCTTGAAGAACCTTCTGTGATAGTCATCGATAATGCCAGCTACCACTCCATGCAATTAGAAAGGATACCCACATCATCGACAAAGAAAAGTGACATTCAAGAATGGCTGACAAAGAAGAACTTTCCTTTCTCGAATGCATCTGTCATCTCATAAACTGCTTGTGTATTATAAAAAAAAAGTCTTTTTGTATGGGTAAAATATATTACGTTACAATTTCTAATAGAGTTACAATTTTTATAAATGCTTTTTCAGATTTGGCTTGTATGGCTTACCATTAGAGCGCACCATTTTCGCTACCGAAATACCCGAAGTGGGACGCAATAATTCATCTTCAGCTAACTACTCAAACGTTTTGACTAACGACTCCAATGGGACAACCAAGCAGGAATGTCAGCTCAAAGACTTGCTTAATTTGCCTGTTGATGCAGGTATGTTAATTATTAATATATATATAAATTTGTAATATGGATCTTCTTTAAATATGCAATATCTAATGGTGTAATTGCCGTCATATAACGTAACGTAACCGACAGATTTATTTTAACGCCATCTATCTGCCCATTCTTTTAACTACATTTTAGTAAATTTTTGATATTTCGTATGTTATCAGTAAATTTGTGTTTAATGCCACAAATATTTCTTATTCTTTGAAAATGTTAATTTTCTGTGACTTTTACGTGTTGTTTGATTGTGAAGGATACAAAGGTAACTTTTGATTTAGAGGCTCCAAATAGGAGATGGAGATAGCTATAAATATGATACTTTTAAAATTTTATGAATTGAAGTGACTTTCGATGAGAGTCAGTTTTGATATTTCGTATTTGTCTGACGTCCCCCGCTGCGGCTCATCCGGTGGAATAAAAACTTCTTTAGTCACATCCTGATTTGAAACTGCATGAAATAAAAAAGAGACATATACAGTGGTATAATTAGAAACCCAATGGTCCTTGATATTATGTAAGATACTTCACCGCAATCGTTTTTATTTTGAAATTAAATAATAAATAGAACAACAATATGTTCAATGATTTATCATTTATGAGAAAAACAATATAAATCCCACTACACAAGTGCAGTTTCAATATTACATTACGGACAAAAATTTAAATCAGTTATAAGGTATGAACAATAATGGCCAACTAATTAGAAACAACAACAAAAAAGTATAAAAAACAATATTTTTTAAGTATTAGTAATTAATATTGTTATTTACGAAATAGCTATTATCCACAGCCGACCAATAGTTCTAATTAATATTAAGTGGCGTATCCTTTATTTACAATAACAGCACTGCGACGACGTGGCATTGATTCAATCAATTTCATACATTTTTCTAGGGGCATTGAATTCCATGCTTCAACAAATACTTCATATAGTTTGTTTTGACTGGTGTTACGTTTGTTTGTGACTTTCTTTTTATCAATATACCAGAGATTTTCTATCGGGTTTAAATCCGGACTATTTGCTGGCCAATCTTCAATCTTCCGAACAGGTCTAACTCCACATCCGGAAAAACACCCCTAAACTTTAATGTTACCGCCACCATGCTTGACTATACTCATTGTGTATTTATAATTAAAAGTATTGTTTACAGGACGTCTAACATAGCGCTTTTTTTTCCCATTTAAAAAAAAAAATTAAATTTAGATTAAATTTTGAATTACCGCCAAAATAATAGAAAAAGCCAAGAAAGAAATGTTATTCTCCAATTTAAAAAAAAGAACGAACTATGGATGCTTTTTTAAAATGTTTCTAATTAGGCGTCCACGCGGACAATAACAGAAAATAAACTCCTATATGTGTAAGACTCATTTTGTAATTAAAAGTAAGATGTTTTATATTTTATGCATTTAATGAGTTTTTTATTGGAGTGGCTATATTATTGCATGATTATTAATTATTGAATGTGTATATTTTTTACGAACATTTGTATGTTGAAGTTATCTTTCTTTATTCATAAAAAGTGTTTCATATTATATGACCACCACTGTATATAAGATTTAACGTGCGAGAGAATGAGATAAAATATATTTACATTACGTTTCCTTATTGTACTTCTTGCTCTAATCTGAGCATTGTATATATTAGAATGTGTATGTATAAGTGCCGGCATATTACGAAGCCTAGGGAAAAGTTTCATAACCAGTGTGGAGTACTGGTATATGAATATTTTATAATTTTTGAAAGGTTTTACTTCTACCTCGCGTGTGAACTGCACAGATGTATTTGTTAAGCAATAAAACAGTTTACAGGCCTGAGGACTCCGTTTATATATATTATACTGTATTGGTGCAATAGATCCGAAGAACTTGGCCGGGTCGACGGCGTGGTGGAACCAGAACAACGGCGTGGGAGTGTTCGCGGCGGGGCTCAGCGAGGCGATGCCGCTGCACGTCACCTGCCACATGGCCTCCGACGGCACCAAGCTCGAGTCGACTGGCTCGCGGCACCACCCGGCTGTGGTCAGCTCGCTGCCCACTGCTGGCCCGGTAGATGCAAACCAGGTGCGAACACTTTTCCCCTGAGCACACTTTGTCAAATCGCCCCTTTTCTCCACTTTGACAAATCGCCCCTTTTTCCAATTTGACAAATCGCCCCCTTTGACAATATCGTCCCTTTCTCAATTTTGACAAATCATTCCCTTTCTCTTAATTATATTTTTCTCGAAATTTAAATTACATATATATATATATATATATATATATATATATATATATATATGTGTATTTTATTTTTCTGATGTCTTTTCTGTATCATGACTATCTTTTCATTTTACTAGGATTCCAATGTGTTATACCAGTGTGAAACCCAGGGTTGGATTTAAAAATTTTTGTGTGTTGTATTTCAGGTTTCAGGTTGGAAACACTGAATCTCTTTAATCAACTGTGCACAATGTTTCCTTAACCTTCCATCTTCGATGCCAGTATATTAATGTGTCTGAATAATCTACTTTGATTATTTTTAATGAATTCAGCAACTTCCTGTTTCACAGTTTTGATATTAAGATTCATATATGTATCTGTTCATTATGAACTATGGGATGCTCAGCATGTTGCAGATTGTTTTGTACTGAAATCATTCTAATATTAGTGGGAAACATTCTTCAGTAATTTGATTATATATAGAGGAACTTGAAATGTTTAAAATGATAGTTCGTTTTCTTTTAGACATGTTCTATTTTCTGGTACCTATATACTGAAAATCTAAAACTGTTTAGCCAGATAAGTGAGCAAATGACGTAAACCAATCCCTTGACTCATCAACGGTTGACCTTTTAGAATACTGATTGTGAAAACTTATCAAAATCTGTTGCGCACTTTCAACGAACGAAGGGAACAACGACAGATGTGAAAAATGATTATGTTTTTTAATATCTACATTATTAGCTATAGATAGACCAGTTAGATGACGCTATTGTAGAGATTTTTTTTGCTCGTTTAAAAAAAAGCATAATCCTAAATTTCAGTCGAAAGATAAACGAAACCGTGTTGCAAAACTAGTAAGCTAGAAAATCAGACAAAGACATAGAAGTATTTTGTTTCTCTTTTTCATTAATTTTTAATAAGGTGAATATGAAAAGGGCAAAGTATCTTGAAAATGTTGTCGTCCAGAACCTTCCCTACATTAGAGAGGAGGTCTTAACATAATTATTTTTGTCTTAACAGATTTGGAATGTAGTGAAGGACGGTCACATGAAACTATCGTCTCATGATCCTGACTCATTGGAAGACGCAGAGAGCTCACTAATGGAATGCGATCCACAGGACAAATCTGAATTTTCTGAAGACAAATTATTTAAGGTAAAATTGGAATATACAAATATGATAGAGTGTGTATGTTGCTTTGGCACTTCTAAACTTAAGTTCGGGTGGTAGGGTGTCTGTACCCGACTGGATCTTGCGGGGTGGTAGGGCGTCTGTACCCGACTGGATCGCGACCACCGTACACCAGGTGGAACACCCGCCATAGTGGCACGTTTGGGCATGTCGCGTTCCGGGATCAGCCGGTGTATATCCAGCAACCGGGGGGGGGGGGCTGTCCTTGACTGGGTCGCTTTCAGGCCGGCATGACAGCGGCGACCGGCAATGGATAGTATGTCTTTCGGTGGTCGCCATTGTTTTCGGATTGTACTGTGCTTACCATCAGGCACAGTACAGTCACTTTGCCGAGCTACAATAAAAAAAAAAACTACGCACCGGATTTTGATATAGTTTTCACTATCGTTTAGATGATTTTTTTTCATTGTTTTTAAGTGTAAGACATATATTGAGAAAAGTTGTCTATGTATTCCAATGAAATTGTATGAAGGAATTTTATGTGTACAGAAAAGCCCCTAATTGCCGATTAACCGTGCCTAAATGACGATACTTTTCCCATTCATTTATTGGGATTCATTTATTAACATGGGATTTTTTCACTTTTTAGAAATTAATTTTTATCTTGCCTGTTTTATTGAGTAACCCACCAAATATTATTTATTCTCCATCTACTATGATCCCTTGGGATGGAGAAATGTTTATATGGGCGTTAATAATTTAATTTGTATATTTTGATAAGGTTAAAAATTATTGTTACCTTTTTTTAGGGGTGTTCGAATATTCGAATTAATGAATTAATGAATTTGCGGGGTGGTAGGGTGTCTGTACCCGACTGGATCGCGACCACCGTACACCAGGTGGAACACCCGCCATAGTGGCAGTTTGGACGTGTCGGTTCGGGATCAGCGGTGTATATCCAGAAGGGGGGGGGGTCTCCGGGGGGGGGTTTGGCGGGGGGGGGGGAGGGGGGGGGGGGGGAGGGAGAGTTTTGTTGGGGGGTCTTATTTTGTTTTCTACACAGGGGAGGGAAAAAAAAAAAAAAACTTCGAATTTCGAAGTGAAACGAAATTCGAATCGGACAGTGTATTAATTCGGTATATTTGAACCATTAGAAGAATTCGAAATATTCGAAATATTCGGATTATTCAAATTCAAATAAATTTAATTTAAGTAATAATACAAAAAAAAAATTGGCAGATGTTGTATATTTTCCTATAACTATTTTAATACTTCCTCATTTAAAAAAATATTCGAATGTTTCGAATATTCCATTCGAGCAATATGTGCACACCTCTACTTTTTCTATTATTTTTTTTTATAATTTTTTGCGATACTATATGTCGGCGTGTTGTGTATTATTATGTTGTGTTGTGTGTGCAGGAGGAGGATCTGTGCAACATCCCGTGGGCGGTGCTGGTGTCGCGGCCGCCGCAGCACACGCTGGTGGTGGAGCGCATGCACTCGGGCGCGAGGCGGTACATCGTACTCGATTTCGGACACACCGTGCGGCTCACCGACCTCGTAAGTCGCATATTCACTACTTTTAGCTCTTATTTGCCCTATATTTTTATACCCTTAGGTTAATAAGGCGGTTTGTCTTAGAAGTAATATATTTCATATGCATACAGATAAAAATCAAGTGATCTTATAATACAATTTTGCTATAGTTATGTTGTAACCCATATGATGCTGTTGCCACAGACATTGTGAAGATAGCTTTCCTGTTCCTCTTCGTACTCGCTCTGATGTGTAGAATAAAACCCCTTGGACACAACGCGGCCTTCGTTGCCGAAATATTCGACACTTTACAAGGATTTAAATTTACGTCGATCAACACTGCCTAAATACTTAGTAAAAATTAAATTAAGTAATTTTTTTATAAAGGTTTTGTCAAAAAAATTTGGTTCTATAAGGGATTTTAAATTCGCAGATTATACCATCATGCTCGGACCTGGTGACGCTTTGTATCGATATCTGGGTGACAGGAGAGGAAACTGATTGCGTGAAGCTTGCATTCGCAGTCGATATATCGACAAAACACCTCGTGCTGACCGACATACAACCGCCACCCTTGTGTCGATTCATGAAGGTAACTCTCTAATATATTAATTATTACATATTACATGCGATTAATAAAACATCCTTCATTGAGTTTCGAAAGACAACCGGTTTATTTTACATTTTACTTTACAAATTATATTATCTATAACATAAAATTAATAATTTTAGATTTTCTTTTCAACTGGATCGTATTTTGATTTTTTTTTTTCGAACTGACTACGATATTCACCTAGCATGGTCTTAACAGCTTCACCGGACTACAGTACTTAGTATTTTGAGAATAATTTGGTAGCCTTTCTGACTAATAATCTTATGCTTTGTAGGTGTTAGCGTTTGGCCATACTCTAATCTGATGTTAAATAATGATGTGGTCCAATATGGTAATGTAATTGGCTCTCAAGTGTAGCTGCTAGAATACACCAACGGGTTTTTGGCAACCGCTTCTCAACTTGAGGGCGGTAGCTAACCAGGGGTACTTAGAAAAAGCCGTAACACTATGTTGTGGTTTCATTACAACGTATTTCTTTCACCGAAAGCTCGCAACTCGGTTGCTAGGATACGAACTGACGTCCACCGATGAGGTGTCCGAATACATTATCATCTAAACCATCGTCGCTTCAACAGAAACTGGTATTTAGTAAGCGGAATTGTGGTCCGAAAATGGCTTTTAATCTTTTTCTGTAGCGCTGACAAGCTTAACAAACAAAGAAACTCACATTAACTTTAATTTTAATAAGTTGGGATTCGAATTATAAATTGTGACTGTACATATATTTGACGTAAATAATATATAAGCGCTCGCCTTAGTAGTCCGGTGAAGCTGTTAAAACCTTGCTAGGTAAATAGCGTAGGCAGTTCGAGAAGAAAAAAAAATTGACGTAAATAAAAAAAAAACTTTTTTGTACATTTAGGAATTGTATAATGATTTTTCTTATTTTATGGGAGTTTATAGGAGGTTTAAAATCTTTTAACTAAATATTTGTGCAACATTTGAACATCCTTTTTATGCATATGAACTATGAATATAATTAAAAAAATGTCCTTCTTTTGTTTAGATAACAACGATAGGTCGTTACGGCATGTCGGCTACTAAATGCAAGATCCCGCTCGGTTGGTTCTACGGAGAGGTGGCTGACATCGCCAATGTCCAGGCTTCAGTCAATGCACTCAACGCGTTGCATCAGGACTTGACTTGCAAATTCAGGTATGTGTGTGTCTAACTAGTCATGTTTATTAATGCTCATTTTCGACCCCACATGGATGTTATATTCAACTCATTTAAACATTTTAAATGTAAAAACATTCAGTTACAGTACAGACATGTAGTTTCAAAATCTTATGTATTTTCTGTGGATTCAACTACTATACGCTTCATATATGTATACGTAATTTATGTATTATTTTAACACATATTGATGTTATATAATACCCATTTTTATTGGTATATGCCAGTGGTTGACAAACTGCTGCTCGCGGGGCACATGGGGCTCTTTCAAACATATATCGGCGTTGGCTGCTGCAGAGCGCCTTTCACTTTATCACTACTTCACGACCGTGCGCCGGTTGTAATGCGACATGCGATATATGGATGAAAAAATTTCAGGCGACGGAAAGTTTCATTTTAAAATACTAAGTAATCTTTTGTATGGACAGACTCGCGACCGGAAAGCTGATAGACCGGCTGAACCCTTACCTTGAAATGTACAATGGTAACGCTTCCCATATGATGGCCTACTTGGGCACTCAGTCCGAACGGGACACGAAAGTGAACGAAGCCTACCAGGACTGCATAGAGCTCCAGCAGCAGCTGCACACCTGCACCAACATACTGAACAGGCTGCAGAACAAAGTAGACGGCAACCAACACGTACCGGACATGATAGAAAAGGGCATAGTTACATCCGAGAGCCTCTTGCAGTCCGCATCCACTGACAAGTTGAGAGTTATCAGTGAGAATGTTGTGGATATGCTGCTCTATTTCTACTTCCAAATATCGGATGTCGTGAGTTTAACTTTCTATTCACTTTTATATAGAATACCTTGTATCATATCAGGACAATCTTCTATGTGTCATTACATTTCAAAATAAGCTAAACCCAATTTTGACCGTTCCTAATATTTTACGTTATTTTTCAAGATCTTCAAATTTTATAAAAAAACCCTATGAACAGGAAAATTAGAACTTCATTCTTGGTGTATAAAAACTGGAAATGTTAAAAAAATTAAACATGTTATATGAACAATTAAAATTACATTTACCTCATTTTGAACTGTAACGACTCATATACATATAATGAAAATAGCCTTTTGAGGCTCAATCTCTTTAGAACTATTGAACATAATGGTATAGGACTGTGACCAATCAATGTGAAAATTTTCGTGGATGACTGTAGGTTACTTATAGTCTGAGTCAAATGTTTTGGCCGCTCTGAATATAGCTTTGAATTCGGCTTTGCGCATAGTACAGTCAAGAAGTTAATATAAAACAAATTCAAAATATTAATATAAGAATTTAACATTGACATTTATTAATTTAACATTTATTAATTTATACAATTTATACAATTAATTAAACAATTAATAATTAACATTTATTAATCTTTGTTTAGATATTATACATTTAGAATATTTGCAAAAGATTAGAGATAAAAATGAACAGATAATAAAAATTGAATTATTACTGAGGTAATAAAACAACAGTAAAAACTAGAAATGGACAATAGTAGCCGAACGATAGAATAATAGACAAAGCTAGAATATTAACAGTTTGCCACATCATGTATTTGTCAGTTATAATTAAATCCAAATGGCATTTATTGGAGAGTTTTGGGTGATCGCGTACTTTAATTGATGATCCCCTTATGCAGTATTTGTTTCTATCTGTGGCATATATCTTGTAGCATATATGTGTTATTGTAAACAAAATACATTCATAATAAATAAACAATTTGTAATAAACAACGTCCTTCATAGCAACATCATTTTTTTGAAGTGGATCTGAAGAAAGAGATATTTTATTTGGTAAATGTTTTATTGGTAAAATGGTTATTAATATTCAGCCGCTAATGGTAAATAGCGAACAGTGGTGGTGAGTCGCTCGTGGTTGATTGCGAACTGATGTAATACAAATAATTGTCTTAATACTAAAATGTTAAAGTGCACGCAGTGCACAAATCATATAGAATACTTAAAGAGCAGTTCGGTTGTGTAACTCCGAACAGGATGGGTCTTCTAATAATAACAAATATAAACTAGAAAAAGAAAAGAACGAAAATTGCAATAACACGTAATTATCAGCAACAAAACTATTCTGATTGCGACTGTACTGTACTGTCAACGTGGGTGCAATAGGGGCGACGTGCGCGGGCGACGCTCCCCTTTCTAGGACTTCTGCGTTCCTCTGATACTTAAATTTGTGTTCTGCGCATATACTTCAGAGCGTTAACATAAAACAGTTTAGTACTTTTTCTCCTTTGGTTATAAACTTTTTTTTAATGGATATTAACATACTTTAATGTTATTTATATAAAAAAAAAAAAATAGAATTTTTTTTCTTTTTCCACACGGTTGATAAGTTGAAGTCTTATTTATATGTCGCTATTAATTATACACCACACTTTACGTCTACAATATTCATGAATTACACAGAAAGAAAAAACTTTATATCTCTTATTATAGTATAATTTCTACCACTGCATCACCACTAGTTTTATTAATTACTAGCTGTGACTGCGACTACATCCGCGTGGAACCCTGTGTAAAAAAACAGTGATTAATAAAGTCATTTCAATGTATTAAGTCCATTTACTTATTTACTTTTCTCTCGTACTTAACTCAAGTTGTCATTAAAATTACAATAACTTTTGATAGAGTGAACCTATTTTAATGAAACAAATACTAAGTTATTCTAGAGGGTATGCTTTATGATTTTCTTGAGGTTTTATTGTGAACCCAGTACTTTAGCAGTGATGCGTGTTCATACATAGAGAGAGACAGACATTTAAAAAAATGATTGAACTATATTTTATTACTATTCCTAAACACCTGCAAGAACTTTTTTCACAAAAATCGAAAAACTACAGACACATTAGATTTACATTCTTGTTATATGTATAGATGTTTGGTTTTACATTTTTGTTATAGTGTGATAACATTGATCAAACTTTTGTATAGGATATAAATATTTAATTACATAATGCGACGAAATTGCGATGTTATTCATGTATTTCACCAATGTGCTATAAAAAAAAAACATCCTGACTCAAGTGCATTTACCAAAACACACCTGTAGATGCTTGATGACAGATTTTAAACTTAGGGTAGTAACTAGCCAGGTGGAGTTAGAAAGAGCCCTATTGCGATGTTATAATTTCAAAACGATCTTTTCCTTTATTGGGTGGTCCGGGTCATGAAGTATATAGTTATATATAAGTACAGAATGGTGTATAGTTGGTATAGTGTGGACTGTGTGTGGGTGCAGCAATACGGGGAGGTGCAGGAGGACTGGTGCCGGGAGGTGAGCCCGCTGGTGTGGGAGTGGGGGGTGCGCAGTGCGGGCGCGCTCGCGACGCTGTTGGCGCGCGCGTGTGCACAGCGCCCGTGGTGGGGCGCACACCTCGCCGACACGCTCACGCACGCCTTCGCCGCCTACGACGCACCGCCCACGCCACTCGACAGGTATCATTTCAATTAAATTAATTAATAAATATATTTCGCTTTATGCTAGAACTTCCATTATTATTACTATAAAGGGTACAGGAGAGGAAATAGGGTACCTTTCATCTAGGTAAAATTACAGTTTCCGAAGGAAAGAAAGAAAAAAGGTGTGATGTGGTGTTGTTTGCACTTGTTAGATGCCTGGTGGTGGTGATGTACATGTGCCGGAGGAGCCTGTTCGCGCAGGCGGACTGCTCGCGCGGCGTCGCGTACGCGTTCGCGTCGCGCACGCTGCAGCTGCTGCAGACGCCGCGCTCGCCCCCCTCCGCACCCCCCGTGCACGCACTCCCCGCGCAGCCCGCGCTCACAGCCGCCATGCTCACCACGCTCTCCTCCATACTCGACGTGCTCGCGCAACCCTACACAAAGCACTCCAGGTATTTCTTACTTTCATTTATTACTGAAAATAAAAAACAATTTATTTATACGCTTGCTTATACCAGATGAAAGTTTAGACAGTAGCAATATTTACGGAGGATACACTGCACTCGATTCTCGTTCTAAATCAATTAAGAAAACAGGTGCTTAACATTTGATCTAACTGTCTAAAAAAATAAAACGCAATCGTCTGTGTTTATACTTTTCAAAGTCTTAGAACAAACTTTAACTTAGGTTGTCTTTGTTATTTATTAGTATTTGTATTGATATTATTATTTTATTTCTTTAATGTGACTATGAACTATCAACTTTTAGAATATTGTAAGCGATTAACCTAATACCTGATATAAAGGTAAAAATGTAATGTACCAACATAGTGTTTTATATGATTACTAATTTATCGTTAGGTGGGACTGGGTTACCGGCGGTCGCCTGAGCAATACAGCGAACATGGAGAACAACGTGTCCACGACGCCGCGGGGAGGCGACGGCAAACTGCACAGGCGTAAACTGCACAAGAAGCTTTTGCACCAGATGCAGGAGTTAGATAACGTAAGGCGAGGCGTTCATTTCACTCTAGAGGATCAACAGGTAAATGTTGATAGACGGTCAACGTTTTTAAATCACATAATAACTAATTGAATTATAAAAAAAAAACTAACCTAACAATTAATCTCAAAAATTTTACTACATAATACGTGTATTGTTGTTTTCCTGAAACATTAAGGAATGTTTAAGACAATAAAGAAAATTACGTTTGTGATGGACAATGTTTTCGTAGTTTTCTTAATTTCGTTAATTTTCTTTAAGAAATTGAAGGATGTCGTAATGTGAAAATTGTTTTATAAACCACACTTTTTTTAGTTTAATTTTATTTTTTAACAACAACGAATTAATATAGTCGAAAATTTATAAATAGTAAAATAAGTATTAAATTTGTATCTTTATTGTGCTGCCTGGAATACTCTACGATCTCCGGGTATTGTAATGAAGAGCAATTTCTTAGGTGATCACAGGAAAGAGGAATGAGGACAGTTTAAAAAATACGAAGGATAGATACAGAAAAAAACGCTATTCCGTAGCATGAATGATTTCATCTTTGACTGTTTTATGGTGTCATAACATATTCGAATTTTATGGTTTTGTTAAAAATAAACAGTTTTCTTTATTCAAAATACTGTGTTATGGCTGGATGGTTTTGGTCATTGTTTCTCAACCTGGGTAATTGAGCAGCTAAGAATGGGTTATGTCCGACTTTGGCCGGGTAGCAGGCTCTGCCGACTGGCATTGCGTCCAGTCCCAAATTAGAGTATCCTTAGTATTTTGACATGATAACGTCCCATAAATCGATGAACGCCGGCGGCACGCACGAAAACATGACTCATTGTCACGTTTCGTATGAGCCCGAGCGTGCAAGCGAGAGCGTGGAACAAACGATAGAGAGGTGCGATCGGCCTAAGCGTTCGGCTTGTGATGTATCTATCTATATATAGAATAATTCAATTCAATTCTTAAAAGTATGCCATTTTTCATCAATGGTTTCTTATGACGTTATCACGTAAAATTATCGTCCGTAAACCGATTACAGACAATATATTTTTTTTTAATTTTGTTTGTTTCGCACAGAGATAATTTGGAATTAGCGATATAAAGAGAGAGAGGAGTGATCGCAATTTGATACGACTCACTTCTCTTGTCCTTGACATGTTGCGTGAGCACTATACCCAGACCTAGATCACTTTTTTTATGGGGGTACGCTAATTTTCAAAAATTGTAAGTCGATACAAGTAGTCCATAGTAACTGTTCAAGAAAGATAGATTAGATTAACTTATGACCTATAAAAAAAAAAACCAAAATTGTTTGTAAAAGTTACCAAGATTGAATTTTTTTTCCAGTTTTTAGGGTAATTTTTCGATACTTTCCAAAATTCTCCTTTAAGGGTACTGTGTGTCCCTACAAAAATAATCCCTGATTATAGGTATAAGTAGTGTACGGCACGAGTGAATATGCGTTCGGCTGGGCGTGCAGCGACCGAGAGATCAGCTCGCCCGCGACTGCCACTACCGGACACCTACGTATTAATGCATCTGTTTGACACGAACGCCGCACGGTCCGGCTCGCTCGGCGCTCGATTTAAGCGTCCACCCTGGCCGTACATTGAGTACAGTGAGCATGGTTTGTTGAGCGGCCACGGTTTATGTGATGGCGTTGTGTTGTTGCAGCGCGCTCGGCTGACGCTGAAGGCTCGCATGGCGATGCTGGGTAAGCGCGGCGGCAAGGCGGAGTCGGCGCCGGGCGCGGAGGGGCAGCCGCCGCCCCCGCGCGCGCTCCCCCCGCACCTCGCGGCGCAGCTCGCCCACGCGCTCGTCGCGTACATGCTCGCCGCCGATACTAACTCCACGCACGACGTCATACTGCTCTGCGCGAAGGTGACTTACTCTCTCTTCATTTTTGACACCCGATCTACTTGTGGTCCAGTGGTTTCACCGGTGAAACATCAATGCGGTCTCGAGTTCGAATCCTGGCATGTAATCAACGAATCTTTCGGAATTCGCGTACATTTATCAATGTAAATTGGCAACACTACCGGCTGATGATGAAGGGAAACATCCTGAGGAAACCTCAACCTGAGAAATGTTCTTGTAGTACTACTGTATGTGGGAAAACATAGAACCGTTGATTTCTCAGAGTTTGAAATCGCCGATATGTCGTGGGCTGGCGTGGTGATTATGGCCATACCTTGCTTCGGGAAGAGCCCTATGGCCCTGCAGTGGGTCTCTTACGGGCTGATGATGACGAGATGATGGTGATAAATGTTCTAGTAGATTCCTGCCATTGTAGAGTAGGTGATGACATTACAAATTTCTTGCGATCATTTTAACCAATTAACAACATGGTGGCTGTCTTGTTAGAAATTTCCAGGGTGTTTTTCTCGCAAGTCAGAATCTATACACCGTGGTATTATTTCCTTTTCATTTCGCTTGTGCACAATAACAAAACTGTGTTACGTAAAACACCACCAGTATTATAAAATATAGAGAGCTAAATATATAAAGGTTATAAATAAACTATTAAAAAAAAGTGTGTGTGTACTTATGTACACGCGTTAGAAGTTATACTTCTTTGGCGTAACAAGATAAAAATTTTTTCAAAAATTTTATCTTTCGACTTATTCTACGTTTCTAGAAAAAGAGACACTAACAATAGAAAAAAGGTATTTAATACATTCAAAGTTTTAATACAAAGAAATACAAACAACAAATACAAAGAAACAAAATGTTGACTATAGCTAACTTCAGGGTGCTGGTTTATCGTGACGTTGTGCGCGCGCATCGTAATAACTTCAGGGTGTCGGTTTTTCGTGACGGTGTGCGCGCGCATCGTAATAACTTCAGGGTGTCGGTTTTTCGTGACGGTGTGCGCGTGCATCGTAATAACTTCAGGGTGTCGGTTTTTCGTGACGGTGTCCGCGCGCATCGTAAAAATTTACTCTCATCATTTATCTCTAACGCGCCAAAAGAAGTATAACTTCAAAACTAATACATGACATTCCAAGATCCCACCAAAAACTCCCGAGGTAACTCTCATGCTACTTCCATATCTGCTTGTATTGCTACGAATTTTTGTCTGTGATCACTGTTGGTGGATGACACCAACTGTTGCTGGTCGATTACGAGCCTTTCGAAGGACCTGAACCTAAAGGATTACACCCATGGATTTCAGTATTGACATACCCCAAGCTAGCAAAAGGTTTGTTAATCAACAATGTAAATCCACTTACCGTTCTTCTGAAACATCCAGCTTTCCGTGGTGGTCCAGTCTATGTGATGATGAGACTAAGAGTCTAAGAGGCTGTCACTTAATATTGTAGATTGTAGTGCACGTCGCGAGGACACTTTGCTTTAGTTGTTGGCTGTGGAACACTCATGGGCGTCATGATTTTGAATTTGACAGTGTGTCAAACTAGGGATGTGCCCGATTGTGTCGAAAGTAATAATATGGTGGTTACAACGCTGCCATGTTTGGTTAAAGACACCCTGTATGGTGATGCACCATCTCGTTTGTTGTGATTGTAATTATATAATATTATGTTATATGCAGGTGGTGGGCAGACTTTGTGCACTGTCCAGTGGTTACAGTCAACTGGACCCGCAGAGCATACTTGGAGTCGCACGACTGGCGGTCACGTTGCCGCCCTGGCTCAGGCATGCGCTAACAACATTACTCCAGGTACAATATTACTTTTTTTTTTTAATTGTCCTTATTGCCAAAATTATTGGTCCATCGCTGTGAGAAAAAGCAAAACATAGAGTTCTTTCTGAAGTAAACGATCACTGTAGCTTATACCTTTTTATGACCAACCCAAAGCAGTGAAGTGAACTGATAACACTTTGTTGTTGCTGAGGATTTGGTACACTTAATATATCAAAGTTTCGCAACTGCCTTCTTAAAGCACTGCTTCCTTGTGTCAGATATCGGTGTAGTAATTGTGTTGTTACAATTCAAAATTAGTTACACCCAATTTTAATTGTTCGTATAACATGTTTAATTTTTGTTTAGATTTCCCGTTTTTATATACTGCGAAGGAAGTTCAAATTTTATAGTTCAAAGGGTTTTTGGTTTTGTTTTTATGATCTTCATATTTTAAACATAGAAAATTTGATGGTCTTGAAAAACGACGTAAAATATTAGGAACGCCTAAAATTGGATTTAGCTTATATTTGATATGTAATCGAGTGTTGGTGTTTGTTTTTTGGTATTGAATGGGTTTATTAGCTGCCATCGAAACTGAATTTAACTGGTTTGTTTACATTTTCTGTAGGATTTAGTAGAATACGAAGGTGGCGATTCGCCGACGAGTCCGAACGAGGATTGGGGCGGGTCCGGAGGCGCGGGGGGATCGCGCGTCCTCGACGGGACGGGGAAGTGTCAACACGCGTTCGCGAAACCACCACGAAAGACCAAAGGGCCTACAGTTGCTGGTTAGTGTTTGTTTGTTACATATATAATTCATTATTACATACACGTTTCAAGATTAACCAGCGTACACATCCAGCTAGCGAGATACTTGCAGGCCGGTATGTCCAGTAGTGACTGCTGAGAGGTTATAATCTCTCAGAGGCCACCGTTCTCACACATTACATACATATTCGTTTTTAATGATTTTTATACAACAATTATCGAGGCTTATATTGCATCTTTTATTTTTTCGCAACCAATCTTGTAATCGATTATTACTGCCATTCTCGAGTAGGTAATGATATCAATGGTCCTCTTGTTTGAACTTTCCAGGGAATTTTTAGTTGCAAGTCATAATCCATACTCCATGGTATTATTTCCCTTCCACGTCACTTGTGCACAGTAACTTAATTATATTACGTAAAAAGCCATCAATATTACAAAACATACGAGTCACATAACACAAGATTATGAATAACATATAAAATTCACTCTACATGAAAATTATAAATTCACCAATTTGCAACGAGTGCCGTAAGGTTGACGACATCCATCATCTTTTGAAAGAGTGCAAAGAATATGAAATTGAGAGGATGCGTTTTATTAAACAGTATAATATTAATATCGGGGCTGTGGGTGTGTATCACAGTATTCTGTCAGAACCAATATCGGATTTTTACAAAAAGCTGTGTAATATATTTAGGTTTAGTAGTTAGGCTATTTGTGTAATTTAGATTTAAGAGTTTTAGTTATATATAGATATAAGTTACGATGGGACTGACATGTCAAAAAATGATAAAAGTCCCTTAAAAAAATAAAGAGAAAAAAAAAAATGACATTCCAAGATCCGGCCAAAAACTCCTAAAAGCATCTTGTTGTGTGATGTCTCGTTTTCAACCAGTCCACACACGTGTTGGTTCAAATCGATCACGGAATATTCTAGGATCATTCGATACACTTTCTTATCTAACTTAGAAGCGATGATCGCTCAGTTGATAGCCTCTTCGAGCGCCGCGTCGATGGACGTTGGTTCGAATCCTTACATACTGAGTCGGGGCTTTTGGTGCAGGAAAACACAGTTATGATACCATAGCATAGACAAAATTATATAAAACTGTTTTAACTGGTAATTCAAATTACCGAAATCAATGCCAGATAACGTGGGTTTTTCTCCAGCTCAATGTTCGTATATTTATCTGTTTAAACTCTACTATTATTTTTTAAGTAATTAATTATGTATAATTTATATTAAAGTGCAAACTGAGTTTACGGGAAAACCGTTATATACATCTCGGACAAGAGATTAAGTCGCAGTTAAACACGGTGAAAGTATATCGACCTTGACCTTTATGGAAAGGTCACCAATAACAATAATAATACGATATCTCTTGTAGGATAAATTATTGCTGAAAAATGTCAAATAAAAACAAAAAACGAACGATAATTTTAAGCATAATTAATTAAAGTATTGGGATTTTAAATGATTCCAAAAATTATAAGAAATACGAGAATACGACATGTACGGTGTTATTACAAAAAAGTTAAATACGTATTGAATACTTGTTTTAAAAAGATTTCGAATTAAATGCACCGCGGTCGCTGAATGTTCGCCACCTTTCTCTTTTGTCTCGATTTGGTTAGGTTAGGTTAGACTTGCGAAAAAGGATAACGCGAACTTGCCGCGGGCGAGCGCGGTGCATTTAATTGGAAACCTTTTTAAAGCTAGTATTTAACTTTTTTGTAATAACACAGGTAATGTTTAAAAGTTGTACTAATTTTGCTGAAAAAAAAACGGAGCATTTAATTAATTATGTGTTCATATACTTTTTCTAAGTCTACCTCTCACTATCTACCAGTATCAGGTGAAGTTCTGTCGCCAAGCATCTGTTGGTGTGTCCCGTCAGCTGCACTTGAGAGCCAGCCCCCTCTAGGATTAGAACGTTTTGTGATATTAGACCTTTAGATGAGATTGTCGTTAAACACTATAAACTAATCGATTAGTTACTGTATTTGTCCCTGTGAGATTCAATTTATATGGAACAGTGCAGGGGCCAACATTTATTAATCTTTAGGACCACCCGTGGAGCATGTGTAGGCAAATGACAGGTACACTGCCTACGGACGCAAGTAACGTCAGCCCCATGAGAACTAATTTAACAAAACTAAATACTACTAATTATGTTTGTTTGAACGAAATCGCTTGTGTACACTTGACTTTCTGTTATAAAGTTTATTTAAAACTTTTATAATTCCATAATTATTTTTTATCAAATTAATTGTTTTATTTTGCAGACATATTGGCCGATAGTTTTAGCATCAATAAAGCTATAAAAATACCCATAAGCAGTGGAATCATATCTACAAGTAAGGACATTGAATAAATGTAATTTTTTCATAATGTAAATATATTTAGTGCTTGTCTTAGATACTATTACTTACTAGATTGAGATATGGGCAAGTATAAGGAAATTTGAAAAATATCACAAGTTTTAAAGTTTATTTCAATTTTCGTTGATAACACCATCCGTGTATGTTCTCTTGCGTGGGTTGGTGTTAAAGGAATATGGGAGGTACCAAAATATATCACAAGTTTTAAAGTTTATTTCAATTCTTGTTGATAACACCATCTGTATATGTTATCTTGCGTGGGTTGGTGTTAAAGGAATATGGGAGGTACCAAAATACCCGGCAACATGTGATTATCCAATGAGATTGGCCCCTTCTGTGAATATAATATGCTCACATTTCTTTGTACGCAGATCTTTACTTAACAACTTTTATAGTTTTTTACATTGTGTTTGTGTAGTTATCTGCGTATAAACACTTGTTTGTATGTCACCATGTTTAAACTAAACAAATTTTTTTTTTTGCTTTTGGCATAATAATTGGATATATATGGATAATTGTTCTAACGTTTGTAGAACTCTCAAAGAAGTATTTATTTTTTACTTTTATTTATTATATTAAAAACTAGCGGGCCCGGCAGACGTTGTCCCGCCCTCATTAAAAATAAATCCTTGACAAATTATATACCAAAACGTTCCCCATGAATCACTTTATCCACTGGTGAAAACCGCATGAAAATCCGTTCAATAGTTTTTGAGTTTATCGCGAACAGACAGGTAGACAGACGCGGTAGGGGACTTTATTTTATACTGTGTAATGATATATATCTATTGCAGTCTCATTGAAAGATCTAGACTCGGAGGAGCAGTTAACTCAAGTAGCAGAGTCTGACGATTCTGAGTCTTCGGAAGAGAAACTAGAACATTCCGCATTCCTAGACGGCATTAAAAAGGAGACCAAGAATAAAGTTATTATCGACAATAATACCAGGTAACTTCTACATTACTTGTCTCTAACATTGATTACATTTTTTTTTATTTGAGCATGGTGTTTTTGTTTATACTTAGTACCTGATGGTAAGCACAGTACAAACTAAGGAACGGTGATCCCCGAGAGATTGTGAACTATCAGCAGTCACCACTGTTCATACGAGGCTGTAAGTGTCTCGGTAGCTGGTTGTATATTCTAGCTGATCTTATACTCTAGCTGATCTTAAAACATGACGAGGTAAAAGAGTCACAGTGATGTGTTGTGGATTGTGATTATGATTACCTACTCGACAATGATAGTAATAATCTACTAGATTAGATAATAAAATTAAAAAATAAACATTCATCCTTCCCAGGCACACAATGCCCTTCCCAGGCACACAATGCGTTTCGTTTCTCCTAACATTCTCACTTTTTTGGTAACCAATTCTCTAGTAGAATATTACTGCCATTGTCGAGTAGGTAAATGATATTACAGCTTCTTGCGATCATTTCAATGAATTAACAAGAGAGATAGAGATAGAGAGATAATTAACAAGTGGCAAGTCAGAATTCATGCTCAGTGATATTATTTCCGATCCCCTTCACTTGTGCATAATAACTAAACTATACTACATAAAACGCCATCAAATAACATAAGATTATAAATATGTACAATATAAAGTCCACTATATGACATTCTAAGATACCGCCAGAAACTCAAACATTCACGTTAATTCGACAGCAACATATCGATGTGTTCGGATTCACGCTTGGAGAGTGCGGGCGGCGGCGCCGGTGGACCTGGCGAGAGTGCGTCGCGCCGGGCACTCCTCGCGACCGGGAACGTGTTCGCGGTGGCCGTGCGCACGCCCCCGCTCGCGGCCAAACCCGCCGCCCCCGTCGCCCCCACCGCCCCTGGCGCTCCCACATCTTCCAGTGCCCCTACCGCCCCCACCGCCCTCGGCGCGAGCAGAGCGGAGGGGCAGGCGGGGGGCTCCGGGGAGGGGCCGAGCGGTGCGTTCGTTCCGTTACGCGAGGAAGCGGCCACCACGCAGCGGATGCAGCCATCGCTCACGCACACGCTCTACGACGTCTTCAGGCATTTGGCGCTCGAATTCCAGAACCAGGTTGCTTTCATATCTTTTTGAAGTATTTAAGCTTGAAGGAAATTAATAACCGCTGTTGGCCTGACGGGGATCTTCACTGTTTCAACGGGCTTTTAGGACGAGCGCCTCAGCCGAATGGTAGCCATCTCAAGGATACCAGAGTGGTCGAACATACGCATACATTCATATGTGTCGCACTAAGATGTACACATGTATATAAAGTTTGATAATTTTGACTATGGGTAACGAACCAGAAAAGGAAAAAGGGTCCCTTACAGAACCAGTGTACATAACGTGTGAGTGTGCTCGTATGTGGAGTGCAGTTTGGTGTGTGCAGGAGACTAGTGAATGTGGTGTCACTGTATAGCGCTAACAGCATGCTCTAGGGCTCATATCCGGAGAATTGAACCTGCTTTAAAATTCTGATCTGCATCCTTTTTGTGTGACGAAAAATGGTGAGGATAAACACTGTGTCAGGTAAAGTGGAGCAGTGTCTCACTTGCCTGCGAATATTGGAGAACAGTGAGATATACGCTTTTCTCGCTTTCTTATTGAAAGTTTCATTTCTGCCCCGTATGAAGTACACACAATTTTTTTTTATCATGATTCGTTTTTTAGCCTGTGTGGGGTTACATTAAAATTTTCTCAATTCTTTCTTTTTTTACGTGACTTCAAATTTGCCCAGGACGTTATTAGGGATGTTAATATTTATTTATGTTATTTTATTTCTTTGCATTTTGATCAACTATACTTAAATGACCCAGCATCAAAATTTCAGACTATTTGACCTGATTGTGTTCATTGCTAGATATGAACTTTACCACTGCCTTTTATGGTTATATAGGATTAATATGTCGCATAACTTGGATGATATTACGTAAGAAAACCTTTATTACCAAAACTGAATAAATTGTTTGTTCAAATTAACAAATGTAAATAACTTCAATTGTTTTGTGTTTATTAATATTCTTTCATACCGAGTCTCTGTACTATACTAACACCATACTTTAAATCTAATAATGATAAATGTATTTTCTCTAATAATATTGCCTCGCCACTATTGAACAAGTTTTTACTCGATATAATCCTCCATCTTTCAGTAAAAATTGGATATTTCAGTTTTATTAAGTATGTATTTTTGCCATTTTTACAATAACACGATGTAATTCGATTGTGACGCTAATGAAAAGTAACGCGTGAGTGGTGTTCTCCTGCAGATGGAGTGCAGCTTCATGGAGAACGTGGTGAGCTTATGGCTGACGCTGAACGGGTCGTCGTGGGGCGCGGGCGGCTCGTGGGCGGTCGGCACGCTGCCCGCCGACACGCCGCGCGTGCGACTCGCCGCCGACACCGTCACCGCGCTGCTCCGCTCGCTCTGCACGTCAGTACACACACACACACACACCCACACACACACACCCACACACACACACCGCCCCACACATCCCCCAAACACACACCCCGCCGCCCCCCCCCACACACACCTCCACACATCCCCCCCCCCCAGACACACACGCACACACCCGCACGCACTCGTATGCACACAGCCAAACACAAAAAAAAAAAATTTAAAAAAAAAAAGAAAAAAAAGCGCACGCACACACACACCCACACCCACCCGCACGCGCACACACATTCGCACGCACACAATATTAACCCATACATGCCGTGCGTGCTCTTTGTTAAGGCGAAAGATAAAAATTTTGAAAAGATATTTATCTTGTTACGCCAAAGAAGTATAACTTCTAACGCGTGTACATAAGTACACACACACTTTTTTTTTTATATCATATGAGACAAACGAACAGGTTGGTCACCTGATGTTAAGAGATCACCATCGTCCATAGACACTTGCAACACCAGAAGAGTCGCAAGTGCGTTGCCAGCCTGTGTTTGGAGGAGGGGTAGGGGAGTTTGGTTATCCGGCGCTCTCATTGACCGAACGAAACGCAACAATGCAAGCACTGTTACTTCACGTCAGTTTTCTGTGAGAGGGTGGTACTACCCCGGACGAGACGACCCATTCATATTGAAACCAGTAATAGCTTCAGCGTGGCTGTAAGACCTACAAATTCGTCACATTATTCAATATTTCTGCCGCTTCATAGAATCGAAAGAGGAGCTTATTTATTCCTACCTAATATATACAACCTCATAAAACCGATTTTATTTATTTTCGAATTGGTCAATCTATTTAATCTTACATAACTTAAATTAGTGAAATATACCTTCAAAAATAAAATAAAAATTCTAAAGTTCAAGTGCACTTTTTAAATGTTACGTTGTTTACAGGTTGGAACACATATCGCTCCGTTGTTGGGTGCTATCCATGCAGGCGTTGGCGTGGGTCGCGAGTCTCCCGTTACTGGTATTTACTTGCTTGATTGATAATTTAATAAACTACTTAATACATAATTTCTTTCCGGATTTTGAAACTTAAATTTAATAAAAATTACACAAAATGTTCTGACACAAAGAATCGACACAAATCATTCAGTTCGCGATGGGCTTTTGATAGTGACAGATGTGTAATGTGGTGCGAATAAAATAACCTAATGATTTTGCTAATTTATCTGTTTACTTAGCGCTAATGATGTCGTGAGGCAAACAAGATTTACTTTGGAATGACTTTATGTTCAGTTAATTATTTGTATTTATATTATCAAAGACAACATATGATGTTTTCTCAAGCAAATAGATGTAATTTTTTTAGGAGCAAATTTAAAATTATTTGGTAATTCTCATGAAATCCCGAAATTACCTATCAAAAAAATAATGAAAAAAAATAAAAAAAATTCATCTTCGTTTTCTCTTAAAATTGTAGAACTCATTATAGAAAAGAAAAAAATCGGGGGCCCAAAAAAAAAAATTTAAAAAATTAAAAAAAAAAAAAAAAGGGGGGAAGGGGGGGGGGAAAAAAAAAAAACAAAAACAAAAAAAACCACAAAAAAACCCTAAAACCATAAAACTTCCCTCCCCCCCTTCCCCAAAAAAAAAAATTACACACCAAAAAAAAAAAAAAAAAATAAAAATCCTTTATCTCCGGGAGGAAATAAAAAAAAAAAAAAAAAAAAAAAAACTCCCAAAAAAAAAAAAAAATCCATCAAAAAAAAACAAAAAAAAAAAAAAAGGGAAAATGGGGGGGGGGGGGGAGGATGGGAGATGTTAAACTTAGACAATGTTTATCTCAAGTTTGGCAAATAGGATGTAATTTTTTTAGGAGACAAATTTAAAATTCTTCAAAACCGGTCAATACCAAATTTTCCTAAAAATTTTCGAAAAAAAAAAACCAAAAAGATTTGTATTTACATAATATTTCTTATGTACGTACATAGGGAAGTGTGTTCTATGTTGAAATTTGCATTTTTCTTTAATGAATTTTGTCTCGCATTCCAGACAGAGGGCAGTTCACAGACCATGGGTCGCGTTATACTGGATTGTGAGCACTTCGTACCGGCTATTGTCAAATTTGTTACCATGAATGTCAACTCAGATGGTGCTGTCTACACATCGGAATCGTATCTCGTGAGTGTTGTTTTATGATCCGTTTTTAACACGATTGGGGCTATATTGATGATAGACGCTTACTATGTATTAATTTTTCGTACTTCGTTCATACTAGTTGTAAGAAAATTCGGTTTTAACACCATCTATATTTTTGTTACTAGTTAATGAAAAATTTTTGTTTTCGTTAATTCTAAGGAGGGTTATAAACATCTTAACTTTGTAAGTGAAGAATTGACGATGACTGTGAATTATGGAGTAAGATTGTATTGTTTATAGTAAATTGTGGCCGTGGTAGGCCCCCCTTTTTTATTTACGTGGGAGAATCCCTATGGATATCCACCCACCCGGAGGAGAGAGTGGGTTATGTCCGACTCGGACGGACTAAAAACCTACGGTGTACGATCTGCCGCATGGTCAGGGTTGCCAGGTATCTATCGGTCCTGCTATCTTACCTGAGAACCGCCCCTGTGGCAGCCTGACAAAAGGTGGTTGCCGGGCTTCGTCTTAATTGTAGGCACCCCTGCTCTTTTTTTAGTTTCATTTTTGGCAACTAATATTCTAGTTTATTACTGCCATTGTCGAGTATGTAACAATATTGCATTATTATTTCTTGTAATCATTTCAATGTTCTAACAAGATGGTGGCTGCCTTGTTAGACCTTTCCATAGAGTTTTTGTGGCATCTCAGAATTCATACTCTGTGGTAGATATTATTTTCCAAACACTACACTTATGCACAATATCTAAACTATATTGTGTAAGATGCCACCAATATTACAAAATATAGATTTAAATGTTATTCGAAAATAATACAACATTAACGAATCTCTAAGTGGTAGAGCCACGCTGAAACTAGTACTGGTTTCAGGCACGAATGGATCGGCTCGCCCGGGGTAGTACCGCCCGACCCACAGAAACACCGACGTGAAGTAATAGTGCTTGCACTGTTGCGTTTCGTTCGGTCATTGAGAGCGCCGGAGGCCCTCCACCCCTCTCCCTCTGTCTTCCCCTTCCTCTCTCCCCATTCACAGACTGGTAATGCACTTCCGACTCTCCTGGTGTTGCTAGTGTCTATGGACGGCGGTGATCCCACGCCGCGAAAACTTGAACCCTGCAGTTGTTGACGTTTGTTTGCCACGTAGGGCGGTGCGCTGGTGGGCGGGGGCGGGTGCGCGGCGGCGGCGCTGCACGCGGTGGTGACGCGCGTGATCAGCGCTCGCGGTGCGGGCGGCGCGCTCACGGCGCTGCGGTGCGTGTGCGGCGCGTGGACGCGCGCTGCCAAGATGCAGGCGGCCGCGACGACCGCGTACGACCTGCACGCGACGCTGCTGCGGCTCGCGCACCCGATGCTGCAGCTGTTCGTGCCGCACCACGACCGACACGTCACGCTCGCGCTACATCTCTTCGAAGCCGTCGGTGAGACATATACACGCTCTTTCTATTTACATTTTTTTATTATAATTTTATCGATAAACTTATAAAGCGATAAAGCAATCAAACACCGTAACTGACGGTTACGTAGGATTCTTTTTAACTATAATAAGCTAGGCCTAGTATGCATATTGTAAAGCAAATTATTTTTCATGTGTAAATAGTAAGTAAAAAATGTAAATTTAATTAAACACTTGTAAATTTTATTAATAAATGAAAAGAAGTAACAACCTCCTAGAGATGTATTATATGTCACCAGTAGTCCTTTCCATGTCAGCCTGTGACGTTTTCATCAGGAATTTCGCAACCTGGAATGTACGAGTTGCCAAATGACAGTTAATGTAAATCGGTTCCGCACTAGTCACCAAGCGGACTGCGATTGAACACTTCCGAGCTTTTATAGCTTTAACGCATAAAACGCGCCAAAAGACGTATAACGTTCGTCTGTGAATGTGTGTGGTCGGTAACGCGTGCAGGTCAGCTGTCGGCGTCGTGGGTGCGCGAGCAGGCCACCTGCCGCAACGAGAACTCGGCCGGCAGCAACGGGAGCGGGAGCGGCGGGGGCGTGGGGGGAGGCGCGGGCGCGGCGGAGAGCCGGCTGTCGGGGCTGCTGCTGGACGTGATGGCGGGCGGCGGCTCCAGCTCCCGGCGGCTCCCGCTGCGGCGCGCGGTGCTGCTCCAGCTGCTCTACTACTGCCGCGTGCTGCTCGCCGTACCGCTGCCTGCGCACCTTCACTCATCGGTATACTTACTGCCCACTAATACTAATACTGTCTAACTAACTAACACTAAACATCTAAAGAATAGTTATACTCTTGAATATATCGCTTGCCAGTTGTTTTCGGTGACTGGGAAGTATGTATGTATGTATTGGTGGTAACATTTTTGTGCGTAAATACCTAAGGGGTCATTCAAGTATTACGTAATCACTGATGGGGGAGGGGGGGTCATTGATTTGCTTATTTTTGATGACATTGTGGTTGGGAGGTCTGGATAGGGATTACGTCAGCAATATTTATTTACTGAATTCGAACAGATATGAATATACTTATACTTATATAAATGTTTATGTAATTATGAGTGGGGGGGAGGGTTAAAAGCATTGCTTACTTTTGCAGACCAGGAAGAGGGGGCTGCCAGAAATTACAAAAATTCTGCTTACGAAATACTTGAATGGCCCCTAACAGAAAAATTGAAAAGAATATTGTAAATAATTGTGTTGTTACATTTCACAAATGAGCTAAATCCAATTTTAATCGTTTATATAACATGTTTAATTTTTTCAAGAATTCCAGTTTGTATAGACTAAAAACGAAGTTCAAATTTTGCTGTCCATATATAGTTTTTAGTTTTTTTTTATGCTCTTTATATTTGATATGTATAAATTGAAGATCTTGAGGAATATCGTACATTATTAGGAAAGGCTAAAATTGAATCTACAATATTTTTTTCAATTTAGTCTATTAGGTATTTATGAACAAAAATATTTCCATCAATCCAGAAGACACCCCCTGTCATCGAAAATAATTGGCAAGAGATCTATAAATCTATAAATCTATAAATATTATTTAGAAAGTTTTCTTGTAACACAGCCAATAGTTGCCTTACAACAGATTTCCAACATGAGGGTGGTAGCTCTAGTGAAAAGAATTTAAAAAGAGTTTATGTTATCACGGTGTTTTCCGAAAGCTCAGAGTCAATTGCAAGGTTTCGAACGTACCTCGATGGATGTAGTGTCTGAAGGCTTTATAAGTGAGTCGTGATCGGTTTTTGGTTCGGTCCGTACAGTCGTCGGACGGGTCCACGAGCTCCGGGAGCGCGCCGGAGCAGTGCCAGACGGACGAGAGCAAGGCGCAGCACAGCCTCAACCTCGAGGACGAGCGCAAGCAGCAGGCGGCCAGGACTCCCTGCCTCGCTGATTCAGGTTCATTTTTTTTTATATCATAGGAGCCAAACGAACTGGTGGGTCACCTGATGTTAAGCGATCACCACCGTCCATAGACACTAGCAACACCAGAGGAGTCGCAAGTGCGTTGCCAGCGTGTATTGGGGGGGTGGAGGAAGTGTTAGGGGGGAGGAGATAGAGAAGACAAGGGGAGGTTTACTCTTCACTCCTTCTTACTTATAATCATAAATAGCTTTTTTTATAAATAAAAACGTCTTTAATATCAATACATGAAAGAAAAGGAAATAGCTTATTGTTGTCATAATAGTATCGGGTTTTTTTTCTTGTTAAAGTGATTTTTTTTTTGAGGGAAGAAAAGTATATAGATAAATTTATATATCAAAAGCTTATTTCAATACACAATTTTATCTAAATCGTTTTAGTCGTTTCCGAGATATACAAAATACATTTATATGTATACAAGAATTGCTCATTGAAATTATTTGTACATCTAAATTAATTATAATTATTCTTTGTTACAGTTCTCCAACAGCACGCCACGATGCATTACTTCTACAAGACATTATCAATAAGTGACGGTATGAATATATCATTAAAGAATATAGGTAGGCTAAGAAAAATCTTTAGTGTATAGGATTTTAGAAGTCGCCATATGAAAACAATGTTTATAATGTCATGTCTTCAAAATATCATATGGTATTGTTTTATAAAGAATAGTGCAATGAGTATAAAATTACCAGATTTACATTTTATAAGTAACTTTTGAGATGCAATAGACACAGAAAATAGACTCATATAGTTATAGAAAGAGAGAGAGAGAGAGAGAGAGAAAAGAAGCATTGTTATAAGCCGAAAGAGAAGAAGAGAATAAGACAAGTGTTAGATTAATTAATTTTAACGAAAAACGAAGCTAGGTACCGGCTAATTTCAAATACAATTGTATTAAACACATACATTTGGTTGTAAATTGAATGGAAAATTCACGTTGTACAGTCACTTGAAGGAGTGTCACTTGTGTTTCATATACTGAGTTACACATTCTGTTTTTTTTTTTTTTGTATATTTTCTCCATTTGTTTCACTAACCTTGGTGTTTGTTTATGCATATTATTGTCTATAGTTATGACATATATATACCAATGCCATACCTTATAGTTCAGTTTACAGCAGTGTAGCATAAGTTGTTATCGCAAGTAGCAAGCAATGAGACTGCAAAGAAATGAAAGAATGTTTAGATTAACGAGTACTTATAAAAACTACTACAAGTTATGCAAGATTTAAAACTTTTAGACCGATGCTTGCTATACCTTACTTAATAGGATAATGCTAACAGTTTGTGTTAAATATCAGGTTGTCACTCTGAACTGAACTGGGATTGAACTTTAGAGAGTTGAGAGCTAGGTATGCCTATAAATTTGATGTTTTGTTACAGAAAAGAGTCTATCGAACCTATCAACAGACTCGTCGACTTTTATGGACGAGTTTCAAAGTTTTGTCACGCATATTATAACCGTGGCAGCAAATCCCTCGCTTATGGTGAACAGCCTTATGGAATTCCTCCGTAAGTAGTGAATTTATATTTTAATTTAATAACAATTGAAAAGAATTAATTACAGAAGCCAGAGTTTTGTTTATTTCTAAATTAATATTATAAGTTAATCTACCAGTAGATTATCACTTCGAGTAGGTTAGTAGATAAGTTTCTAGCGATCATTTCAATGTACTAACAAGATGGTTGTTGCCTTGTTAGAACTTTTCAGGGAGTTTTTGTACCAAGTGTAAATAATCCATGCTCTTATTTCCTATTCACTTCGTTTGTGCACAACTAAACCATATTACGTAAAACAGCATTAATGTTACAAACTATAGAGCCAAATAACACAGGATTGTGAATACAACATAGAATCCACTACGTGATATTCCAAGATAACTTGAAAACTTCAAGTTATATCTTTATCTGATAAACAATGTTGAAACTTCGGCTTATGAGAACCCTATACTATATCGAATTAAACTATATCGAAAATATTACAATTTTTTGTAAATGTTTCGTTCAATAAACTTTTTTTACCCAAACTGAAATGTGAACAGTGTAATGTCTTGTCTCTTTATTTTATGTGCATGCTGTGTCCACATCTAGAAAATTGCAATCATCTCATGGTTTTTCAATACTTTTTATTCTTATGTATGTTACTAGATTGTGGTCAGTTTTGTGGAACAATAAATAAGTGAGATAGCAAAAAAAGACTCATCTGTCTCTTTTGTTAGGGTAACCAAACGATACCTTAGGATAAACAACTGTACTCTTGTTCAAATTCAAAGACTCCAAAATAATAACTATGTACAGTCAGAAAAATCTATGAATACAACACCAATACTATAAAATAAGTGTTTGTGGAATAGAAGGTCAAAAAAATTGAAAAATTAATTATCAGTTTAATTTTCTCAGAAGATAATTTGTTAATCTGACGAGAAGGGTATGCAGCAAACCATTTTTACCATAACAAAATCAATAGTTTTGATTTTTTTTTAAGTTTGCATAGCTAAAATTTCGCGTATCTCTAAGCATCTCTTTTCTTCTTGAGTGTACTACTGAGATTTTACATCAATTTTATGAGATCAAAAATATCTTTAATAATAAGAATGGTGCAATAAAAACTGAACAGACGGACGAAAATACAGAAAACAAAATTATATGTATGACGGTGTGTCATTGCAATATAAACGCAAATTCTGCTTATTTTCTTGAAAATTTCTGAAATAAAGATTAATTATTTTTCTTTAACAAATACATAACTTCACTCAAAGTGATTCCAAAAGTATGAAAAGGATGTGATAAATAAGAGAAATATTTATATATTTCGAAAAACATATACGATATATTTCTACCATTCTTACCAAGTTTGTTAAATTTATGTTCTCGCAATATTTTAGAAAGGAAGGGATGCAGGACTCTCGTAATGCTTTCTTGTTTCAGACTGTTTTTGCTCTCGTCAAGTGATTGTCTCTAATAGAAATTATGACTAAATATATCACATTCATTTTCCCCTGATCTTAAAGTACTACTGCATATTCCGGGTTGAGTAAAAGTTCTTTGGATTCTTCATATTCACGTTTATCATACAAGATAGAGATAATGATTAGGTTGAGATTAATTTTATGTTAATTATAACCTATGTCATGGATATTTTGATAACAAATGTATATAAAGATGAAAAATTAAAGAAAAGTCATTGATATACAAAAAGATATATGTACAAGATGTACATTTAACATCTCACAGACGGCACACAAAAGTGAGTTCATAATTGTGGATTATGCAGTTATTTCAAATAGTATCGTGTCGTTTGTATCCTTGTGAAAACAACTTTAAATCATTCAGGTAGGGTTGAATTTGCAAAATCATAAGTTTATCGCATATCTATAACCACGTATGTATGTAGGAGAGGTTTTGCGGCCGGTTTTAAGCGCTACTTTTATTCAAGACTATGCCTCTTGCATTTTTATATGTCAATAAAAACAGCAGATGAATAATGGACTGCCTTAGTCAACGATCGTTTGATTTCTGGTAAATTAGATCTGCTTCATAAAGATCACATCTAGAAAAAAATGTATGTTTTTCTTTTATAAAATACTGCACGACACCTCAATCACACGTTATGGAAAGTGAGAACATGGTCTAGGATGTAACCTGTTAACTTGATAAAAACTTATCCACTTTTCTTTGGAAAACCGTTATATACTTTAGGAAAAACAAGTGTAATAAATGAGTTGTAACATTTCTAAATAAGCTGCTAAATCCGATTTTAGCCTTTCCTAATATTTTAGGTTATTTTTCACGATCTTTAAATTTTATACATGTAATATATGAAGACCATTAAAAAGGAGTACAAATGATATATGGTATGAACGGCAAAATTTGAACTTCGTTCTCGGTGTATAAAAACTAAAAATTTTCAAGAAATTGAACATGTTATATGGATGATTAGAATTGGAATTAGTTCATTTTGAAATGTAACTACCCATATATGTTATAGTATGTATATATTCATAACTTCTAATGTTGATTATGTTAACAGGCAGAGAAGACGTGGTACAATTGTCTCAAGGCATGCAGCATCTTATAATTAAATTACTGGATAATCCAGAAGCTCTGAACGCTTTCATAGACGCCGGTGGACTCGAACTTGCCGTCGAGAAGCTTATTGCATTCCACCAGGTCAGACTCCTTGTTTTTAATATTATTCTTGACTTATCTAATTGGACTTTAACACTTTGACCCGCTACTCATTTGTCAGTTATTTGTTTTGAATGTTAGAACAAGATCTTTTACAGGAATGTAGTTATAGAGAACGTACAGAGTATTTAATAAAGTTGTATGTCGACTTTTTGTAACAATATGCGCTGAATACTAAAACTCTTGTAGATGTGAACAAGTAGTCATGTACATATTTACATTGTTTATTATTACACTAGCGGGCCCGGCAGACGTTGTCCCGCCCTGATTATAAAAAAATCCTTGACAAATTATATACCAAAACGTTCCTCATAAATCTCTTTATCCAGTGGTGAAAACCGCTTGAAAATCCGTTCAGTAGTTTTTGAGTTTATCGCGAACAGACAGACAGACAGACGCGGTAGGGGACTTTGTTTTATACTATGTAATGATATATAAATTCTCATTTTTGAATGAAATACAGAATAGCAACTGCAATTTTTTTACGGTTATTAACATTATTTCGTAAACGCACACACTCTGGTTTTTTATTAAAATTAAGTGCAACTGAACTATAGACAATTGGCAACAAACATTTAAGGGTTAATTTAAAAAAATGATTTTACTGTTTGCATTTTGTAAGTTTTCGAGAGTGCAGTTTAAAATAGTTATTCCATTTTTTAACAAGTATGTTTTTTACAGCTGGGACCCAGCAGTGGACAGGGTCTGGTCGCGTCTCTGATGAACTATTTGAAACTGCCACCACATCTGATCAACTTGTCGATATCAGCGAACTCTGTCAGTAAGAAGAGCCAACCGCCTGTTGTCGACCCCGATAACGGCTTAATAAATATAGCCCCACTCTGTTAGTAATCTTTTTATCCATTTAATTTTGATATAAAATTTTACAATTTCCGGGCCAAGCTACTATTGCCTCACATGTCCTTCAGGCCATTTGATATTTTGACAAAAAATATGTCATACTTTTTTTTTCGAACTGTCTACACTATTGGCCTCATGGGCCTAAACAGCTTCACCGGTCTACATCACGTACTATCATACAACATTATGCTACAACGTTATACATAACATGACATACGTAATTCTTTCCTTTTCAATAGTTATGAAATTTTGTATTACCAGTGGTACATGTGGCATAAAGATAAGTTTAAGTGTACATGTGGCAACGTGTTAAACAGTGAATGGGCTGAAGTGTTTAGGCCATAAATGATTTGAGTACTCAATTTTAGATGTAAATTTAGGAACACAAATAGCACACATTAAAGTACCATTTACATAACTTTATGTTACTAATTGCCTGATGAATGTGACCAAATGTTCTCTTTACTGTGAATTATGTCAATATTTTTGAACATCCTGCCATTGTCTTCTATCTCAAGCACAATTTTTAGAGATATTTTTCACACAAATTTTGTCAAAAAAAAAAATATATTAGCCGAATAGTTGCAGTCACTCTCAAGTGGAGGAGTTACGTACATTCATACAGTGTTTATCCTTAAGGTGTTGTTAATCCTTACGATATATAGATAGTGTCGTGTTTGGCCCTCGAACACGTTACCTCCGTTCGGTGTAGTATGTTTTGACATGAGTGTTGCGAAACGTGTGAAGAAGCGACGTTTACCAATTTGCCAATTTTATCGGTGAGGTCAATAAAGACACGTTTATCTCATACAATGGTATTTATTTTATAACATTAACTGAAACAATTATTAATACAAATGTGTACACGGACGTATTCTACGATCGGTTGGAGGGGACTGCGGCCAGCAGCGTCGGGCGTGTGCCTCGCAATTTGTCTACGCAGACAAATCGCTATGCACGCGCTATACTGTGTCGCTACAGACGCTTGAGGGGTAATGGTTGTTGGTTGCGGGTGTGGTTGCAGGCAGCGTGACGTGCGGCAACCCGACCGCGCAGCCGGCGGAGGTGCTGCTGGAGGGCGGCGGCGCGGTGAGCGTGCGCGGTGCGTGCGCGGCGCGGCGCGTGCGTGCGGCCGCCTGGTCCTACCACTTCTTCAGCGTGGACGACGCGTCGCTCGCGCTCACCGTCACGCTGCCCTACGCCGCGCAGCTGCACGAGCTGCAGCTGCAGCCGCATCTCACCAGCCTCGCCAGTCAGTATACACACTTTATCATTACTCATTACATTTTAAAAAAATGTCGCACGATTCCTATAAGGAAAGATACATTGTATACATCGAAAGTGATGGCCAAAGTATAAGGTGAACAAAATTGCACTTGACATGTACAAATCGTGCATTCCTTTTCTTTATTAATACTGAACGATATGTACATTTGGTTTTGGTTTGGTTGGTTTTTGTTGTGTTGGTGTGTTTTTTTTTTTTACTAAACCAACCAAATACTGAACCATGTGTACATTCTTTACAATTTAAATAATACAAAATTGATATTTTTATGATACAACATGGCAAACACTCTATATCTAAAGAGGTTACATACATTGCATGTCACTATGTGCTACTACTATTATATGCATGTAATATATTTATAAATTATTAATATATAGTGTATAATAATAATTATGAATAATTAATAATACTTAATGTATTATATTTATAAAATGCTTTCTTAGTCAGTTGCATTCAAGCACTCCATTAGTTTGCACAAAAACACTATTGTAACAGAAATGAAGTAATTGATACCTAACAAACAACATTATTGCTACAAACGGGCACCGGAATCATATGTAAGGCGCGAACTTGCTCCTCAACCCTAGTTTGTGTGTTGTGCCGGCAGCATGCCCCGGCGCTGTGGGTGTGGAGGTGGGTTGCGGGGGCACGCTGTCGCCGCTGGGCCCCCCGCAGAGCACGGCGGGCATGACGTTCATCCGGCTGGTGGTGTCGCGGCCGGTGCTCGCGACCACGGTGCAGGTGCGCCTCTACAAGCCCCGCGACAGCGCCAACATGGGCCTGCTTCAGCTCCGGCTGCTCGTAGCGCCCGCCTTCAACCCTGCCACACCACCCTCAGACAGGTCTCTATACATTACAATACTTTTTATCTTATTTCGAACAGGTAACGACATAGTTAGGTAACATATACATGCCGTCGCGTTATCTACTTGATTTAAACGCCATCTATTCGTTTATTCTCTGTGCTACATTTTATTATTACATGTGTTAAATGTTTCATATTTTCTATATTGTGTCGGCCGATTTCATTTTTAACAACATTTTTGTAACTAGCGTGAATAAAATCCTACGACTGTATTCCATTATTAAAATTTTATTATTTTAGTGATCCAGGTGACTTTTAGTAATAATCAATTTCAATGTTTCACAATTTAACTGTATTATCGCAATTGAAGTAAACTGTTGTATTATTATTATGTATACTGGCTGAAAGTTTAAAGAGTTGCAATATTCAAGGAAATGTCTGTTCATGGTCACATGTAACATATAAAATAATAATATAAAAACAAATCCTAATAAACAACAAAGAGAACTTCAGTTAAAGTTAGTTCTAAGACTTTTAAAAGTACGGTTATAAAAGTGAAACACTCAATGAACGAAAGTGAATGTGAATTGTGAGGGCGCATCCGGGTTGACTAACATTAACATTACGTAACGCGTAAACTATCTCTTTCAACGAACAATTCACTGAGCACGTACGTACGTACGGTAGCACGCACACTGGCGCGTGACGTAAAAAACTAAACGTTAGGAGTATATATCAGTTTTGTTTTTCTCTAGATAATTAGGTGGAAGAGCCACGCTGTAGCTATTACTAGTTTCAGCACGAATGGGTCGGCTCGCCCGGGGTAGTACCACCCTCTCACAGAACATCGACGTGAAGTAACAGTGCTTGCATTGTTGCGTTTCGTTCGGTCAGTGAGAGCGCCGGAGGCCCACTTCCTTTCCCCATTTCCCTTCCCCTTTCTCCTTTCCCTACTCCTTCCCCATACACAGGCTGGCAACGCACTAGCGACTCCCCTGGTGTTGCTAGTGTCTATGGACGGTGGTGATCACTTAACATCAGGTGACCCACCTGTTCGTTTGCCCGCTTTTGACATAAAAAAAAAAAAAAAATTAGGACAAATATTAAGCAGCTATTTTTTAAATTGATTTAGAACGAGAAGCGAGTACTGAATAACCTGTGTAAATATTGTGACCGATTAACCTTCCACGCGGTATATAAGTTGTTTTTGTATTGTAATGAAGTGCGAGAGTGGTGTATGTTCCAGCAGCAACAACTGGTCGAGCGTGGTGTACGCGTCGACTCGAGGCGGGGCGCAGTGGGCGGGCTCGTACTCGGGCGCGGCGCTGAGCGCGCTGTGCGCATGCGCGTGCCTGCCGACCGGCGGACTCGCCGCGAGACACGCGCACCGCTCCGTGCTCGCGCTCGCACGCGACTTCCCCCATCTCAGACCGTCGATACTCGCCGCTTTACTCTCCATGGACACGCAGGCCCACGCATACGGTACGCACTATTTATATACTACATATATTGTTATATTACGTATTTATTTTAGTTGTTTTTGTTTAGATTCATATTTGTAAATTTGTTATCGCCAATCACGGGGGGTTAGAAGTGCTTTCTATGTGAAACATCTATAGCGGCAGGTCAGACCGACTGTTAGCATGTGTCTTGAAAAAAAATAATATTTTAATTCTGCTACATATATTTCCTGTTCTAAACTATGCCCTTAATACATATTACCACCTGTACAAAATAATTTTGATGTTTCATATCTGTCAAGCGTCCCGCAAAGGCTTATAATTTTTGTTTTTTTTTTACTGAGTAGGCACAAATAATTATCACTGCGTTGAAGCCAAAATTTCGAAAGTAATTAATCGAAATAAATATATTTTATTGGCAGAATTGTGCCACTTCTGTTTCATGTTGTTTTATTTGATGAATAGATAATAACAATTTTGCTATAACTTATTAAATTGAAAATATTAATATCTAACAAAAAGTACAAGTATATGACAAAGTATGTGTATGTCGAAAGTCTTATAAATGTAGATATTGATGATAAGGAATCCCATAATGGAAGACTAGATTTCGTAGTTCGATAGAACGTAGTAATAGCACGTGTACGTATTGCGTGTTGTAATATAACGTATGTACTGTGACTCGTCAGGCGCTCCGGGTGCGGAGGCGGAGAACATGAACTCTGTGTGCTCGCTGGTGCGGCAGGTGTGCGTGCAGAGCGCGCCGCACTCCGTCGCCGCTTTCGTACAGTGGGGCTCCACCGCCGCAGAGACGTGGATGCGCACGCGCATGCCGCCCCCCGCCGCGCTTCTGCACACGCTCGCCTCTGTAATACATTTTGTTATCTTTTATCTATCTATATATATACACAGATAGGTGGTAGAGCCACGCTGTAGCTATTACTGGTTTCAGCATGAATGGATCGGCACGTCCCCGGTACTACCACCCGACCCACAGAAAAACACCCACGTCAACTAACAGTGCTTGCATTGTTGTCTTTCGTTTGGTCAGTGAGAGCGCCCCCTTCCGTATTCCCTCCTCCCCGAAACACAGGCCGGCAACGCACTTGCGACTGCCCTGGTGTTGCAAGTGTCTATGGACGGCGGTGATCACTTAACATCAAGTGACCCACCTGTTTGTTTGCCTCCTATGTTATATATAAAAAAATCTCTTGTATGTGATTAAAATTTTCCTAAACGACTGAAGAGTTTTCAATGAAATTTTAAAATATGCTGAGTAGCTTAAGCGCTCGCCTTAGTAGTTCGGTGAAGCTTTTAAGGCCTTGCAAGGTCAATAGCGTAGCGAGTTTGAAAAAACAAGAATGATTTTTTTATGTGTGTTTAGATAAATTCTAGAATGGTTGCTACAATTAGACGCGATGGGTTGCACTGCGGTCGGATTCTAGAAATTTTATTAACCATCAGGGCAGTAGAATAACCGCCGTGCTCGCTAGACCACATACATATAAAAAAAGGACTGATATACTGACTTACTCAAATCAAATCAAAAGCCAAGGCTGCTAAAATTTACTTACAGGGTTCTTTTACACTGTAGATGAGCAGTAAGAAAGGATCTTTGTAAATTCAATCCCTAAGGGATGAAAAATTGTATGAGAATTTGTCAGTTTTGAACTTAGATTGATGAAAATTTCTTTGACTTATCAGTTCGGATACATTTCTTAATCAATATAATTTTAATAAAATGCTCATATTCCAGGTGTTATGGATACTAAAAGAGAAAGAAATACTCGATAACTTACAAGAACTAATAACTGATGACCTTTTTGAGCTCCTTTACACATGGATAAATGATGTACCAGAGACAAGCATGCTCAAGAAAGCACTCGACTCTAGTAAGTCTATAGTTTTTTTTATCTGCTGTCGCTAACACTTGTCAGTTATATATATTAGAAGTGTTTCCCAATATTCCTTAAATATGATTGCTTTAGATTCTTTAAAAATCTTTCTGTTATTAAAGAACACGTATTTATCATGATAAATATTTTCAAATCTTTCTGGATTTGTCTATTCCTTAGACTCTAGATAAGGGCTCTGTCATGTCTGTATGCTTTCATAAGTACATATTGCTTCTATTTTGTAGGGATCTCAGGTCAAGAATGTGCTTTAAAAATAATTTAAAATAAACTTTACTTCGAGATAAATATTTATTCAACAATATACATCAATCAAACGTGTAATTCAGATGTATGTAGAAATTGTGTAAAGCGCAAATACTATGCTTACTTTTTCTAAATATCGTGATTGTTTGATTAAGGTGTTTTTATGATTGAAATGTTTCCTTTCAGTATTATGTTCCCTCTGTTACATTCGACCTGATTTATTCAAAACACTACTCGAACACATGGATGTACTTGTTGATGAAGATGACAGGTAATAACTTCATATGAATAGATAAGAATAAAATTTGTTCGATTATTTTAGCTGATAACACATGATTTATGTTTTGTAATAATATTTACGTTGATGTAGTTCTATTGTAAAATTAGAAAGTATATTCAGTTATTTGGAATCATAGTATCGTCCATTTTCTATCAGATAGTTAGGGGAAGTACTTTAATCATTGTAGTTAGATGAAAATATTCTTTGGAGATAGCCCTTAATTTGTTAAGACATTTTGACTTGTAACTTTAGATTTTGATAAAACATAACAGTAGCAAAGTCATGTGTTATATACACAATTTTATTTCATGTTGATTGGGTCTGTTTCTTGTAAGGATTACTCTCTATGAGATTTACTGAGGTTTAAGTACTAGAAATGTTGGAAATCAAAAAAATCCATTCAAACTGTGGAACTTATTTGGCACAGAAGTTATGCTATAAATGCGAAGGTCATAAATGTCTGTTTCTGTTACTCAGGGCAACAGTCGGCAGTTGTTAATAGTTACTTCTAAAATAAGCGTGTGTTTTTATACAGTATGGAAGGTATGACGGACGACACGAAGGTGCAGGGTTCGCCGGTACGCAGTGCGGTGCGCGCGACCGCTGCGGGTGCGGACGCGGAGACGGGCGGCGCCGTGGACGTGGCGTGGCGCACGCGAGCCTGCCTACTGCGCAGTGTCGCGCTCGCCTCCATGTCGCCCGCCGCCGCGCACACGCTGCTGCGCTCGCGCCTCCCGCCCGCCCTCGTACGGGCCATCGCAGGTACCCACGCACACTCTAGCCTCTCTCACCCGCTAGCCCCACCTCACCCGTTAGCCCCACCTCACCCATTAGCCCCACCTCACCCGCTAGCCCCACCTCACCCGCTAGCCCACCTCACCCGCTAGCCCGACCTCACCTGCTAGACCCACCCCACCCGCTAGCCCTACCTCACCCGCAAGCTCACCTCACCCGCTAGCTCCACCTCACCCGCTAGACCCACCTCACCCGCTAGCCCACCTCACCCGCTAGCTCCACCTCACCCGCTAGCCTTACCTCACCCGCTAGCCCCACCTCACCCGCTAGCCCCACCTCACCCGCTAGACCCTCCTCACCCGCTAGCCCCTCTTCGTCCACTAGCCGCTCCTGACCCACTGGCCCCTCCTGACCCACTAGCCGCTCTTCGCTCACTAGCCCCTCCTCACCCATTAGCCCCCCTTCACCCACTAGTCCCTCCTGACCCACTAGCCCCCTCTTCGCCCACTAGCCCTTCCTCACCCACTAGCCCCTCCTCACCCACTAGCCCCTCCTCACCCACTAGCCCCTCTTCACCCACTAGCCCCTCTTCACCCACTAGCCCCTCCTGACCCACTAGCCCCTCCTGAGCCACTAGCCCCTCTTCACCCACTAGCCCCTCCTCACCCACTAGCCCCTCCTCACCCACTAGCCCCTCCTCACCCACTAGCCCCTCTTCACCCACTAGCCCCTCCTGACCCACTAGCCCCTCTTCACCCACTAGCCCCTCCTCACCCATTAAATATCTAAATCATAAGATATTTAATTAATTATGAACTTGTTTTCAGAATTCAGCGAGGCGAAACTGGAGGCGATTATCAATAACACCGAACCACAGGAGGACATGTATTTACCTAATATAGAAAAAATGTCAACGAGTCCCGGTACAGGTAAACTGTGCATTGTATTTGGTTAGTGTTTTTATTGTGTTAAGTCCGGTTAATTCCACAAAACTAAAGTCTGTTAGTCTAATAATAATCTGTAATACGAATAAAAAGTTTGTACCACTTAAGAGTAATATATGTTTACCAAAACTATAAAGCCAATGTGTTCGGTGTTAGGAGTATCATCGATGAAGAGGGTCTGCCAGCTGGTGGAGTGGGCGCGGCTGGTGAGCGCGGACCGTCGGCTGAAGGACTGGCTGGGCGGAGCCGGCGCCGTGTTCTGGGCGCCGCTGCTGAGACTGCTCTGCCATCCCAGGAATAAGGAATGGTATAAATCTTTCCTTACCCTATCCAATTTTAACATAGTTTAGCTATTATGTGGTGATAAATAATGCACTTCTTTATTTGATTTGACTTAATTGTGGTCCGGACGAGAGGGGAGTGGCGTAAACGACTGGCTCCTTAGAGGGCAGTCGGACCGCGCTAACAAATGTGTGACGTCAGCCCCATAATAGAAACGCTTTCATTGCAATTATGCTCCTGCCATACCATCCCATACACCTGGCGTGTATCGCCACGAAGTTTATGTCTATGGACACAATAAATACAAGTGTGAGGGAGCACATTATTCTTACGCGTTGTGTAATATCCGAACAGCATGACTATAGAGGCAGGACGATAACTGGTCCCGCGGTTTTTAGAGAAATTAGAGATGCTGATTTCGAGTTTTTATCGGAATGATAAAAATGTACGAACGTTTTTTTGCGCCTCTATCGGAATTACTCTTGAGATTAGTTATTAGTACGACGAGTAGTCGAAGCTCTGTCACGTGGGTATGGGACTAGCATTAATAAAATATTGGTGGTTTGTTCATTTCATGCATGCATGCATTTATTTATTTATTTTTTACCGTATCGTCTATATATATCATTACATAGTATAAATCAAAGTCCCCTACCGCGTCTGTCTGTCTGTTCGCGATAAACTCAAAAACTACTGAACGGATCTTTATGCAGTTTTCACCAGTGGATAAAGTGATTCACGAGGAACGTTTTGGTATATAATTTGTCCAGGATTTTTTTATAATCAGGGCGGGACAACGTCTGCCGGGCTCGCTAGTAAATATATAAATCAGTTTATATATTTATATCAGTTTATATATTTATATCAGTTTATATTCTATTACGGTCTCTCTCACCGAGCGCTAACGTTATTTTGATAACGTCAACTTAAAAAAATTAGCATGGATTTAAACTTTTATCTCTCTCATCTCAAATAAATAATAATTATGTTCGTCATCAAATGTTCTCTTTTTTTACTGACGTTTGTCGTTTCGGTGTCTGTGTTGCTGTTGTTCTTATCACAGTTTTTGCCTTGTTCCTGTCACAGTTCTTATCAACTGAATTAGACAATTCTGTATAATAAACCTTAATATTATTTAAAGCACGTGGCAAGAGAGCGCCCAGTATGCACAGCTCGAGGAGGAAACGATACGTTTGTTCTACGAGTTGACGGTCTGCCACGTCCCTAACCAGAAGCTGTTCGCGGCCACACTCTACAGTATATTAGATTCGCAACAGTCTACAGGTATTTATTTTTGTGTTATGTATGTACTAGTAAAAACATATTTTATAGTACTCGTATAGTTTATTTTAATTTTTAGTGATTGTTAGTGATAACAATTTTTGTAATAGTTATTTTGGGCTAAGACGCAGCGGAAGCTCTCAAAAGGAAAAAATACTCCGATTTTAAAACATTTTTCATTGTTGCTCCGCTCCTATTGGTCTTAGCGTGATGATATGTAGCCTATGACACTCACAAATAACGTGGCTTTATATTGGTAAAAGAATTTTCAAAATTGGTTTAGTAGTTCCTGAGATTACCCCCTACCCCTACGACTTCACAACGTCACAAACTCACAAACTTTACCTCTTTATAATATTAGTATAGATAAGTAGTGTACTGTTCTCACTTCCCACGGCTTAGTTCACATTTATGTCAATTTAATATATCGCTGGGGGTACAGTACTTTATATCTAGATGAAAGGTATCTTATGTTCCTTTTTGTATCTATAATTATACATCAAAATAAAAATATATGACAATATATTTAATGTCGTTCGTTCATTAAACATGTACATGTAATGTCGCATGAATAAGTAATGTCATGACTATTGGTTGATTTGTTAAGGCATGAAAGCATAACAAACGAGATTGCATTTAGAATATTAGTAAGTGTTGTTGATTGTAACGTACAGGTGCGGAGGGTATAAGCGGGTTCACGCGTGCCCTCATCGTGCGGCTGGTGCTGTCCCCGGAGCGGGTGCGCGTGTCGATGCGGTGGCTGGGCCGGAGCGGCGGCGCGGAGGACGGGGAGCGGAGCCCCGCGAGCGGCCTCCGCCCCGAGGAGACGTGGCCGGGGGGCGTGGCCGCGCACCCCTCGCTCCAGCACCACATGCTCATGAACGTGCCGCTCGACATGACGCTCAGCGACCTCGTCGGCGCCGGTCACGGGAACAACACATGTAAGTTGTATCTTGTATGTATTATCGATTCGCCGGACTGTAAGTTTAAACGCCATATGAACAATGATCATGTCTGGAATTGACTTAGATATGCATCCACTAAAACGATTGTGTAGTGTAATGTATTGTAAATATACTATATTTGTTAAAAAAAATAAACCCGATCGAGTTTCTGGCCAGTTCTTCCCGATGGCTGGGTTATTTTCCAAATCAATGTAAGTTTTGACGTTCATATGTGCATTAGTGCCTTATTAGAGCCTAAATTGGATAAAATAATTCTGATTTAAAAGTTGCACACGCGATATAGTTGAAATCTTAAAAAAAGTATTAATATAAGCGAGAAGATACATGTGAACAATACACCACATAAATTATAACGTTCTTTCACAAGGTAAGAAACACGTACAATGCTCAGAGCAGAGTAATTTATATTCTGGAAAACGCAAAAATGAGAAACACTGTGTAATGTGTTCTATCTCGTTCTCTTAGACGTTAAATCCTATAAATGTATATGTTTGTCTCATTTTAATGTCCCTTTTTCGTATCATTGAGTTTGGGAGTCACGACAGGGGTAGTGAAAATTTTCACTTTAAAAATAAATCATGAGCTAATTACTAAAAAAATAAGCTATCATTAGAACCTGACAAAAATAAAACATTGTTATCAAAGGACTCTTAATATCGATTGTGTTGGTGTTTGTCCTATCCATCAGGAACAGTAAAGGTACCCTATGTATTATTTATTATATACTCCTGACAGGTTGTATGCAATATTTCATAAGGATTGGTTGAGTGGTTTACATTGATAACACTAGTTAAAATAATTCAAGTGAATAATCTAATTCGAAACTAAATTTGCAGCAACGAATGAGGAGTTGAAGAGTGGCCCGGGCGCAAGTTCTGGTTCCACGCCAGTACTGCGCAGCGCTTCCGACACGGCGATAACCAGCGTCACCGAGACCTGGGAGCTGAGCCTCGCCGCCGGCAGCGCCTCCAAGGACAAACGCGTCAAGGACGTCAAGAATACCAACCTAAAGAACCAAAACCAGAATCAAAAGAAACGTCAGTTCAAGATCGATGACATATCCCTGCTCACCCACGGAGATGGTGAGTCTAAGATTTTTAATGCTCATGAGATCCTGTCAAAGTGTGATGAAAATCATCAAATTCTGTCTCGGCAGTTACCAGGTTTCATAAAGACAAGAAATACTATGCGTTTCAAATATAAACATAATCGAGTCCACAACCATATGCCATTTTTATTTGAGTAACCAGTTACGTTGAATTTTTGTTTTAATAAAATTGTAACCTTTGTCCTTTGTGAATATTTATGATCGGTCACATGACATACACCATAATTTACAGATGTTTTTGGATCGGACAATTTTTACTGAAGTAATATGCAACATGAAAAGCAAGATGGTAGTTTAACTATTAAAAATATAAATATCATAGCATACTGTTATTTAGATTTAAAATGGTATCACAGCCTATAAGGAACTAGCTTCTCTTGTGAGTTTGTCCGCGTGGAATAATTACTTTGGGCTAACTAAGACGCAGTGGAAGCTCTCAAAAGAAAAAAATACCCCGATTTTGAAACATTCATCATTGGTGTTCTGCTCCTATTGGTCTTAACGTGATGACATAATAACCTTTGTCGATAAATAAATTATCTAGCACTGAGGTAATTTTTCAAATCGGATTAGTAGTTCCTGAGAATAGCGAGTTCAACCTAACAGATAAGCTTTATAATAATAGTATACTACTTTTCTCCGTACTTACCTGGAGCCGTCATTCAAATTACAATAGCTTTTGATAGAGTGGACGGATTTTAATGAAACAAAGACTAAGTTACTCTCGAGGATTTGCTTTATGATTTTGGTGTGGTTTCATTGTGAACCTAGTAGTTTAGCAGCGATGCGTGTCTATACAAACAGAAAGACAGACAGACATTTCTAAAAATGATTGGAATGTATTATTCTATTATGTTTCGAGACACCTGGAACAATTTTTTTCGTGAAAATCGAAAAAGTATAGACCCGTTAGATTTACATTTTTATTATATGTATAGATAAGGAGAGTAGTTATGCCCGTGTCCCCAGGGTCGGCGGGCGGACGTCGCGAAGGGGGGTCCGGCGCGGAGGGGGTCGGTTCGGGCGGTGTGGGGGGTGAGGGCGCGGTGCGCGTGCGCGTGTCGGGGCTGGCGGGGTGGGTGCCGGCGAGCGCGACGCTGGCGCAGCTGGCGGGCGCGGTGCCGCACTCGTACGGGCCGCACGTCGCGCTCACCATGCACATCAACGACGGAGGTCACTACCACACAATACATTATATACACTGTTTCTAGATATATCACCTTTTATTAGATTAACGTTCTAGCGGTACATCACAGAATGAATATACCCGAGATTCTATAGCTTATCACCATACGGCTGAGTGCGATATTCGTTCGCATAATAAGTTCGAGGAAGTTATAAAGACGTGTCTGTTCGAAAAAAGTAGGTTCTATATCTAAGGTAAGGTATCTAATCAATTTTATTTGTTATTGAAATATGTTCATCTGATACCAAAATAACCTATGTTTATTTTTGAAATCAATTTATTTTTGAAATTTGTAAAGAACAATCAAGTTATTTATGTTTTGGAATTAATTATGTATTTATAGTAATAACACAAAAGCTATTTTTTGACGTCCAGGCGTTAAAATGAGTTCTATATGGAAACTAATGCTTGATAATGTCTTAAAGTAAACACTTTTCTATTGATTACACTTCATACCTATGTAACATAAATAAAAATATGTCAACGTCTTAGCATCAAAAATATAGATTACGTTTTTGATATTATACGATTCAGTTAACTTGTCATGACTTCCTAAATACTTTTTGAATCAATCGTACAAATTTTAGTGTAGGGACATTTATTTTTATTATCATTTTAATTAAAACATTGGAAAACTTTAAATTGATGTATTGATATAGAATAAATATAATAACGATAGACAAATAAGCGTTCGGTCTCAGTACTTGCGTTTCACTGCCTGAAATCTAAACAATTATACAGTGTAACCTTTATAAAAAAAAAATTACAAAAGACCGCGCATTTTTTTCCGTTATAACGACTTGTCGTTAGACGGAGGGAACTGAACAAATAATTGGTTTTGTGGTAAACCAACCAAATTGAACTCATTTCTATGTTATAATAAATTTTTAATTATAATGAACGACTTTCTAAAAAGTTTACACTGTACTACACAATCGAGTCGACGTGGAAACGCAGCTAAAATACATAGGGTTGACACGTACATAGTGAATCTATTGGATATTATGTAGAAGCGGTGGGGGGTCCGACATGGGAGGGCTGCTCTAGCGGCGGTGACGCCGAGGGCAGCAGCGCCAATGACACGAGTAAGAGCGGGGGGCTCGTGCGCGAGTTCGGAGCGTGCGGGGGGCTCGCGCTGGTGGCGGCGCGTCTGCCGAGACCGCGCGCCGCACCCCCCGAACCCCCGGCCCCCGCTCCAGCCCACGACCTCGACTGGGTCAAACTCGAAGACGCTTACGAGGTACCATATCCATATTCCTACCCTTATTACACATAAGTAGGGTCGGCACAACATGTTTCCCTTTCCTCTTTCTTCTGTCAATTGTCACATCAATATTCACACTTGTATAGACATTTATAGTACTCCATTTAATTTTAATCTATAATAAATAATAATATATAAATAATAGCTTCAGCGTGGCTCTACCACCTACAAACCTATATACCTATGCGTATTTGACATTGTTACGTATAGTGTGTAAAATGACGTAGAACGGAGAAGTTTAAGTAAGGACATGTGGGCAGGAGGTGTTGGATCTGGGCAGCGGCGCGATTTTGACGAGCGGCGGCGTGGGGCCTACGGGCGGCGGGGGCGGCAGCGCGGGCGGGAGCGGAAGCGGGGAGGAGGGTGGCGGCGTGTGCGGGGGGGTGCCGGCGCACGCGCTGCTCGCGCTGGGCCTGCTGCTGAAGCTGCCGGGGTACGCGGACGCGCTGCTGGACGAGGGCGCGCGAGCCGTGCACCTGCTGCGGCTGCTGCTCGGCGTCACTCACGACGAGGATGGACGTTAGTATACTCTTTTTTATCAATGATCACTCATAGGTTAGCGTGTTCGGACAACGCGTCAATCGTCGTGATGACAATTTAGCTTCTCTAGCTATATGTGTGTGATGCTAAATAATGCACTTGGCTATTTTAGAATATTTATTTGATTTCACATAATAATAGTCCGCACGGGACGGAGTGGCATAAACAGCTAACGTCTTAGCGAGCAGTCGGAATGCGCGACCAAATGCGCGGTGTCAGCTCCATAAAACCATGGCATGGTGGTAGATCTTTTTCTATACCTGTCTGGCTAGCTACCACCCTTCAGTATGAAAATCTGTTGCCAAATGTTTAGATGTGTGTTTTGTCAGGTATAGTTGAGAGCCAGTCTAAAGTTTAGCGTGTCCCCAGCTTAGATCATATTGTCATTTAACAGCAGATCAGATTGTGGTCAAATGATGAGACCTTTAAAATATTGGGAAAAAAGTCTTCTATTAATATAAGTTGGTAATTTTCGTTTCTAATAGTTTATGAGACTTGTATGAGTCGTGGACAGGGCCGTCCGATATGGATTCAAGACCAAAAGTGTGTGTTGTTATTTTTTAGAATAAAATAAATAACATCAATTTTAAAATGACATGTTTAACCATTATAAATAAATATATAATGTGTAATAATATAAAATAATAATATAAAATGTGCTGAACACAAATTAAGATATAAATACTTGTAACACTATATTTATAACAAGTACAAGCTTAAGCTGAGCAAAAATAAATGCCAATTTTAGATTCTGATAATGATATTTTAACTTTCTTTTTGTATTAAACTTTGGCACTGTATTATGCACAAGCACGTACTTACGGCTATATTCAGAGCGGCCAATAAGATTGACGCGAACTGTACCTTTAACGTTTAACGCGTTACGAAAATGTTTCCCTATCATGCCATAAGAAGTCTTGCTTTAAGAATTTGTCACTGATTTTAGTAAAGATTTGTGTGTGTGTGTGTAATCAGGTCACATTCAAGTGAGAGGCACGTCCCCGGATCAGTCTGCGTCGGGCAGCGGCGGCAGGTGGTCGCTGGGCACGCTGCCGTTCGTGGTGGTGTCGCGGCTGCTGGAGCGCGGCGGGCGCGAGGGCCGCGGCTCGCCGGAGGGCCGGGAGCTGCGGCGCGCGCTGCTGTCGCTGGGCGCGGTGCGGCTCGTGCTCGCCTGCCTCGCCGTCTTCACGCACCACCGACCCACCTCCGCTGAGGTACCTACCTCCCACAATGAACTATAACTGAAGAGCTTTTGGCGAGATCTCAGTCTGTCATGTATTGGATTTTATATTTTATTCATAATCTTGCGTTTTTTAACTCTATATTTTATGATATTCGTGGTGTTTTACGTAATATGGTTACGTTATTGTGCACAAGTGAAATGGATGACAAATAATAACCATGGAGCATGAATTCTGAGATGCCACAAAAAATCCAAGAAAAGTTCTAACACGGGAGCGACCATCTTGTTAGACTATTGAAATGATTACAAGATACTTTTAATATTATTACCTACTTGACAATGGCAGTAATAATCTAGAAAATTGGTTAACAAAAATAAAAGAAATAAAGAACTTTTCTGAATAACATTCGATTATTATCTGTCTGTTGCCTGGCCGACCAGAACGGTGTGGTTAGGAGTATTTGTTTTAAACGCCATCTATCTACTCACTCTTTGTACTACTTTGTTAGGTATTGTACATAATATTTCAGGTATTGTACATAATATTTCAAATGTTTGATATTTCTCTAATTTTCGCAATTTTGTTTTTATTTTATTACTTGGGAGGGTTTTAGTCTACAAACTTTGTATTATGTTCTACTAGAAAACTAACAGAATTATTAATGACTGTATGTATCAAAGCAATTTTATGTATTTCAAAATTTATTATTATGTTTAATTTTATTGTTTTTGTTATTTATGTGTCTTTCAGTGACGATCAATTTTGATATTTCATAAGGAAAGACAGGTGTTCCACTACAGCTCACTTATTTCAATTACTGTATATATTCACAGAACAGCCATGGTTCGAACGGATCAACAGGTAAAATCGAAGAAAAGAATCAACTGTACTGGGCGAAGGGCACGGGCTTCGGCACCGGCTCCACCCAGCAGTCGTGGAACGTGGAGCAGGCGCTCATGCGTCAGAAGACCGAAGAGGAACACGTCACTGTTCTTCTCCAGGTCAGTTACGCATTATCATTTTTATTTCAGCTATATATTTGAAGCAACGATAGCGACTGTACGGTAGCGTGTTCGGACGCCATCTGGATTGATGTAAGTTTCCTTCAAGTAGTAATCTAGAAGTATTACGAAAGTGAGCTGAACGTTAACTTTCTAACCGAAATACCCCAAGTTATATCTAGGGCAACCATCGTATGTAAAAATCACCTGGTTAATATGACCAAAACGGTTTGAAAGCATTGCTTGTATGTTGCGGTTCGCTTGTATGTAAATTCTAGTAAATAAGCATAAAAAACCGTTTTACCCTTTTGTCAAAACTCCTTGTCTTGTCAAGACCACTATGTCAAAGTGAAGCGTGCGACTTACGCAACTAGACATTTCCAAAAAACCTAGTTACAAGGGAAAACTTCCAATACATTGTTTTTTTTTTGGGTGTACGGGAAACTTCCTAGCAGGCTGAATTTTGAGCCAAACTGATATAGGTGTAGTGGTGACAAACCACCTTCCTAGTACATTTTGGTCTGGCAGATATTGTTCGAATGTTACATGTAAGTTTTCTTCTTTCATTGAAGAGAATCATTGTGATCTACTCATCTAAAGTTAAAAACCATTCACTAAGCACATCTAGGTGTATTCAGGCTTAACAGCCAGGTTTGCTAAGCTTCATAGTGTAACCATCTTGGGCCGAATCGGTGTTATAAAATACTTATATGCCTGTAAATCAATGAAAAAGTTCATTCTTTCTATATAAAAAACTTCACTAAAATTTTATATTAAGATTACAAACGTGTTCCATTATACCTATGTACATAGGTCATATGCTATATGTTCTTGTTTCACAGGTACTGGCATCGTACATGAATCCAGGCGAAAAATGGCCACCGGAAGAAGGGCAGGATCCTAACGAGGAGACCAATGATAATAATACCACCGAGGAAAATGAAGAGAAGACCTCCGACTTGCCAGAGGAATTTATCGACCTCATAGCGAACAGCTCCCTCGTACCAGCCATCTGCTCTTACCTTAGGAATGATTCAGGTATGTACTCACTTTAAGTCCACCAGTAATTAAAGATTTTTATTGCTATTGTTATTTGAAAAGTTGTTTCGTGTTAATAGGTTTGTGGGTTCTGGTATCATTGGTATTCTAAGAAAATGGTGACTTCCTTGTTATTACATTTCAGGGAGTGTTATGGTAGCATAAAATACTCAAAATAGCAATTGTGTAGACATGAGATAGAATATGCTACCGTGTATATGAATTGTACGAGCTAATATCGTACATTGCATACGTAGCACCACCGAAACACGGCTTAATGCTAATACAATCATCAAAAAAGTCTAAGCAACATGTACTAATTTAAATTTTAGGATGGTTCTTATCACATTATAACGTTGTATTTTATTTTTAAAATAATATCTTTAGGGTTCTATGATGTAAAAATAACAGCTGTTGTCTTTATAAGTTCTTTTAATAACAGAAATGAACAATATTAGAATATACTGTAGAAACTAAGATACATAAGAAACTAAACTTTTTTCTTACAAAATGAAATTTCTAAAGAAAATGTATTTATTGTGAAAGAATAGAACAATTTAATACAAAGTATGGGCTCCTCTGCTATTCAGAATTTGTCGGCAACGATTATTCATTGAATGAATGAGACTGTTTATGTCATCTTGCGGTATTCGCTCCCAATGGAATTGTAGCAAATCCTTCAGCTGTTGGGTTGTTGCCGCTCCGTCCAAGTCCTTCAAAACACGTCTCTGGAGCATGTCCCATGCGTGCTCGATGGGGTTGAGATCTGGCGATTGTGCAGGCCAGGGCAATACCCGGATGTTCTCCGTTGCAAAGTATTCACTGGTTCGCCGAGCTGTATGTGAACGCGCATTGTCATGCATTAACCTAAAATCGGAGCCAAAGGTTTGTGCACATGGGTAGACATAAGGTCTGAGAATATCCTCAATGTAATTTTCAGCATTCATGTTTCCATTTACAAAAACGAGCTCAGTTCGCCTGTTCTTCATAATACCCGCCCATAACATAACTGTTGAGCCGCTGTATGGATGAACTTCCTGAACGCACCTGAGCCTTTCAGTATTTCCGGGCCGACGATACACTCGCACACTTCTTGTATCAGGCTTAAACCCGAATCGCGGCTCATCGGAAAACATAATTTTATCCCATTGTTCCTGGGTCCATGTTATGCGTTCTCTACACCATTCATATCGACGAGCGCGATTCCCGTGACGTATCGGTGGGCACCTGATTGGGCGTCGAGCTCGTAGGCCGTACTCATGCAGTCGATTTCGCACAGTTTGAGGACTTACATCGACACCACTTGAAATTTGTAGCCTCAAACTTATCTCTCGAGCGGTTAACATCGGCTGGCGTCTTGCAGTCAGTTGTATGTACCGGTCTTGCCGAGTGGTTGTACTCCTTTTACGGCCTGGATGCTGTTCAGCGGGTTCTCCTGTATTATTGTAGCGCTGCCAAAGACGACAAATAACACTTCTATGAATGCCAAAATGTCGAGATACCTGAGATTGATTACTTCCCGCTTGCAACATCCCTACAGCTCTTTGCATTTCATCTGCCATCAAATGACGTCGCTTCATGACGTAAAGAATATCTAACAATTCAATTTTGTCGCTAACTTTATTTAAATGGTTGGTAAAATTATAAAATCAAGACTAAACGTAGCAATTAAAACGCACTTAAATTCAAACAAATTCGCAGTCATTTGAATTTTATGAAAAAACAAAACATAATCAAATTTTTCTTTACAACCAGCCAGTATGTCATCAATAACAAAAAAGTTTACTTACCTACGCACTTTGTTTGAGTAAATACTTAGAAATTAATTAATATAAATGGTAAAATTTGTAATATCACGCATGTTGCTTAGACTTTTTTGATGTGTGTAGATCAGTATTGATTTACCACTCAATACGGCAGGTTTTATTTTTCATAGATGATTATATTATTTATCATATTCTGAAATTGCAGAAGTCTACAACTAGTACATGAATATTTTATTATTTCTCTTCTACCGTGTGTGAACTACACACGTTGTTTTTTTTTATATTTTAGAACTAGTTCGCATTCAAGAGGTGGTAAAAAAATGAAAACTAATACGTGAGATAATGAGAGAAAAATGTCGTTTTGTAATTGAATAGAATGTTTGTTTGTGTAGTGTTGGACATGTCGCGGCACATCCCGCTGTACGTGTGCGTGCTGCGGTGCGCGCGCGGCGTGCACGGCGTGCGCTGTGCGCGTCTCCGGCCGGCGCTGCGCCCGTTGCCGCGCCTGCTTGCGCAGATGAGCCGCACCACCAACTCCTACGCGACCAAGCTCAAGTACGTTACAACACTACCCCCCCACCCTTCTTTTGAAGTGAAACTTATAGCAGGGCTTTGAAATTCTGATCCGCAACCTTTTTGTTTAACGAAAAGTGGTGGAGGTAAACACTGTGTCGGGTACAGTGTTGAAAACATCGGCTCTCATCCGAGCACCGATGTTAAGCAACGTCGGGCGCTGTCAATACTTGTATGGGTGACCGTCTCGCAACATACCGTGTAACGTTGACTTGTTGTTTTTTTTTTAAATTTAATTAGAATGTTTCTCTGCAATACAAAAGTTTCACTATATTGCATCTTTACGACACACCCTGTTTTTTAATTTGTAATTATAAATATTGTCAGACAACACGGTGAGATGTTTTAATACATGAACTATAATCAAATACAAACATTGACATATCATCATAATTTGTCAATCAATTGTCAATCAATTCTTGTGTTTACAGAATGAGTAAAAAGAACATATTTGGAAAAATGACGTATAGCCAAAGATTTAGCAGTTCAACTAATACAGAATTATCAGAGGAAGATGAAGGCCTCGCGACGCTCATTGCGGATATACAGGTGAGACAAATGAATAAATAAGAGAATAATTGTGTTCTCATTTGAAGTTTTAAATTAATTGTAGTTGGAATTATTTAAATTTTATGATTTGTATAATTTAATTTGCATAAACCTATTGAAATTATAAATATTATCTTGGTTTTCACATCGATTGGCACTTGGAGCAATAATTATACGCATTTTTATACAGTTCACGAAGTAATCAAACATTTCACAGTACGAAATATCAATATTACATGTACATTGGCCGCTGTACTTCGCATCGCTAGTCTGACGCATGCGCGATATCAGGAGCATGTCGAGGTCATAGGTGACGCGAACCGATAAGTTTATCTCCTGTAAAGAAATACGCGGCTAAAGAAGTATTTACGTTAAAAAAAATGTGTGTTGTCAGGCGACGTCGGCATTGATGTGCCGGGGGTGGGGCGCGGAGGAGGAGGGCGGGCGCGGCGGCTGCTCGGGGGAGCTGGCGCTGTCGACGCTCCCTCCAGCCTCCAGGGAGGTGCGCTACATAGATCTCATGCGCACTATGCAGTTCGGTAAGGACGACAATACTATTCTATTGGAGAACTCTATCAATTTTTAAATCCCCTACTATTATTAATAAAAAAAAAACACTACTTAGTCATATAAAGTTGCTATAACTTAAAGTGAACATGCGTTCTAAAATAGTCGTAAGAATGTTATTAGCAGATCATTGAAATAATGAAGAAACGTATTAAAATCTATAACAACACTTATTTCAGTTTACTTTAATAGAAATATAACGTGGGAGGTGAGAGAATTAAAATCTCACTAAAATACATTTCATTATCATTTTGTAAGCATATTTGTTAAAGGCTAGTCAAAATTATAAAGTATTTATCAACAGATATAAACATCTGCTAAACACTAAATATATTTTATCACTACATGTTTCTGGTTTATTATAAATTGCATGACCCTATCTTCTGGAATAATAGTAACAATACTAAACTGAAAATGAGCCATTGCAGTGTTTAACTTTTAATTTAAGGAATGCATTAATTACGACGTTAACTGAATACGCATTGCTGAAGTGATTTTGCTGTTATATCGCCACTTGAACACTCGCCATATTCTAGGACATGATAGTCCATGGTCACTTTTAACGTATAAAATAATTAATATTAAAACAAATACTAATAAATAACAAAGGGAACCTTAGTTAAACTTCGTTCTAAGACTTTTGTAACCATCATGCAAACCTAGACTCAAGGACCTACGATACCTACCTTAGGATACCTATATAATATATAATACCTACCTAAATAAGGATACCAGCTATGATCCGTTTTTCCTTCATACTTTTTTACCTGATTTAGGACAGGCAAAAGTTCCATGGAACGTGGTACTAAACGGTCTAATATCGTTGTCATTATTATGTAAATTTAATTCTAAAAATCGTCAGAAAAGATATGTACCTTATCGTAATACTTTTGGCGTATGAATCATATATATTTACAACAATTTACTTACATTTTATGAAATTACACATATTTTAATAATTGTTCAAAATGCTGACTGCTTTGCGTAATGTATGGAATCAAATCTATTTACAAAAATTAAACCTGGGTTGGTGGCCGTTGACCCTAAGTTCTTGTACGCGCTTAACTGAGCCGGTTCATGGGGTGCGAGCGAGTGCACATGCACTGACTGTCCTGCCACGTGATATTAGTTTTGTATTTCTCTAGATAATTAGGTCATATATTAAGAACCTATTTATTTTCATTGATTTAGAACGAGAATCGAGTACTGGTATATTGTAAGTTCAACCAGTCACCCTGTACACATTTCTCCAGTGTTATTTTCTCTTGGAAATTTTTAACATTAATTGGTAAAGTTACAAATTAAATTCAAAATGAGTTATTATGTTGCAAGTTATTAGAAAGTACGGCTTAATTGAGGACAATCATATATAAATATACATTTCATGTTAATATGGTAGTGTAAATTTTTATATTGAAAATGATTGACATAACGATCATGTTTTAAGTATTGAAAATTAAGAAATCGTGTTAGATTCCTTCGTGAAATCATAGAGTATGCCACCTCCTTTATGAAAAACATATAATAGTTTTAATTTTAAAATTGTTATTGAATAAAAAAATAAGAAATAGGCATATAGATCTAATTGTTACATACTTTAAGATACTTATGTTATACATTTAGCAGAATAGATATTCGTCGAGGTTGGCTCTATATAAGGTGTAATGAATGCGAGTGTTTGTTTACAGACACGTACGAGATGATAACGGAGTGCGCGGAGAGCGGGTGCGGGTTCCGGTTCACGGTGCCGTACCACTTCGAGGGCACCGTGCGCAGCGCCGGCGAGCGCGCGCACCCGCACCGCATGAAGCGGCTCGCGCAGGAGGCCGCCACGCTCGCCACCAGCCTGCCGCTCTCCTACTCCTCCTCCGTCTTCGTGCGCTACGACTCCGTCAGGCTCGACGTCATGAAGGTACCCGCCCTCGCCCTCCTCCGCCCTCTACCCCACGGTGTACCGACAGACCGTTGTGTGGGGGCGGCAAGGGATCGTTCAAGCTAATCAACCTTGTAGAGCCGCCCTCACGGTCCGCCCGGCGGAAGGTGACCGCCGGGCTCCTACCTATAGAGGGACAGACCGGGCACACACCGGCTGCCCCTCCTCGTCCGCCGGACCTGTGCAATGAGGAGATGGGCCCCCCGGCCCACCCCCTCAGGTCCGGCTACGGTGGCGGGAGGAGTTGGGGCCCTCCTCCGCCCACCTCTACCCACCTCTACCCTCTTCCATCCCCCAAGTTCACTAAACTCCTTTGATGTGCGTCAAAACTGTTTGTCCAGTTATCGTGTTGCAGTTGTCGTAAAACAGCCGTATAGTTCGTAACGCATGAATATATAACCGATTTTTAAAGCTATCTACGTTCTCATATATATGATTTTTTTTTTTTGAGCTTTTGAATTTATTTTGCGAGGTCACATAATAAATACGTACAATTTTTTTATTTTATAAAATAAAATTCAAATCCGTTCCCTAGCTGAATATCGTTACATAGTATAAAACAAAGTCCCCTACCGCGTCTGTCTGTCTGTCTGTTCGCGATAAACTCAAAAACTACTGAACGGATTTTCTTGCAGTTTTCACCAGTGGATAAAGTGAATCATAAGGAAGGTTTTGGTATATAATTTGTCAAGGTTTTTTTTATAATCAGGGCGGGACAACGTCTGCCGGGTCCGCTAGTAAAACATAAATATGAGACTTTTCATTTGAAAATAAGTTTCACTTGAACGAAGTTCAAATTTTGGCCTTCATAAGGTCTTAAGTTTTTTTTATGATCTTCATATTCTACATATAAAAAATTTGAAGATCTTGCTAAGTCATGTATTTTACAATACTTGGGAACGGCTAAGAGTGGATTTAGCTTATTTTGAAATGTTTGTTAATTGCACAGGTCCTGATAACGGGTCCGTCGGACACGCCGTACGCGAACGGCTGCTTCATACTGGACGTGTACTTCCCGGCGGAGTACCCGGCGGTGCCGATGCTGATCAACCTGGAGACGACGGGGAGGCACTCGGTGCGCTTCAACCCGAACCTCTACAACGACGGCAAGGTGTGCCTCTCCGTGCTCAACACGTGGCACGGCAGGCCCGAGGAGAAGTGGAACGCGCACACCTCCAGCTTCCTCCAGGTCCGTCTCCCGTACTCTATTCACTTTTACACAACTCTGATTTCTTTGCGTCAATAGAAATATATTTTGTGCTCTTATAGATTTAAATGAAATACACTAACTATCACACTACTACAGACTACAGTCACATTTGCACCTTACAGTCGCAATCCGCTTCTATATATAATTGTTTTGTCGAAGTGATTTGAATTTCGATGAAACGAAAAGGTGGCAACAAAAAAGACCAAATAACTATAGAATTTCACATATGAGTTAATTATTTAAAGGTTCGTTTTTACTGCGTATACACACGCAGTATTTTTCATCGTATTCGCTGCGATACAGAGAATAGAACACTATTCGAACGCACCGGCGCTGCGTTTTATATACCTTTCAATAAAGGGGGGTGGAAAACTTTGGAAGACTGACGTCATTATTCGAACAATTTGACAACATTCGAAAAAGGGTATTTTTAGAACATCACTGTTACGGGTTTTCTACGGTCAATTAATCTTTCATTATTTAATTGTAACAACGAGTGTGCATAAAGGGTATAATAACATGAGCAAAAGCGGCTATATCACTTTTCTGTATTTAAATTAAGCCCATTTTGTATAAATATCAGAGATTTGTCTAGAAGGACTAGCTGGTGCATTTACCAACTATGTTTTTGTGAAAATGGCTTTTTAATTTCATTACACTATGGGTTCTATACCATACTCTGAAAAGTCCTCTTATAAGACTAGAAGTTTCTTGAAAAATAGGTAGAGAACCATTTCGAACTTTAACTTGGTCAACTTGGTTGTTATGTGTAGATTTATAATTGTAAGTGAATCCCAATAATTAGTGTTAGTAAAGGTTATTGTTTGGCTGTGCAGGTGCTCGTTTCGATCCAGTCGCTGATCCTGGTCCCGGAGCCGTACTTCAACGAGCCCGGGTACGAGCGGAGCCGCGGCACGCGCGTCGGCAACAGCGCTTCCCTCGAGTACAACTCGAACATATACCAGGCGTGCGTGCGCTGGGCCATGCTCGACCATCTCAGGAACCCGGAGCCCTGCTTCAAGGAGGCAAG
>AP028448.1:15534759-15668263 GCA_036509395.1 Antheraea yamamai | reverse complement strand
CAAGGGATCGTTCCAGCTAATCACCTTGTAGAGCCGCCCCCCACGGTCCGCCCGGCGGAAGGTGACCGCCGGGCTCCTACCTATAGAGGGACAGACCGGGTACACACCGGCTGCCCCCCCTCGTCCGCCGAACCTGTGCAATGAGGAGATGGGCCCCCCGGCCCATCCCCTCAGGTCCGGCTACGGTGGCGGGAGGAGTTGGGCGAAGCGCCGCCTCCTCCCGCCTGTCCTCCTTTGGCGGAGACGGCCACTTTGAGGATCTGCCTCGCGAGCCCTCTCCGCCTCCTCCTTCTGCGAGATAACCTCCTCGCAGAAGGAGGCCATCGCTCGCCAAGCCTGTTCGCTGCCGAGCATGGCCGAAACCACGCTCGGCAGCGATAAGTCCGTTCCCACCGCCGCCGCCAGAATGCGGCGCTGCTCCCCCCACGCAGCACACTCAGACAGAGTGTGCTGCGCGGTATCTTCGACAGCGCCGCACTCGTGGCAGGCGGCGGTCGGCTCCCTGCGTGCGATCCGGTGCAGGTACCACCCGAAACAACCGTGTCCGGTGAGTACCTGCACCAGTCGGAACGTCAGGGAGCCCCACTTCCTCCCAATCCACACCCGCAGGACCGGGCGGACGGCGTCCACGGTAAATCGTCCGAACCGCTCGTCCGCCAGGTCCTGCTGCCACCTTTCCACGGCGTCCTCTCGCAGACGCCGTCTCTCCGCTTCTACCTCCCTGGGAGCCGGAGGCTCCCCCCTTCGTTTCCTCGCCGCCGTGAACTCGTACACGGCGGCAAGAACTCCTGCCTCCAGCTCCCAGGGCAGGGAGCCGGCGAGCGTAAAGGCCGCCGCCGAGGACACCGTGCGGTACGCCCGGATCGCCCTCAGTGCCACCGTGCGCTGCGCATTACGCAGCGCGCGCACGTTGGCGGCACCGAGGGCGTCGGCCCACACCGGTGCCCCGTAGGCGGCCATCGCCCGCACGACTCCCATGTAGAGTCGGCGGCACCCGGCTCCCGGCCCCCCTATGTTGGGGAGCAACCGGCCGAGTGCCGCCGCCGCCCCAGCAATTCGCGGTCCGAGCCCCGCAAAGTGGGGCTCGAACCGCCAGCGCCCGTCCAGGGTGAGGCCCAGATATTTCATCTGGGTCCCCACCCTGATCCGGGCGCCCTCCACCACTATGTGGGCCCCTGGTGGTGGCCCTCGCCGAGGCCCATGAAAGAGTAGGGCCTCGGTCTTTTCGAGGGCCACCCTGAGGCCCAACTTCCTTATGCGACTGACCACGAGGGTTGTGGCCATCGTGGCCAGGCGCTCCACCTCCCTCCACTCCCCCCCCCGGGCTACGACTAGGGTGTCATCCGCGTAACATATGAGGCGTGCCCCATATGGGAGCACGCCGCGGAGCACCCAGTCGTAGCCCATGTTCCACAGGAGCGGCCCCAAGGCCGACCCCTGTGGAACCCCCCGCCTTGTGGCCCGTCGGACCATCCGCCCGTCGCCGTCGACATAGGCGACCTCCCTACCCTCGAGGTACGCCTCCAACACCCGCCGCAGGTACGGGGGCACTCCGAAATATCGGAGCGCCTCCCGTATGACACCATGCGGCAGGGTGTTGAAGGCGTTGGCGATGTCGAGTGACACCGCCAAAACCCTGTCCCCCTGGGAGGTCGCCTCTGTCGACAGCGACTTCAGGAGGCACAGGGCGTCCACTGTGGAACGCCCTGTCCGGAAGCCATATTGCGTGTCCGCCAGATTCGGCCCCACGCCCTCTAGGTGCTGGACGACCCGGGAGGAGATAATCCTCTCCAGCACCTTCCCGGCGTCGTCCAGCAGGACGAGGGGCCGATACGCGGACGCGCAGTCCGGAGGGCGGCCTGCCTTTGCCATGAGGCAGAGCCGCCCAAGCTTCCAGGGCTTCGGGAACTGCCCGACCAAAAGACACCGGTCGAACAGCTCCCGCAGCCACCCCCCTAATTGGCCCAAGGCGAGGCCGAGCACCCGACCCGGGACCCCATCAGGGCCGGGCGCTCTTCGCCGGTTGAGGAGGCGCTCGACAGCCCTCCCCATCTCCTCCTCCGTTATCGGAGGGGGAGGACCGTCGAGCACCTCCTCGACTACCTCCCGAGGCGGAGGCATGGGAGGAGCTGATAGCATCGGAGGGTCGGGGAACAGTTCTCCCACGACCCTCGCTATCACCTCCGGCCGGAGGGTCTCCGTCGCCGGGGGCGCCCAGGATCGTAACTTCATTCGTACGATCCTGTACGGGCGCCCCCAAGGATCCCCCTCCAGCGTCTGGAGCAGCTCCTCCCATGCTGCTTCTTTCGCCCGGCTGATGGCAGCCTGCAGGGTCTTCCTGCACTCCCTATAGCTGCCATACAGCCGGGCCTCCGCCTCCGGGTCCCTATGCCGGCGCCGGCGGCTGCGCCCGAACAGCCGCCGGGTCGCGGAGCAGGCCGCTCGGAGAGCGGCGATCTCCGGCGACCACCAGTACACCGCCCGTTTGTCTGGGCGGTGTACGCTCCGCGGCATCGACGCGTCGCAAACCTCCGTGAGGGCTGCCCGGAGGCGGGCTGCTGACGCGTCGACATCAGCCCCTGTGGGGGGGGGGGGCATGGCCCAGGCCTGGACGATGGCCGCCTCTTCCGCTAATTCACGGTTGAAGCGGCTCATCGCCCAACAGGGGAACTTCGTGCCCCTCCGGGGGCGGGTGCCAATCCCGGCTTGGGAGGTGGAGACCTCGAACCTGATATATCGGTGGTCCGATAAGGTCTCCACCTCCTCCAGCACTCTCCACCCCCGGACACGGCGTGCGACAGACGGTGTGGCGAACGAGACGTCCACCACCGACGCCCCGTTCCATCGCACGCACGTGGGGACGCTCCCCTGATTGAGGAGGGACTGCCCCAACTCGGCTGCCCACTCCTCAACGGCCATGCCCCTCAGGTCCGTGACTGCCGCTCCCCAGGTCCTCGATTTAGCATTTAAATCCCCCATGAGGACCACGGGGAGCGGCGACAGCGGTCTGACAGCTCCCTGCAGGGAGCCGAGGTACGCCTCGAACTCCCGCAGGGGCTTGTTAGGGGAGAAGTACGCCCCCACAATGGCGTACTCTCCCCAGACGGCTGTCACGAACCCGGCCCCTCTTTCTCTTGCCGCCAGGGACGAACCTCGACCCGCCACGATCGCCACGGAGCCGTTCTGGTCCCTAGCCCACTGCGGCTGGGAGGGAACGAAGTAGGGCTCCGTGGCGACCGCGAGCCCGTTACCCCACTCCGCCACTGACTGCACGAGGAGATCCTGTGCAGCGGCGCAGTGGTTGAGGTTCGCCTGGAGGAAATTGCATATGGACCAATCCATTATTGGTCCATTGCAACTTCCTCCTGCCTGGCGGCCACCACCCTTGGACCTGTGCCCACAACCAGGAGGTCCCTACCCTTGGTGGTGGGGGGCCTGCAATTTCGGCTCCCCATCACGTGCCCTGAGGGCCTCCCGGCGTCAGCACATACGGCACAGCGGGCCACCTCCGCTTTACATTCGGCCGTTTTATGGCCTGCCGCGCCGCAGCGGTAACAGCCATCCCCCCTGCTGGACGGGCATTGTGCGCCTGTGTTGTGCGCCACTGAGTCGCACTATGCTCTGTAATTGGAAAACTATATATAACCTATTTTAGATTATTATCACTTCGTAGTAGGGTTGTGAACGCTTTTTTTGTTAGTGATTCATACGGGGATGAACAAGCGAGATTTTTCTAGTTCCTCGACCTATGCATTTATAAAAAAATATCCAACAACTACATAATTAGGTCTTTGGTCTAATATAATATACATACTTATGAATTCTACGATTTATAAATTTACAGACATTTTTTTTGAGACTTGGTCCGCATCTTTTTTCTGCTGTCGTAAATTTTATTAGTCTTGTTAAAAGTCGTTTCAAATGTGAGCAACTATTAATATTTTACTTAACTACTAAATATTATACCTTGCTACGTTACGTCACTTTACATTAATTACATGTACCTACTACATACTTTTCATTGAGATTACTTTCTTTATGGCAGCTATTTGCGTTCACAATATCACTAGTAGCAACTGTACAAATTAAAGAAAAAATGATTTTCATACCATATGAGAAATATCATATATATTAATACGTGAAGCCAAAACTTTGTATCCCTTTTTAAAAGAATTGCGTGAATGGATGAACGTGAAATTTGGCATAGTTAAAGTTTATATGGAGGAGAAGTGCAGAAAGCTATTTATTTTATATAAAATGCATTAGAAGTACATTAAATTAATTAAAATATGCATTACTCACACTACTGCTTCAATTTTACACAACATATACACACATGTAAATAAAAAAGACATTTTGACGTCCGTCAACAACGGACTTCAAAAAAGGTTGCGAAGGAGGTTGCTATGCTCGACTGTATGTATTTTTAACAGACTTCGAAAAAGGAGGAGGTTACTACGTTCGGTTGTATGTTTTTTTTTTTGTATGTTAATCGATATCTCCGCAAATTATGAACCGATTTTAATGATTTTTTATTTGAATTAGTTATATTCAGCGGTGGTCCCATATAAATTTGAAGAAAATATTCAACTCCTAAGGGGGTGAAATATCGTTTATTTGATTTTCACCCACTTCGTCTCTACGTATTTTCGTGAAATTGGAACCGATTTATTATACCCATTACAAACCACATATATTTATGAACACTAAAAATGGGGAAATAAATTTTTTTACAAAAAAAAATAAACCGCCTTCGATGTGAAAAACTAATAAGGCACTAAAAAGCGAAAAATAACTTAATTATTAAATTAACCGAATTAAATAAAAAATATTGATATTTGAACTACCTAATTGTATATTTGAAGTCGATGCCATTGATAAAAGAACCCTAATAAAGTTCAAACTTTAAAAATTCAATGAACTATGGTCGAATATCGACCACTGGGCGCCCACTAGTTAATATAAATTCGTAATTATTATAGTAGCGACACGCTATAATGGCTGTTTTGACGTTTGTCCGCTCATGAAGTTTCGTTTACATTTAATAACTACGTTTGAAGGAACAAATTGCTGTTCATTATTGTCAATAGTGACGTAACTGCACGTCCTAAAATTTATGGTATGCAAGTATAATATGTATATACACACATAATATGTATATAATTATACACTAAATAATTTTTTGACACATATTTAAGGTTTCTTTCGTAAACAGTATTATCATCAGGCTTTTTATAAAATACATACTTTAATAATTGTTTTTTTTTCATGATATTCACTACTGTAAAAATATTTCCCTCACAAATCGCACGTTGTAACCAACAGAGATAGTTGTTTTCACAGACTAATGCATATATTAAGGTGTAGCGCTCATACTAACAGTTGATTATTTGTTATATCTGGCGGTAAAAAAATAATTCTCCGACACAAAATACACTATAAAAGTGACAGTTATTTAAATTTTGGTGGTTTTCCATTTCGTTGTTTTTTTTTTAAAATATTTTGGGTTTTGTGTAAAATAAGCTGTTGTTTTTTAGTTTTTTAATAAAGAAATGAACAATATTAGAATATACTGTAGAAACTAAGATAATAAGAAACTACTTTTTTCTTACAAAATGAAATTTCTAAAGAAAATGTATTTATTGTGAAAGAATAGAACAATTTAATACAAAGTTGGGCTCCTCTGCTATTAGAACTTGTCGGCAACGATTTTCATTGAATTAATGAGACTGTTTATGTCATCTTGCGGTATTCGCTCCCACTGGAATTGTAGAAATCCTTCAGCTGTTGGGTTGTTGTCGCTCCGTCCAAGTCCTTAAAACACGTCTCTGAAGCATTCCCATGCGTGCTCGATGGGGTTGAGATCTGGCCGTTAGGCCTTGCAGGGCAATACCCGGATGTTCTCCGTTGAAAGTTTCACTGGTTCGCCGAGCTGTATGTGAACGGATGTCATGATACTAAAACGGGCAAGGTTTGTGAAATGGGTAGACATAGGTCTGAGATTCAATGTTTTTCAGCATCTGTTTCCATTTAAAACGAGCTCAGTTCGCCTGTTTTCATAATCATAACATCTGTTGGCCGCTGTATGGTGCTTCCTGCGCACCTGAGCCTTTCAGTTTTCCGGGCCGACGATACACTCGCATTTCTTGTTCAGGCTTCCCGAATCGCGCTCCGGAACTATTTCCCATTGTTCCTGGGTATGTTATGATTTTACACCATTATTGTGAGGGTCGGCGTTGGTGGGCACTGATTGGGGTCGGCTCGTGGCCGTCTATGAGTCGTTTGCACAGTTTGAGGCTTCCACCCTTGAAATTTGTGCCTCTTCCTCGAGGGTTACATCGGCTGGCGTTTGAGTAGTTGTTGTCTGGTTTGCCGAGTGGTTGTCTCCTTTTCGGCCTGGATGCTGTTCAGCGGGTTCTCCTGTTTTTGTGGTAAAGACGACAAATCACTCTAGAATGCAAAATGTGAGATACTGAGTTGTTCTTCCCGCTTGCAACATCCCTACAGCCCTTTGCTTTCTCTGCCATAAATGCGCGCTATGCGTAAAGAATTAACATATTTTGTCGCTAACTTTTTTAAATGGTTGGTAAAATTATAAAATCAAGCTAACGTGCATTAAACGCATTAATTAAACAAATCGCAGCTTGAATTTTATGAAAAAACAAAACATAATCAAAATTTTTTTAAAACCAGCAGTCGTCTAATAAAAAAAGTTTCTTCCTCGCCTTTGTTGGTAATTTAGAAATTTTTATAAATGGTAATTTGTTTCCGCATGTTGCTTGACTTTTTTGATGTGTGTATATATAAGAGTTGTTGAGGTATGTATCCTTGGTACACATATATGTTTCAATAACTCATATGAGTTTGAATATGTAGGTTAGCTCGGACAGGTCGCGAATTGCATGAGTCAGGCAAGCCCAAGCCAAGGTGTGCCGTGTACCCTTGAGCTATTTGTCAAATAAAATCGGCTGAGTGCCTTAAGCGCTCGCCTTAGTAGTTCGGTGAAGCTGTTAAGACCTTGCCAAGTCAATAGCGTAATCAGTGCGAGACAAAAAAAAACAGGCGCGACGTTTGATCATTACACTCTGTTCGGTTGATGAAATATAATCTTGCTATAGTTATCTGACTAACATATTTAAAAATCAAGCATTCAAATATAAGTTCAATTTATTAATTTTTCTGCTTCTTAAAGCGTCTCACAGAAGTTATGCTCATCGGAAAATGTGTGGCGATACTGGATAGTGCTGTGGAGTGATATTCTACAAAACACACATACAATTGTAGGTGGTAGAGCCACGTTGAAGCTATTACTGGTTTCAGCATGAATGGGTCGGCTCGTCCGGGGTAGTACCACCCTCTCACAGAAAACCGACGTGAAGTAACAGTGCTTGCATTGTTGCGTTTCGTTTGGTCAGTGAGAGCGCCGGATACTCACCTCCTCTCCCCTTCCCCGTTCTTCCCCTCCCCATCCCCCACTTCCCCACTCCCCTCTCCCCCAAACACAGGTTGGCAACGCACTTGCGACTCCCTTGGTGTTGCAAGTGTCTATGGACGGTGGTGATCACTTACCATCAGGTGACCCACATGTTCGTTTGCCTCCTATAACATAAAAAAAAAAAAAATACAAATCAGCCATTCAATTTAAGTAGCTCTTATTTTTTGTCACCTTCCTCATCTGTGCGCAAGCGTTCTGAGTACATAAACACTACTCAGAACGTAAGGTTTCATATTAGGTCTTTACCTATGAAATTGCCGTTTTGTATGAAAAAATTGAAACGAATTTTTTTCATGTATTTTTTATTTGTATTAATCGAAGTAATCACCCATGCAATCAATGCATCTTTGCCAACGCAGTGGCAGTTTATTGATGTCCTTCTTAAAGAAAACAGCTGGACGGGAGGCAACAAATTCTTCAAAGGCATTTTGTACTGCCTCTCGGGTATTGAATTTTTTTCCCACCAAGGAGTTATCCAAATTCTGGAAAAAGTAGTAGTCTGTAGGCGCAAGGTCTGGTGAGTAGGGCGGATGACGGAGAACTTCCAACCCCAGTTCTTGCAACTTGGAGACCTTCTGCTGTGCAGTATGAGGTCGCGCGTTGTCGTGCAGGAGCAGCGGAGACGAGCGATTTACCAATGCTGGTTGGAGATGTGCCAGCTTCTCCATCATTGTGTTCAGTTCTTCACAGTACACATCTGCAGTAATGCTCACCCCGTTTGGTAAGAAGCTGTGATGAATCACACCGGCGCTAGACCACCAAACAGTGACCATCACTTTTCTAGGGGTAAGTTTTCGTTTAGGTCATTGTTTAGGTGCTGAACCAGGATCCAACCAACTTGCTGAGCGCTTGCGGTTATCAAACAGAATCCATTTTCCATCGCAGGTAACAATGCGGTTCAAAATTCCTTCATTTGTGTGTCTGTTGGTCAATGCAAGGCACGTCTCGACGCATACTTCGCGCTGGCGATTATTGAGTTCGTGGGGCACCCATTTGTCAAGCTTTTTTACCTTGCCAATTTGACGCAAATGGACCAATATTGTTTTGACGCTAACGTCGAAAGCTGCTGTTAATTCAGCCGTAGATTGTGTATCATCAGCTTCCACAATCGCCTTTAATTCGTCATTGTCGACCAAAGTCTTCGGACGACCGCGAGGTTCATTTTTCAGGTTGAAATTTCCAGAACGGAAGCGAGCAAACCAATAACAGGTGGTGCGTTGGTTTGTAGTGTTAGCTCCGTAAACGTCGTTGATGTTGCGTGCCGCTTGTGCCGCGTTGCTACCACGACGGTACTCATATTCCATAATTAAATGAATATATGAAAATGTAACACTAATCAATAAACAAATGACTACTTTTGGAAAAAGAATTCCATGTTTTTAAAATAAAATTAATTTGAAATTAGAATTCTTAGCCAAACAAAAATTATTTTGATTTGAAATGGCCAGTACTGCAGAACGGCAATTTCATAGGTAAAGACCTATTATTTGAGGCAGTGGAATAAAAAGGGTCGACAACAGAAACAACTCTTCACAAATACATATTTATTTACATTGCCACAAATTGAACAAAAAATATCGAATCACTTATATGAATTATTATGACTTGTAACTCTGTGTCTAGATTACTTTATCTATAAAATTCACTACGCTTTAAGACACATACATAAATAATTTATTTTCTATATAATATTCCATAAAGGGTTCTAAGTATTTAGACGATTGGTATACTTAATACAATAAAAAATCTGAAGTCTCGATCTAAAAGACAATCAGTTTTTTAAGCTTATCATTTTAATTATCCTAAAACTATTTATGATATTGTATAAAAATTATTGGTTAATCCCATCACAGATGGTCTTGTGACATTCGTTCTAAAATATCTTTATTATTTACATTTAAAGTTAATATCGAGTAATATTCCTCTACCTACACTATAATCTATTGGTATGTGTGTCTGTCTATCTCAGACAACAAAACGTGCATTATGCACTTTGAATCCTTCGCAATTATCGTGTATTTTAAGATTTAGGTACCTACTTTAACGAAATAAAACCTAGATTATGGCACATAATAACAAGCATTACAAACTGCTGAAATAAATTAACGACCGATTCAGAGGTTTCAAATATGTTTTAAAATACAAATATAATTGAATTTTTTATTCGTTAAAGCCAGAAAATGACAAAACTATTGCGTTACATTATGAGTTATGTTTATAAAATTAAATCGGTCACTTAATTTAGCAAGTACATAGATATATGGAATAGGAAGTTGCAAACTATTTTCTGGCCTTAGCCCAGGCCTGGTCGCTTTGCACGTCGACGTCTTCCGGACTAAGCTGGCCTGCTTCCATGCAAGACTTGCAGCAAAACCTAGAAAAAACAAGATTCGCTATAATAAATTTGTCTTATCCTTCGGGATCAGTAGTTTTAATTCTGGATGAAAGGTAAGGTTTCTGTACTCTTCACATAATAATGTAAAATTTTATGATGATCATGATTACTTATAATTAAAGGATAAAGCGTAATAAACAAATAAACTCTAATTCGTATTTATAACATTAGTCAGGATAACAGTTTATGAATAAGTGTAAATTAACAAGCACAATAGGTTTCAAATCGAGATAAATTATGGTATACTGTCTAACTACGCATACTCCGATGACAAGCAAAATTTTACCCACTGTCCTACCTACTACATTAGGCTTAGTAATATATGGTTGGAATTTTTTATTTACATAATACTAAGTTTAGGTCGGTCGGCATAAATAAAAAAACGGTGGTCATTGTCTTTTATGAAACCTTGGGCCATCAAACTAATCTAAGTACAATTACAAATCGATTGAGTTTATTATTAGACTGTGCACAATGACAGGACAAATAATAATCGATTTAAAGTCCTCGTCAATCTTTTTGGCCGCTCTGAATATAGCCGCAAGTTCGAGCTTGTTTGCACATAATTATAGTCAAGAGTTTAATGCTAAACAAAAGTTAAAAAAACATTATAATAATCTAAAATTAGCATTTATTTATGCTTGGCTTGTTTCGATTTTATACATATAATATGTATTTATACCAACAGTCGTGTTCTGTGGAACTATATTCAGAGAGGTCAAAGAGTTTAACGAAAACTAATAATAATTATTAACGGTTGTGAGTGGTGTTAATCTTGAAAAGGTATCTTGAAAAGGGAAGTCATTTCGTATAGGTATAAAAAATCACACACTTTTTTATAGATCTGAGAAAATCATTACATAGTATAAAACAAAGTCCCCTACCGCGTCTGTCTGTCTGTCTGTTCGCGATAAACTCAAAAACTACTGAACGGATTTATGCGGTTTTCCCACTGGATAAAGTGATTCACGCGCATTTTGGAGAAAATTTGTCCCGGATTTTTTTTAAAATCAGGGGGGGAAAGGTCGGAGGGGCCTCCATTATATATAAAACACTTACACAGAGTAATATTTGTGCTGACAGAATTTACTGCGAACGATGAGATGGCAGTTTGCGAAGAACGGATTGTCCGTGCATTTCGCAGGAATTGTGAGTCCTGAAATGAGATAATTGGCATTCTATTATATATTAATACAAAGGCTTTTTTGGGAATACATTTTCTATGATATCATAATAAAATTATTCGTCATCGCGCCCACTTCATTAGGATTAAAGCGTTTACTGTGGCCAGACGAGTATTAGAGAATTATAATGTCTTTCACCAACGGTTTTAAATAACTTCTATCACATCACCATACTCAAACACCATAGCTCTGTTTAAAACGACATTCCCTTGATTTTCGTATTTTCTGAGATAACATATTGCGGTATTTTAAATCCTAACTCGACATAATGTTTACGGCATTTCGTCAGGTCATAATTCGTTGCAGTGTGGAAACAACGGCATCATGTTCATCGTCGTCCACATTAGTTGGTATTCTATTTTTAACTATATGTATCGTAACCGGGGTGCATTCCGGGTTTATTGACTATTATTCCGTTGCGTAAAAATGCCAATATAGGTAATTCGTTCACTAGATTATTGAAGTTACAAAGGGTACCTTGTACGTTAATCTGCACGGTGGAGTAGTGAGAGCTGTACGCGTTGCCGGCGTGACACCCGTACACGCCGCTGTCGCTCACAGCCAAGCGCGGGATAGTTAGCCGCGATATGCTTGTGCCTAGACACCAAACAAACAAGTATATTTAATAATATATACATGATTAAGTGATAAAAAAACGATATCACGCCTTTGATATACTAGAGTAACATTGTGTGTAAATATTAAATAAAAAAAATTAAAAAATGTAATTTTATAACTTGATTGGTCGACATTCTTACGTTCGCTTATATTAGGTCTTTACCTATGAAATTGCCGTTTTGTATAAAAAAATTTAAACGATTTATTCTTACATATACCTTTATATTTGGGTTAATGAAGTAATCCCCATGCAAACAATCGTATTCGTTACTGTAATTTGTTATCCCTTATAAAAATCAGCTGGAGGGAGGCAACAAATTTTCAAAGGCATTTTGTACTGTCTTCGGGTTTGAATTTTTTCCCGCAAGGGTTATAAATTTGGAAAAAGTGTGTTGTGGCGAAGGCTGGTGGTGGGCGGACGACGGAGAATTCCAACCAAGTTCTTGCAACTTGGAGACGTTGCTGTGAGTATAAGGTCGGCGTTGTGTGCAGGAGAGGGAGCGAGGATTGACCAATGCTGATTGGAGATGTGCCAGCTCCATATTGTGTTCAGTTCTTCACAGTACACATCTGCAGTTGCTCCCCCGTTTGGTAAGAGCTGTGATGAATCACACCGGCGCTAGACCACCAAACAGTGCCACACTTTTAGGGGTAAGTTCGTTTAGGGATTGTTTAGGTGCTGAACCAGGGTCCAACCAACTTGCTGAGCGCTTGCGGTTATCAAACAGAATCCATTTTTCATGCAGGTAACAATGCGGTTCAAAATCCTATTTGTGTGTCTGTTGAGCAGTGCAAGGCACGTCTGACGCGTACTCGCGCTGGCGATATTGAGTTCGTGGAGCACCCATTTGTCAAGCTTTTTTACCTTGCCAATTTGACGCAAATGGACCAATATTGTTTTGACACTAACGTCGAAAGCTGCTGCTAATTCAGTCGTAGATTGTGTATCATCAGCTTCCACAATCGCCTTTAATTCGTCATTGTCATAGTCATACATATAGTAAGAAACGAAGTATATAAAACTTGATAGACTCCAAAATCGTTTGTTAGTATACCATGAAAGTTTGTTTATTTAAAATTCGAGTGTTTTTACAAGCGGTTTTTTAGTTATTTAATTTACTATAACTAACTACTAGGTGGCGCTAGACAATTTTTTATATTATAATTTAACGATCACACAAAGTCGTGAGTGGTTACTAGAAAATCATGTTTATAATATGTATCGAACATTTAAAAAATTATTAAATTAAATTGAACAATTGACCATTCATTTTTAGCTTTTACCTAGGTTGTTATCAGAATCATAAATGTGCGATAAAAATTGATAAAATAAACTTAGAAAGCATATAGTTATCGGAATATCCACGTGTGCTTTTCAACAAAATTGTTACAATGCTATGAGTTCGTTTTTGTGTTCTTATTTCTCAATTGTTCACGCTCATTTTAGTGTCCGAATTTATGCCAACAATATCGTCTTATTACTTTTAAGTGAAATAAAAGAAACGGTTGATAGTCATACTTACCGGATATCCACAGGTTGTCGCGAGCGGCCAACCGTACGTTATCCTTGGTCCAGTATACTTCTGGATCGGGGTACCCGTCGACTTCACAGGGCAGGCTCAGTTCCGACCCAGCAGTCAGTGTGGTCTGCGGAGCCGATATGTGCGTGCGGACCGCCACTAAACATATTAATTATCTATTATCTTTTGCAAATAACATATTAACAATATATAATATTGACATACATACTTTTCGAAGTCGGATGTAGATAGATCTTTTAAAAGAAAATTGTCCATCACCGTAACAATTCAATTGAAGAACATTCTAATATTTACTTATGCAAAATGCTCCGTATACCAACGATGCATGCCTTATGCAACATTAACTGTAGCATCTGTAGCATTGTCCATCAGTCCTTTTTCATATATACATCAATTTTATACAAAATACGTACCGTCCAACAAATCTAAGATGCTATTTACATGAGCCTATCCCGTTTGTACGTATAAAATTAATTACAGTTCGTTCATTTTTTTTTTTTTTTTTTTAAAAAAAGGAAAGGAAAAGGAGGGGTGGGTTAATTAAAATAATAACCACCCACAAAAAAAAATAAAAACACAAGGGGAGGGAAAAGGGAGGGGGGGGGGGGGGGGGGGGGGGGGGGGGGGGGGGGGGGGGGGGGGGGGGGGGGAGGGGGGGGGGGGGGGGTGCCCCCGGGCCCTCCCAACCGAAAAAAAAAAAAAAAAAGAAAGAACTGTTATTTCATGTGGGTTTTTTATGAGGGGGGGGGAGGCCCCGGGGGGGGACACCAAACCAATCCAGCAGCAACGAAGCCCTCCCTCCGCCCCCCCCCCCCCCCCACTCAATTTTCAAACATGACAATAACGAATATTTATATATACCACATCGAAGTTCTTAGAATATATAAGAAATAATATTTAAAGCAGTTATTCCATGTATGCGATGTTAGAGACGGTGCAAACCCATAATATTAAAGTGACAAAATGAAGCCCAAATACAAAACCCATGCGAAACAAAACACACCATGCAAACTTTCACCAAACCAAATGATACGATACTCGTTTATCCATACATTTTTGGATATTCGTTATAACATCCAATCGATTGCAGTTTATTCAAAGTGTACTTACATATATCGTCTCCTTAAAAATATAAATTGATGCATTAATACAAATAAGTAATATAAATAAACACGATTATAATTGACGTGATAATGTGGTCTCTCTTACCGTGGAATATTGGTTTCTCGAATTCTATATCTGGTTCCGGGGTTGTCAGTATAGTTGTAGTGCTAGCGGTTGTTGTCGTACCCTCAGTGTGAGTTGTAATACTTGGCGTGGCTGCATCTATAACCCTCACTCGCACTGTCTCACTCTCTTGTCTCTCTCTAGGTACGATATATTTGCTGATATAAGGCGATTCGTCCGTTTGGTAAGCTTGCACCACGAACAGTTTCGTTGCCGGACGCCCGACGCCATTGTAGGCCTGACAGAGATATTCTCCGACAGTGTCGACTGTCAGTCGTCTTATTAGCAAGACTCCCGGTAGTCTAGCTTCATAGAGGGAGCTGCTGAAGGGTACCATAGGCCCGTTCAATCCTCGTAACCAGTAGACGGTCGGTGGAGGGTATCCGTACACGAGACACCTTATTACCAGCGGTCTTCCCAGCTCTCCGGTTAATACAGCGTTTGGTTCACCGGCGATGCTCATTGGCGAATTCACAGGATCTAACCAAGCCCCGTTTGTTAGTGTTACCTCCTACACGAGTTCGTGAATGCTAGATTTCGACGATCGAAATTGATCGGTAGTTAGAATCAGTACTAACATTCACAAACCCATTGTTATAGATGATAGAATCCAGCGTTTGATGTTGTTAAATTTATGTTGGGTGTTCCTAAACATTATCGTTGGCAGTTACATTTTTTAATTTACACGAGTATATTATTTATGAATATTGCAGTAAATTATAAAGAGTAACGTAATCACCGAGATTTGCGATCGCGAACTTCCAGGAACACCCATCACAGCAATGAATGAGATAAACCATTGTAGTGTTAATATCTAAAGTGTCGTTAACCTTGTGCGCGGGCGCAGCCGAGCAGCAAACAGAGCGTCACCGAAAGACAACCGCGCGACATCGTGTCCGAATAACGTTTGAGCATTCATCAGTTAAAACCATATCAAACTAACTACAACCGGAGGCCGGAGTACTAATCACGCTAATGGGCGACGATAACAGACTATTGACTGCGAAAGATTGCATTACCATACACAGCGTAATTTTTTATATTCTCTTAAATATGGCATATGTAAAAGCTCCTAATCTTATTTATATTACATAATATCCTCCGATACACACTTTTTCCAGAAATGACAAACACGGATATAACTTTCTTATTATGCATAGATTGTTTAGTCTATCTTAGGTCGATTTATAAATTTGTTTACGAGTTAATATGAGATAAACAGACTAACATTGCATAGATAAACTGAGAGAGGTCAAGAACTATAATCAGAAATGAGTGTATATCTTAGCTGCAAGATAAACTCTCTACGGTTGTGGAAATAAACCGATAAAAGGTGCAGTGATAATAATAAATAAATATAGACAGAAATATAAAAAAATAACTATTTTTGTTAATAAATCCGTGATACTCGGATGTGGCAACTTCTATTAAGTTCGTTTTTATATGTAAAATGTATTTGAAGATTATTGACTACCATAGCTGAGGGTTAAGCATCGGGAATAAATTCAGGTTGTATTTAAGTCATAAACAAGTTCTTACTAAAGTAACGATAAAGACACAATTGAAGATAAATTTTCTACTTCAAGATAATAGATAAATGAGGCGACTATGACAGGATGACTAGGATATATGATGCTTGGTAGTGGGGACTTTTCTAAGTCCGCTTGGCTAGCTACCTACCACCCTCAAGTTAAGAATTTGTCGCCAAGTTGTTGGTATATTCCGACAGCTGCCTTTGAGAGCCAGTCCTCTAGATTTACCGTGTTTACCATCTTGAGATTGTGGTCAAACGATAAAACCAATAAAGTATTAAAAATATCTGCGAAAGTGGGTTTGTTTGTTTGTTACATTTTCACGCTTATACTATTGAACCTTTGTAGAACTTAATTTTGCGCATACGTTGTTAGTGATATGAAACTTAAAACAATCGGTGTTAAAACCTTAAAACATGGTCTCCGATCACGTAACCACTGAGCCGTAATTGCTGGAAGTTTATTGAATTTGTTTACATCTTTTAAACATTTATAAATAAAACTTATAATAATCCTATGTAGAGAGGTTTATGTTATTATTAATATCGCAAGAGCGTAAAAAAAATTAATCCTTCATCAAATTCAAAGAACCTTCTAAAATATCTTTACACACACCACTTTTGTTTTTGCTGTGCGAAAATTTATATCTGTAATGTCATCTAAGACATTCTATGGTTGAAATGATATGTCCTAAATGGCAAATTTTATCGACTTATATTAATCTACAGACTTGTAGGGGGTAATAGGATTATAAAGTACAACTTTTCTTAGAAGTAATAAAAAATATCTATAAAAAAAGAGGGAAAAAATTTTTTTTTTTTATTTTTTCTCCCCCCAAATATTACCCCCTAAAACAAAAATTTTATTTAATAATAAAAAAAATAAAAAAAAAAAATATACGGGGAATATTGAGGAGGAAAAAAAAAAAAAAAAGAAATAAAATATTTTTATGTATATATGAAAATACGACAAAAAAGTAATAAAAAAAATACCCAAAAAACACAAAATTTAAAAAAAAAATCCGAATAAAAAAAAAAAAAAAAAATTCCAAAATAAAAAAAAAAAAAAAAAAAACAATAATAGGTATATACTATTATTACACATAAACCTTCTGGATGAAATTCTCTATGCAATACTGGAAACCATTTAAAAATCCGTGCGCGTAGTTCAAAATAACGAACGGAACAATTAGACATGGAGTGCGACTTCATTTTCTAACATTTATTTATTTTCAGTTCTACAAAGTTTAAATGAAAAATAATATGAATAAAATTCTAAAGTAAATATGACAATCTAGAATAATAATTATGCATATGATTACCGATATATTTCCGCCTCTAATTGTATGAAAATGGGGAACGCTATCAGAACGAGATGCGTGCCAGTTTACAAATATATATTGATGCTATTCATGATTGAAACTCGACGAGTACGTGCTTATTATAATTTGCAGAACCGAGGCAACGGTTGTCTGTTTGTTAGATAATTGTTATCGCTTTTGTTTTTCGGTGACGCATTTAGTCATAGCTGATTTTGTTCATAAACACATAATGGCTTTTCTAATTATTACCAAACTAGAAGGAGATAAAGCACCGGATGAAACTGCTAGACATTATAATATACAAACGAATGTAGAGAGAAAGTGGATAAACAATTAAAATAACCATTACGTATAATGATATCCAAAAACTTTATACCCAAAGTTCTACAATGATGTAGTCGACGTTGGCTACCAGTTAGATCTAAACTACTTTCAAATAAAACCTTCTAAACTACTGCAAGGTGCATTTTAGTATCTAATTCTATAGTTGCGCAGTGCACAGTGCCCTCCATAAGCAGTCTCATAAATTGTAAATCTATGCAGCGTTTTTAAGAAGGTAACTATAGAAAACAACGATGGTAACTCATCATGGATTCCGTGATATTGTTAGCGTATCTTGGTTGTATTTTTTTAGGCTGAAAAGGGTATCAAAATTTTTATGTTTCTTATTCTGAATGCAGTTGAGATATATTGATCATTCCCCTACCAAAACTAGACACGTTGCAGCATTTGACTGTAATGATGCTTACCGTCGATATAGAGTTAGGAACGAATTAAAAATTTCATCAATTTCTCCGAATGAGATCATTTTTACTGCGATAGTTACGAAAGAACAGTTTTGAAATGAAAACAATGCATCAGGCAAAACAGTACTTTACATAACGTTAAGTAGTCGATAGACTGTAGTTGTAATTAGGGTCAGTAATACCAAGTCATTAATAGGTTGTTATTCCTGATACTTGAGTTGAAAACGAAACAGCAGCGAAAGACGTTTTATTTGCGTAAAAATATGGCGAGCGAGCCTTGTTCAGGTTTTACTACCCTTAAAACTCAGCGGTAAACTGCATAAGAAAGGAGAATTATAGTTTAGTCTTACAATTTGAATGATCATGGTAAATTACTAAACCATCTGAAATACATTTGCCGTTGCAATCTATACTATGTATATAATGTATGCTTTTACAATTATAAAGTGAAATTTTATTTTATGTCTCAATACCAATGAAGTAATATTAGCAAAGACTACTAACGCTGCATAGGATTACTATTTATATTAGTTACCATCACAATCCTACCATTTCCCAAATACGAAATGTCATGCCGACTTACCCTTAACTTGTAGATGTACCTCTTGACGGGCGGTACCGAGTCCATTGTCTGCGATACATATGTAAACACCCGAGTCGTTTCGATAGAGGGATACAATTTCTAATGCACCATCAGAGAGTAGCCGATACCTGCCCTCGTCGGCATCGATCTACGAATTAAAGTAATCATATTTACATGGCTGCCTTGGTAAAATACAATAATAAGGTTGGGACTTCGTGGCATATCATTTACAGCTAGCATACAAAGTGGGTTCTTACACGGTACCAAGCGAACAGTTTATCTAGCCTGCAGTGATTATGCGAGTCAGAGATCAAACAACTGATGTTGATATTTATCTGATGTGGAAACTAACTCTAGACTTAAATATGAAGACCGTTTCAATATGCAAATCTATCATAGGCGATAAATATAAGTTTTAGTCGTAGATCGTAAATGTCTCGTAGATTTCTAGATTCAAAAACGAATCCTTTTATACGCGAGATTATAGACAAAATATCTAAAATCATTACATAGTATGAAACAAAGTCCCCTACCGCGTCTGTCTGTTCGCGATAAACTCAAAAACTACTGAACGGATTTTCAAGCGGTTTTCATCAGTGGATAAAGTGATTCATGAGGAACGTTTTGGTATATTATATAATGGTATAATTTGTCTAGGATTTTTTTATAATCAGGGCGGGACAACGTCTGCCGGGCCCGCTAGTTGTAGTATAATTATATGGTATTGGACGATGGTCATATCTAAATATGACGCCCCTCTCTGTGCCTTCACAAAACTATATTCCTATAACTATGCATGCTCGTAAAAATCTGTTTTGTGATGTAGGATGAAAAGTTAAACCAGATCGAGTTTTTTTCCGGTTCTTGCCGATGGCCGGGTTGCTTGACCGGTGATAGTTTTAACGATTAACAAAATTGAATAAAGTATCTCTGATCTTCATAATAATGAATACAAAAAACATACAGTGATCTCGCCTCGCGTCCAAGTGATCTTTGGTGGTGGATTGCCGTGGAATAGACAGCGTAGTACGGCTCTGCCACCTTCCGTTCCCGACACTTCTGGTTCCGTCTCGTGATTCACTTGCGGTGGTTCCGGTATATCTATATTAAAATAGACATTATTAAACACTAAATGAGCTACGAATAATAAAAAAAAAGTATAAATGTCATGTATACCTTTATTACGTCACCAGTATTTTTAATTTGAGGAAAGTCGTGAAAACCTTTCTCTAATGCTTTCTTTCATTGGCAGAAAGAAGTTGGAAACAGGTATATAGTTCGAAACATTACGGAGGACTAAGAAATCTTACGGGGGAAATGCTTGCTTACAGGAAATGACTAAATTGTTACTAAAGGTCTATACGTCACCAGGTCTGTGTGTGGTGGTGTATGGTAGTGATGCAGTGGGCACGGTGGCCGGGTCGGGCTCTAGACATAGCAGACTGCAGCCGCGGCGGCAACACTTGGCGACTCCGCGGCAATCAGCATCATCGTTGCAGTCGCGTGCACATGTCGCAGCTGCTCCCGACTCCGCCCGCGCCGGACAGTATCCAGTTTTGTTCACTGAAATTTTATCACTTATCTGTCTTCCGTACGCGCAATTTCTCTTACTTTCGTATTTTTTTTATTTTTAGCAACCAATCTTCTAGTACTACACCTATTGTCGAGTAAGTAAGTAATGATTATTACAAGTGTCTTGCGATCATTTCAATGAACTATCAAGATGGTTGTCGTCTTGTTAGAACTTTTCAGGGAGTTTTTGTGGCAACTCAGAATCAATGTTCCGTGATATTATTTCCCATCTACTTCACTTGTGCACAATAACCAAATTATATATATATATATATATATATATATATATATATATATATATATATATATATATATATATTTTGTACCATAGGGGGCAAACGAACAGGTGGGTCACCTGATGTAAGTGATCACCACCGTCCAGAGTCACTTGCAACACCAGGTGAGTCGCAAGTGCGTTGCCAGCCTGTGTAAGGAGGGGGAGGGGAAGGGAAGGGGAAAGTGGAAGGGGATGGGAGGTGGCTCTCCGGCCCTCTCACTGACCGAACGAAATGCAACAATGCAAGCACTGTTACTTAGTACCAGTAATAGAAACCAGTAATAGTTTCAGCGTGGCTCTACCACCTAATTGTTACAACACACCACCAGTGTTACCAAATATAGAGCCAAATAACATAAGATTATGAATAAGATATAAAATACGCTACATGACATTCCAAGTACCTGCCAAAAACTCTTCTTCTACTTTCTATTCTTTCTGACAGTATCCTTAAAACTATCAAGCGATGATGGCTTAGTTGGTAGCGTGTTCGGACACAACGTCGATGGACGTAAATTCGAATTCTTGCAATAGAGTCAGAACTTCCGGTGAAGGAAAACTTATGAGGAAAGCAAATCATGGTGGTAGGGCTTTTTCTAAGTCCACCTGACTAACAGCTCCAAGTTGAACATCTATCGCCGAGCACCTGTTGGTGTATTCCAGCAGCTGCACTTGAGATCCAGTCCGTTCAAGGCTTGGCGTGCTTACCACCTTAGACCACGTCATTTAACTCCAAATAAGACACTGTGATCAACCACTAAAACTTATAATGTATAAAAAAACTATTTTGGAGATTAGTAGATGAGATAGCAATAGGGTTACAACTTGCAACTGATCTCACAAAAGATGATGAACTGTGGAGTTTTATTGGCAAGACAGTATAAACATAGAGAGATCTTTCATTCAAGAATTCGTAAAATATGAATATTCATGTTAATATATCGAGAAAATGTCAATAAAATTATAATTTACAGTGTGAATCAATTTAGGTACGGATTTACTTCCACTAATGTTCTGGTTTTTCAAAGGACAATAATATAGAATATTTTAAGAGTGCCCGAGAACTGTCAACTGTTCTATTAAACGAGGTCCGGCATTGTCAAGAGTGCATCTTTAGCTAGACGAAGCTACGACTGGCGAAAGTAGGCGCAACGTAAAATTAATATCATATATTGGAACCTTGAGTGAGGCTTATTTCTAGCAAATATTCCATAGTTTCCACTTACCCGTTCTGCATTCAGCGGCGTACCGCGTGTCCTGAGTGATGGGATCTCTGTAGGGTACTGTCACGCAGCGATCTCCCTCTGAGCACTCCTTATTATCACATGGAGGTCCAGTACATTTACACCTGTTCAAAAACGAACCTGTTCTATGAAAACGTTACAATTTATATAATGTAGGAATACGTAAATAACGTATTTTGAACAACGCTACACATTTTATTGCATAACTTTTAAGCAAAACATAATTTATGAACCTTAGACTTTTTTTTTTAAATATTGAGGTACTCCCGATGTAGATGTTAAAGAAATTAGAGAGGTAATGTTAAATAAATTTCATATAGAACACGATTGTTGCGTAGTAAAACCGACCACGCGATTAAACTGCAGCACGGTACGTCCCCAGTTACGTGCGTTCACAGTTCGGCGTTTTTCGAAAATTTTAAAAAAAAAATTTTAGATTTAAAAAAAAAAAAAAAAAAAAAAAAAAAAAAAAAAAAAAAAAAAAAAAAAAATAATGCTTCATTCTTATCAATTGTTCTACCGATCCACCCTTGTCTCCTGAACACTGATTACACTCTATATTATAATTGCTACACTCTTTTAGTGTCGTAATCTAATTTTTCATATTTAGCTAGTAATTCCAAACATTATAAGGTACAACCAACCAAAAAGAGCAAGCAACATCATGAATTTTATAACATAGACAGAAACATTATAACATCATGATAACTGTACAAGTCTAATGATATGAAATTGTATGAACTTTTGGTATTTTCTTACTAGTCCTTACTAATGTTATAAATGGGACATAAGGACAGGACTTTGTTTATTTATTACGCTTTTACGACTTAACTACTCAAACAATCATCATGATATTTTTCCTGTAATGTTAAAATATCAAGGGCATAGAAAACCGTCAATCCAAAAAGAAGTACTCTTCCTGATGGATAGATAAAAAATCTACTTTAACGAAGCCGCGACAAAAAGCTAATGCTAATGGTTTTTCTAAACTCATAAGTCATCTAAGTTGAAAAATAGAAATGAGTTTTAGTACCTCTCGCAACCATCGGATCCAGTTTTACGCTCCATTCCATAAGTACATCTGAGTTTAAGGCACTCGTGTCGCAGCGGCTCGCAGTCGATCTGTAGCGGCACGCACGAACAGCGTTCGCATCCCTCCACGGTGCGGACGCGCTGAACGCCCAACTCACCGCATTCGAGTCGAGAACATTCGTCGTTAAATCGATCGCAGTTCGGTGGCTCTTCAATTAAATTAACAAAAAATACAATTTAATTTATATCATTTGCCTCTTTCAGTCTCCCCTGTCAGATGTGATCTCAGTATCCACACCATCTATAGATATATCATTTTTCAGACAATTTAATTAATTTATATTACCGTACATACATATTATTCATCGTACTGTAGATATGAGTACTGGGCTACCAAACAAACGGATGAGAGATTTATATTTATAGCATTCTTCACTATAATACCTAGGAACATTTTGATATCATCCTAAATATTATTATAACAGTACACACTGTTCCCTAAGGGTCAAATCTACATTAACACGAGCGAAACCGTGATTAAAACTAGTTTAGTACAAAGGGTGCACTGTCGATATTTCATTTAGGTTTGGGTACAACTGGTACATTACTTAAATAAGTTCAATTCAATTCAATCATTTGTACCATAGTTTTACTCTTGGAACAATAAAAAATTATAAGGGTGGTACTACAAGTAGCGTAACAGAATAGTCTACCTGGTATGATAGGTCTGCATTGAGCAGAATATCTTGGCTCTTCTGTCACGGGGTCTCTGTATGCAACAGCCACACACTGCTGCCCGACAGTGCAGTTATGGGCTAAGCAAGGATCTTCAAAGCATATGCACCTGAGAATATCATTCAGTTGGTTAGGAATTAGGAATCCGTTCACGTCGAAAAGTGATATACTGGACGTTGAAAGCAATTTATATAATGAAACGATTTCTACAGGCGGTTCAGTATTTCTGACCATATAACTCTAACAAAATAAATAATTTGCTATTAATGATTTCAAAGATTTGGCAGTTTACTGGATTACCGGTTTAATGTTTTACAGCAGAGATTCCCAAAAAATTTGTTCCCTAGTCCCAAAATAGTTTTCCAGGGGTTGATTGATACAAACGAAAACTGATATAGGGAGTCGACGAGGTCTAAAAATAATAATTATTTACCCCTGTTAATTAACCCAAGTTGTTATTTGGAACTTTCATGATGCTGTATAAGTTGTGTTAGATGTAGCAACTTGTTATGAGAATGACTAATATTTTAGTAGGAGGTATCATTGTTGTCCTTTAAAAAAACTCAACAAACCGTTAAATGTGCACCAGTTCGTACAGGATGTTAAATTGGTAGTAAGTATTTTGTATCAGTGGAAAAAGAACTATTGATAGTATTTTTAATTTGGTTATGGGAGTCCAAGGTATCAGTTTATTTTGGAAAAGAGGCCTCTTGACCAAGACCAAGTCGAAATTAGACTCTAATTTCGTACGGTTTTATTATAAGTCCCAACTCTATTAGATAAGGAAAAAATAATTAAAATGTTAATAGACATATATGTTATTATAGCCATTCAGTATATGGCCAGGCACAATAAAAGTACCAAGAAAAAATAAATGAGTGGTTTTATGAAACCACGATGCAAGTGAAACTTTTTATCGGATCGTAAGCATTTCATTTTCGGAAAATGATTCGATTTACGGTATTAAAATCGCGCTTTTAATCTTAACTTAATAATTTGAAAATGGGAGTTATAATAGGAAATCAATAGTAGACAAGATATAAATATACATTTTAAATTCAATCTACGTATTAGAGTACGGAATACATACTAAATACAATAATTAAGATGATGCCGAGCGCCTTTCACTTTATCCCCTACTTCGTGACCGGCTGTAATGCAACATGCGATAGATAGACGAAAAAATTTGCGGCGATGGAAAAAACATTTCATTTTAAAACATTTGCTAATTAACTTGGTAGATTAAAATGTACCTCTGACATCTGTTTTCATCTGTGAGACGCTGGACACCGTACGGGCATTGCAACGTCTCGCACTCAAGTCTCAATGGCTCGCAGTCAACTTCAGGCGCTTTGCACGAACATCGCACGCAACCTTCAGAATCCCTCCTTTGTTCGATTCCATAGGCGCATTCGAGGCGCGAACACTCGTTCTCATACAGACTACAAGCGGGCAGCACATCGTTGGATCCTACGAGAAAAACGAATAAAATAAATATGCTAAAAACTGTAACGTCACAATAAATCATCTCATAATAAAGATTTGAACAATTTTGGTAAAAAATACTTATTAAATAAGTTTCATAACTCGAGTGAATTATGTAGTATGGGATATGATTTGTTATTCAGGGGTAAGCACATAGGCCAACGAACCCTCCATAATTATATAACTTCACTTTGACATCACACACGGATCATGTGCCACATTACTTGCACGTGATGTGAAATTATGGTCACGTGTCTACTAGGTTCTAAATAGACTTTTGCTCCAACTAGAACTATAAACACCTTAAAACTCGGTTTCGAGTTTGACATAGAGGCACACATAAATGACAATAACAGAAGATCAAACAAAACTTGTGGGTTAAAAAGTCCATCAATATCTTATACATATATATTTAACTTCAAGCATATTAGTTGAGTGCGAATGCCAGAAAGAGAACAATGCGTGTTTGTAAGCGGTGCAGGTGAAAAGAGCGATGATACGACGATGATCTTTTACGCCTGCTCTACTTTAAGACCTTGAGGTTCCAGGGAAGCTTAAGAACTTCTAATAGATCAATAGATTTACAATGGCAAAAAACTAAGACGCTGCCGAAAGGACATACTTTATGGATGTTATAGTACTAATTAATGAAACCAAGGTCGTATAGAGCGAGCGGTGACGCCGATATACCGTTGTTTCGAGACACTTTGCAGAGATCGGCGCATTCCTTATAGTTGATGAAATTGTTCCCGTTGCCGTCGCATCCCTCATACACGAACCCGATGCAGTCCACGTCCTGGATGCTGTAGCGCCAGCGTCGCGACGGAATCCCACATTTGCTTGAGCCAGTGTCCACCGGCTGCAAGCACGCCGGTGCTGCCACCACCCCCCCGAGTTAGTCATTCACCCACAACCATATACCCAAAAAAACCGCAACATCCAGAATGTAACCGTCAACGATTAGTGAAAGCTTTGTCAAATGACTTGTGATTATCAAATGCGTATGGACTTTCTTAAAGCTAGAATTAAGTTTTTGTAAGTTGTTAAGTAGTATTTGTTATAGGAAAATTAAAGATAGGTTTAGAGTGTCTCGTAATTGTACATAATAGAAAGAGAAAGTAATAGGTTTAGATGGTAGCGTTGAAAGAAAACCGTTAATTACTTGTAACTACTCAGAACGAAGTAATTATTTTACTTACTTCAAAGAAGGGTAGGAAATTTCACATTTAATCACTCACCAGGTCCGGTGGAACCGCATACTTCCTCGCATTCTTCATTAGTGGAGAAACGATTCGGTCCTCCTCTGCAACCGCCGTAAGCATAAGGTTGGCATCTACCGGATGCAAAGTCCCAATAGAATTTGGGGATGGAAGCACGACATGGACCGGTATCCAGCCTCGCCTCGCAAAGCTCTATAAGGGCTAAACGAAATCAAAGTATTTTATTCAAAAGTTCGATTGATCTTCATTGTAGTGAGTAGGGGTTTTGTTTTCTATTTCTATGATATTCAATCCTGTGAACCGATTATATTTTTGTAATATATTATGTTAAGGTACTTCTGTTCTCGATTCTACCAAATCAATCATATAATTATCACATCAGCCTGTAAGAGTAATATAAGAGATCCACTACGGGGCCATAAGTTTCTTCCTGAAGGAAAGTATGCCAAAATCACCAAGCCAGTCTACGACACGTATCGAAGTTTTCAAACCGCGAAAAAGCTACAGTTCTGTATTTTCCAACACAAAAGGTGGTACTATAGATTCATTTTCCAGATTCGGGTTTGCTCACGATATTTTTCTTTCCTTCCTACATATTAATTAATCATCTATAGACGAAACGGAAAAAATCGTGGGTACACAGCGAAGTTCGGACTTGCAAACATCGAATTCATATTCCGCCAGTGAAATCACTCCACCATTACGATATATATACCATAATATAATATCTAAATCTTTTATTCAGTCTAAATTCTTTAGCTAGCCACCTTTTGATTTTTCTGTTATTTCTTAGATTTTAAATTCGGAAGCGTTTGAATACCGGGGAGTAAAGAAATTCGAAAAAACCTTGCTGAGGACCACGCTATTGGATGTGGAAAAAAACTTAAGGTGCCAGAGGAAGCCAATTTAAAATAAGGTAATTGGTAGACTTACTAATGTTTTTGAATGCTCCACATTTCCTCTCGCATTCCTCTTCAGAGCGATAGCTGTTAGAGTGGCGGCATCCTCCGATATTACTCTGCACGCAAACTCTTCGCTCCGAATCGTAATAGAACGTTGTAATGTTAACGCCACATGGTGTCAAAAACTCTGGTGTACGGCACTCCTCCGCTGTCGGCTATACAGGAAAAGTTTTTTATGGTATCTTGAACAACATCACTGCATATTATAAAACAAAGTCCTCTGCCACATCTGTCTGTCTGTCTGTTCGCGATAAGCTCAAAAACTCCTGAACGGATTTTCAAGCGGTTTTCACCAGTGGATAAATTGATTAATGAGGAACGTTTTGGTATATAATTTATCAAGGATTTTTTTATAATCAGGGCGGGACAACTTCTGCCTGGCCCGCTAGTAGTATATATAATTCTTCTGTACGTGTATATGTGGCTAAGTTACCCCTATATTTTTGTGTGTGCTGAAGTGGACTTAAGTATGATTTACATGTAAAACTAAACCGGGCAAGTGTCGCTACGGTCTGATTCTAGCCGTGACATTATGGAAATCTGTTAATAGTAAATGATACTGATAATCTATTTGTAATTAACATATAAAATGTGTATTACGATGATAAAGATAAATATAGAGTGGGTGAGCCTCTGCAACACCAACCCTATAAATATTTCTGCCATAACGCAGTAACCCTCGAGAGCGGCTTATACCGACACAGAAGAAGTTCCAATTCTTTCATCATAAGTAGCAACATAATATGACTGAACTTAGCACTGTAGTAGTAGCTCGTAAACAGGATGTGCTGTACTTCAAAGGATACTTCTAAATAAAGCATGTATCAAGTAGAGAAAAACCCTATAGAGTAAAAATAGGTGTTTTCCCAATAAAATGTCCTGTTCGAATTAGATATTTACTTCTACTGTATATGTTGGGGCCATTGTCGTGCTCGTGGTGGTGGTACGTGCGACTTCAATGGTTGTCGATGTCGTGGTGACCACCGCCGGTCTCTGACGGCAGCGACCTTCGCAATCCTCACGCGTGTCGAACCTGTTAAAAGTGATATTGGCGTATTTGATAGCGTGTACGGGCACCGCGTCGATGGACGTAGGTTCGAATCCTAATAACTCAGTCAAAGCTTTCAATGACGGAAAACAATATGTTGAAACCGTAGCATGGTGGGTCTTTTTTCTATGTACGCCTGGCTAGCTACCAATCTCTAGGTGAAATTCTGTCGCCAAGCACCTGTTGGTGTGTTCCGGCATTGCACTTGATAGCCAGCCAACCTCTAGGCTTAGCGTTTTCACCATCTTGGACAAAATCGTCATTTAACATCAGATGAGATTATTTTTTTTATATCATGGGAGGCAAACGAATATGTGGGTCACCGATATTAAGTGATCACCACCGTCCATAGACACTGACAACGCCAGGGGAGTCGTAAGTGCGTTGCCAGCCTGTGTTTGAGGGGCAGGGGAGGGAGGGGGAGAGGAGAGGAGAGGGAAGATGAGGTAGGCCTCCGTCGCTCTCACTGACCGAACGAAACGCAACAATGCAAGCACTGTAACTTCGCGTCGGTTTTCTATGAGAGGGTGGTACTACCCCGGGCGAGGAAGGGGTAGAAATTGATTTTTAGTGAAATCATATTGTTTGTTTAAGACAAACTTTATTAACATTGCTTACAATTCACAATTGATCGCATCTTTCAATTATCATTTTCGAGTGGAGAAATATCCAAATCTATAACATTTACGATGGGATTATGATAACTAAAGTAAGATACGAATTGTTTGATTATTATTCTCGTTCTGACTCTTTCTATTCCCCCTCCCAAGGAGCGTTAAACGTTTAAAGCAAGTCGCATTAGAAGTTTCAATTCAAAAATAACTTTAAATCGTTCACGTAAGGTTGGATTTGCAAGAACATAAGTTTATCGCGTTTATCGCATGACTATAACCACGTATGTTGGGGAGTTTTTGCGGCCGGTTTTGAGCGCTACTTTTAATCGAGACTGTGCGTCTTGGGTTTTTATATGTCAATGCAAAAGGTACATAAATTATATGTGAATATTACAATTAAGGACTATTAAAGATAAATTTTAAATTAGAAATGAATAATAAAAGATTATCACTCCAAAATAAGAATGACCAAAATGTGAGACACTTTTAGCCCATTTGTTTTGTACCTTACTTCTATTATTTTTTCTAAGTAAACTCAAGTTATGGGGTTTACCTGTTGTCGTTACCACCGCATCCTGTGTAAGTAAACCTCGAACAACTGTCTCTGTAGTAATCGTAGTACCAGAATTCGAAACGTTCCAAACAGTTGCCAGGCTCCGGACTTTGCTTGCACGGGTCTGATAATTAAAAGGATTTATAGTAATAAAATAAAATAATGATAAAATCGGGAGAACCATTAGTAACATTGGCTATGTGATTTTACAAGACAACTAATTTGAAACTATTCGATTTTAAAATAATCAAGAATCCCTGTTTAACCGACTTAAATAAGTAGGAGGTTCTCAGCTTGGTTGATTTTTTTTTACTTTTGGCAGGTGCCACAGGACTTCATCATATATAAAGGGTTTTTTTAATGGGAAAGAACTATTTTAAGAAGGTCCTATCTTAATTTCATTAGCATTAAATATATGATTTCGAACATACGCCTGGGAACCCATCAAACTCGAATAGGAAATATATATGGGCCAGTTTTGACAAATCGGACGGCTTGAATTTTTTTTTTGCATCACTTTTGTTATATGTTTTAGTACCCCTCAAACTAGCCCTCCTGTTTATTTTGCCATTTTTTTTTATTATTCGAACAAAAGATATTTTTTTGGAAAATGGTCTATTTTTTTTTTGTTTTTACGTTGCCTTCATAGAAAAAAATAATGATATTTCGAATCTATTTTATAATTTTTTTTTAATCTCAAAACTTATATTGAGTTTAAAAAAATTAATGTACCCTTTCGTTTTTGAATTTCTTTTGTCTTAAGCTTCTCTACATTCCTTAACTTTTAAGCACGGTCTTGAAATTGGATTTCTTTAATTACTATTTACTTTTTAAAATTATGAACTTCTTTAGTATTTGAAGTCTCTTATTGATTTCAAATTTTAATTAACTTAAAAAAAAAAACATTAAAATAGAATTCAGATATCACAACACATGCTTTTTATCGCTCACATTTACATTTATTTATTGCTTACATTAAATTTACCGAAACTTGCTTACTCTGACATAAAATCGTTGGGATTTATTTGAATGTAATTTGTACTTACCCATTTCTGGTCTACAGGTTTGTAGACACTCGTCATAGGATGAGAACCTGTTGGGGCCACCGTGGCAACCTCCGTATGCGAACTCGTGGCAATTGCCCGATGTCTGATTGAAATAGTATTTCGGAACGAAGTTCTGACATGGTCCAGGGTCTAATGAATAGCGACATACGTCTGAAAGGAAAAACTGTCTTTATACTTGCAAATTGTAGGCTGTGACAGTAAAATTGGAAACTTTGAACCCATTTTATTTGTGTTATAGGTTAAATTGAGTTAACTAGGACTTGTACTAGAAGAATTTTAGTTTTGGACTAACTTAAGGCTATGCTATAGTTGAAATTAGAAGTGATTATTATGACAAAATCTAATAATGTAATACACAGTTGCTATGTAATGGGTAAGAAATTACTGTGGACATAATTATTTTGCTGCTGATTATCCGTTATCCACTTTTACTATTGCCATTGTTTATGGGAGGGGTGCCTTCGGCGCCCTCGTTGACCGAACGTAACGCGATCATGGAAGCACTATGACTTCACATGGATGTTTCTGTGGGTCGGATGATAGTACCGTGGGCGAGCCGACCCATTCATGCTCAAATCAGTAATAGCTTCGGCGTGGCTCTACCTGTGTACCTACCTTAGTAGGTCTAAACTGTGACCAAGTGACTTTTCACTTCAATCGGCAGTCCTTACGACTGCCTCGATTTTTTTTATAAACACCTACGTATTTATTGGTGTGTGTTTTCTTGTCACGGAGAGGAGAGGAACGTACTATGGTGCTTATGTTTTTGTCTTCTAGACATAACATATATTATTAAGATAATCAATGACGCAGAAGAAGCTGCAATAATAAACTAGGTAATAAAAAGAAATATTAATATCACGCCTAAAAGCACTGACTGTTACGTACTTATATTTCTAAACGCTCCACATGACCGCTGACAGGCTTCCTCTGACGAGAATGTTCCAGTATGCCTGCACACGTTTCCTGTGTCTTTGTTATCATGCGCGACACAGTCACGGCGTTCACCGTCGAAGTACCAAACCGTGCCTGCTTCAGTACACTCTTCGAGTTCCGATGATATTGTACAAGCTTCAGGGGTTATTTCATTTATTCGATTACCCTAGGAATTAGGAATGTGTGATTAAAAAAGAGATGTATAGCTAGATAGATACACTAGTACTGAAAATACATGCTATTTATTGTGAAGTGTATATTTCAATACAGACTTTTTAGCTAAAATATTTTGAAGAATTTGAATGTTATTATAATGTTCAATGATGATATAGATGATGTTTCATAATGAAATCTAAGAAACCAAGATTAACAAGAATTGCATTCAATTGTAGCGAAAAATGCAACGTTGCATTTTATGTTTAATGATAGAACGGATGAAGCGAAGAAGAATAATAATTGCATTCATTTGTAGCGAAAAATGGGTCATTGCCAAAAGGCAACTTAAAAAAGTAAAAAAAAAGTTTAATGACAATTCGTTGCTATATATTCGAGCTAAGTAAGACAAAAACTGCGTTCATTTGTACATCATTACACCATTAAATTTATTTGATATTTAATTCACTATCCAATCTGATGAAAATTCTAAAGTCATTTTAAAGAATATATTTCACAAGTATTTCATATTGTTGTCAATATATCTTACTACGTCAATGGCAATGGACGTGCTAGGAGTTGAAGTTGTTGTGGTTGTTGTCGTTGTGGTGGTTGTTGTTGTCGTTGTCTGCGCTTCCACAGCTGGTCCAGTTCTGCAACGTCTCTCGCAGTCATCACGAGTCTCAAACCTGTTTGAAGTATTATAATATATAATGATTACAATCCATCCTTAATTATTACTACGCAAAACGTATTCACCAATTTCGAATTTATTGTATAACATAATAAAATGTTCTTAAAATTGCAATAACATACAGTTGAATAACCGCGACAGCAGATTCTAAGATTAATAAAAGAATTTGAGTTAAAATTAAAAATATAAATAAATATGATTAGATAATAGATTCTATAGTACTTAATAGAGTTATTAAAAGTTGTCCTGCAATTATATTAGCTGTTAAACAAACTACAGTTCCTGATCCTTTGTAAGTTATTTTGTATCGTTTTAAAATCAATCGATATTTTGCATGTGCTAATAAAACTTTATTTATGTGTGCTTATTTCCAAATGGTATTCCTATAAGATCATCAAATCATCTTACCGGTTATCATTGCCTTGACAACCTCCGTAGGTAAATTGGTTGCACGCATCTGTTGTTGCGTCATAGAACCACCTCATTATAGAATCATCACACGGTCCTGATAGCATTGGTAGTTGACAGATATCTGATGAATAAATAAATATTTATATACCAGGTGAAAGGTTAAACACTCGTAGTGTTCTAGGATATGACACTTCATGGTCACATTTGACATATAAAATAATAATATCAAAACAAATACTAATAAACAACAAAGAAAACCAATGTTAATGTTTCTTCTAAGACTTTCAAAAGTATAAACACAATCAAACCTAAGGTTAATGACCGGTGCCAAAAGCTACAATGGGCGACCCGGAGTTAATAACTTTCAATAATAAATCGGACAATAAACCCTTTTGTTTTGTTCCTTACGTTCCCACGTTCCCTTTCAAGTGAAAGTGAAATCAGCCGACGGTCATTGACACTGCATTGAGGATTGAGTATAATTATTGTATCTTTCTAGATAATTATGCCAAACATTAATCACCTATTCTTTTAATTGATATAGAACCAGAATCGAGTGCAGAGTATACTAAAAGTTTTTTTTTTCGAACTGACGACGCTATTGACCTGGTAAGGTCTTTACAACTTCACCGGACTACCCGTGACTAAAACTAACTAGGAATATGTTAATTATGATGTTTTATTTCTCTTATAACTAAAAGTTCGATTTAATTAGTGCATTTGAAGAAGCGTCTGAGTGTACTGAGTTAATAAAAGAAGTGTTCTCTCTTGACTAGTAAGACAAACCTTGAACGGGCTTGCAATAGTACTCGCAAGTCTGTTCGCTTGGGAAATTATTGATGTTTCCGCCACAGCCACCGTATTGGAAGTTTGTGCATTTACCAATGGTGTAATCGTAAGCCCACCGCGTCGATATTTGTGTGCAAGGTCCAGGATCCTTCTCCAATAAACAGTTGGCCGATATGTTTTCTGTTATAACAGAATTCGAAATTTAATTATACGATAGAAAGGTACCAAATACGATTAATTGGACTTTAAGTAAGTAAATATATACACAATAGTTGAGAAGCTAACGGAACCAAAAGGACGACTACTATTAGCAATCAATTACCGATCTCTCGCTTACCAACCCTATTTTTGAATTGCAATGTATCCATCAGGTAGAGTCACTTTGTCCTGCTGCTATAAAAACACAAGCCATGTGTCTGGTGGGAGTTCTCATCGGCAACAAAACGATGTCAAATATGTATGACTCTCTTATGATAATAATCTTCCGAAATTTTATCTTAGTACTCGCTTACACTATAAGAGGAACTCTAGTGAAAATTTATGTTTACGGTGTATGTTGAGCCTTATCCGTCGATTAGATTTAAGAGTTTTTTTTTATTCTAAGAGAACGATATGACATTATTACACGGCACTTGCAAATCACTTAATTATTGTTTTAACATTTATTTACACGCTTCAATAGGTACAAATATAGCTATGTATTACACGTGTTAAATATATGAGAAAATTATATATAAACTCAATATTAACAAATAACAACAAAATTATTACTATTCAATCATATTCAATAGTCATTCCAGCTACGTCCAAAATATTTTGAAAGTGGCAAATAATTCTTTCGAATTATCAGAGAACAAGTCGGCAACGTGTCGACAATGTTTTGTACAAGTGTATTGAATGAATGTGAATACTTCAGGTCTAGTAGTTCTATAGTTTCAGATATTATTGTATAGGACGTTACTAAAGAATTCTGGGGCACAAGGATAATGGTTTCGAACTTCATATTAATAATGTTAGTATTTCAATATTTTGTTACAAAAGAAAACAGATCTTTGGTAATCTAGTAGATATGTTACCTGCTCCATGAGTTCTAAGTTCAGGCGGTTTAACAGTTGTAGTGCCCGTGAAATCGTTGCATCGATTCTCGCATTCCATCTGACTGGCAAAGTTATTGCTGTTTCCACCGCATCCACCGTAATAGAACTGGCGACATCTAGAAATATACACTTATTTAGAACTACCTGTACCCAGCCACAGGTTTATACAATTAACTGCGGTATGGTTAAAATATAACTATCATAGATTTGGCTATATTTTATTTGTGTGACCGATTTACACACATATTGTAAGATTTATTGAAGTATAATCAAAAGTACATTACTTTGTTAATCTAGTCTCTGAGAAGGCGCTTAGGAACATGAACTGTCAACGGATTTAAAAACAACACACTTATCGAGAAGATTCTGCAAGAAATTCGATGTCGTGTATCTTTTTTTGGTACATGTTTTTATAACGATGCTATTTCCAATATCAACGTTAACATATTGATTTATCCCATAATAGATTTTAGACATTAAAATCCGCGTTACATTGTATTTGAACTTACTATCTGGTAAATCAATAATCCTAATACATGTTTGGAACATTGTTGTAGAAACTAAAACTATTATTAAAAAAAAACTGTTCGTAATCTAACTGGACCCGAAATATGGGATGGCCAATTTATGATTTATGGTTTTTATAATTTAAGATATGATTTTTAGTATTAAATACATGCCGATTTTAATTAAATCTCGTTTTTCCAAGTTATTATGGACATACAAAATCATAAAGAATGTATAGGGAGGGCAGAGTTAATATACTGAATTCCTAAAACTTAGCCTTTAATATTCCATGTAAAATCTTTATATACAAAAGTTTCATACTGACCTTTGTTCGGATGTATCGAAGAACCACCGCTCTCTATAGTTGGCACAGTCACCAGTTTCAGCTGGTAATGTACATACGTCAGGGACTGAAAATTTTGACATAGTAATCTATTAGACATTTGTGTTTTCTTTTCACGTAAATAATTTTATCAATGCCGCTTATTCCCTATAGAAAGGTTAATGGTATACAATCTTGAACCTTTCTTGTGTTTCATTTCTGAATTAATCTGAAAAGTAGATTTAAATTGGTTAAGTAGTTTTCAGGTGATATATGTACATGTTTGGCAAATTTCCAAAAGTATAGCTTATGGCTACCAATTCGAATTTCGTTTCTTATCAATAAAATAATTTACAGAATCAAAGCAAAGTTACTTTCACGAACATATTCACAATCATTACCTCAATGTAATATTAATATATAGCAGTCGTTTTAAATTCACCAAAATCCTTTTCTTATATCATATAGCGTGATATAAAGCTTCAAATTCTTTCTAATTGAGTGCTACCACAATACCACAGGTTAGACTTATTGTAAACAACCACCAGGAAAAGAAAACAATGTTATAATAGATATTAATCCATGCAATAGATGCTACGTCCGACAGTTTTTCTTTCATTGAAAATTATTTTAATATTATTACTAAGGGAATGAGGTAAGACATGCTCAAGATACCAAACAACTGTTCTACTTTTTGCAGCATAAGTTAAATGAATAATACTTGATAAAGGAGACTTTAATCTATATATATATATATAAGAGATTCCCACCTATATATTGACTCATCACGATATCTCTGGAACCATAAGGCGTAGCGACTTGAAATATAGTAGGAATATTCCTTTCGCCGAGTAGATGTCAGCTAAGAACGGATTTTACGAAATTCCACCTACAAGGGGGGTTGCGGGGGGGGGGGGGTAATCAGGGCGGGACAACGTCAGCCGGACCCGCTAGTACAATATAAAATCTCGTCAACGATCTACTCAATTTCATGTACGACGCAAGAAATAGAAACAACTTACTTAAATAGTGCTTTTAGACTTATGTCTTTGAATTCTTTCTAAAAATGACTTAAACATGTAGGAATGTTTGTGATCATTTAGGTCCTAAACCATTCGGTACATTAAAAGAAAATGATTGCTAAGAATACAACCTATAGTTTTAGGTTGGTTAATCTTTTATAGTATCCCGTACACGAGAATCATAGATTTTAGAAAAAGTAGCTATTCTTCTAAATTTTAAAGTGTAAAGGGAATAATATTGTAACTCACCTCAATGGCTATATGCTAACTTTTTAATAACCATGAAGTTCTTAAGCCAATCGATCAATTTGTAAGAATATAGGTTTAAATTAGAACAATAGCGCAAAACATTGAACCTAGCATATTCTAGATGTACACCGTGGGGTTTTAGTCCGTGATAGTCGGACATAAACTACTCTTTCCCCCGGAAGGGTGGTGTATCCATAATGGATTTTTCCACGTAAAAAAAAGAAAAAAAGGATATTTCATTTTGAAACTTTTACTCTAGTGCGTAATATTGGTCAACTTACTATAAGAACTTGGGCAAGCGGCAATACAGTTCTGTTCAGTGTCAAATCTGTTGTCGTTGCCTCCACAGCCAGTGTAGTAGAATGGTACGCAACGATTCTCACTCTGACTGAACGACCACGTTGCTTCTTTATCGGTGCAGTTGCCAACATCCTGTGGCTGCGTGCATTGTGCTGTGCGAGCGACTCATTGTTAGACTACAATTCTCCATTGACTGCGATTCTAAACATTATCTATGAGATACTATCTTCTATATATTGCTCATTAGTTACGACATTTCCCAAAAATGATTATTTTTAATTTGGATATAACAAAACATTATGATGATCTAAATGTATTATCTGTGAACATTACGAAACTCATAATGCACAATTTGCAGATTGAGACAGTGTTTAATATGATTTACTAAGAATGCTAGATTTGAATTTAAAAATTTAAAATCGTTATACTGAAAATTAATTATTTTTCTCTTACTTCTAATCTAGCACATAAAGGGATTTTTGAAAACAAGTAATTCAGTGACAAATTTAAATAAGGTAATTACACTTTAAAATCACTACACTTAAACCTTATCCCTTTGACTCATGTCAAGCCTTGAGGCAAATGAGCAATATATATGTGTTTATTATTAAAAACTTTGTTCAAATTCAAGATACTACAGAATTATTTTATGTCCAGTCAATTGAGAATGAAGAGTTATTAAGTAACTGGGAAGAAATTAAGTAAAATATTAAACACCAAAGCTACAAAATTGATTAGTAACTATATATAGTTTCTAATGTTAATTACCAAAACCAAACTCCAAGACCTTTGCATGCGAAGAAATTATAATAAGCTACAGGAAACGATTTTCTAGGAAACAATGTTCTAAATCAAGAACTTGCATACACACTGTTATGCGTGAAACATAACAATAGTTAATTTACTTACCTTTAGGAACACCCGGTGGGTCACAACGCAGCACACAGGCAGCTTCCGACCCGAACCTGTTAGAATTACCCTCGCAACCGCCCCAAATGAATTGCTCACAATGACGTGTCTCCGCATTGAAGCCCCAGCGACCGAAGTTACCAGAACACGAGCCTCGGTCGATTGGTAGGCTACATTGATCTAAAAATATATATTTTATTACAACTGTGGCTGTCTATTAGTCGATTAATACATAGAGTTATCAATGATCAATTTAGGTAATAGTGTTAGGTTTTATAACAAAGTCCCATAACACATTTCCGATTTGCCGGATGGCGAGTTCAAGCAGAATGTCAAACGGGTTTTAATGTCTAATCTGTATCAATATGTGAATGATGGTGACGTCTGGAAATGACGCCTCACTCTGTGCATCCGCCAAAAACGAATGTAACTATATATGTTTATAAAAATATTTAGTATGAAAAGATAAATCAGATCGAGTTTCTTGACGGTTCTTCTCGATGACTGGGTTGTTTTTCCGAACCAGTGGGCAGTTTGACGTTTATAAGCGTCTTCTCAGGGCCAAAATTAAATAGAGTTTTTTTTTTATTTTGATATGTTTTTTAAGAATACAGGTCTTTATTGTTTTTCTTGTACTTTCTCGATGAACACTTTTACAGTGCGTCGAGAAGCCCTCACCTGATTGCACTGCAACAATTGCCTATGTAATTTATATATGTTTTGGATACAACAAGTGTGGGGTATACAATCCAAATGTTCTTATAGGTACTGTCTTTGTTTTTTTTAAAAAAGGCACTGTGTTGTTGGTTGTACACATCTCTCACTATTATCCGCTGCTTTGCTTAACACCTTGCTGAATTTGTGTATAAGATATGTCTTATTTGTGCTCTTTTATATGTTACACGTTCTTGACTTTTATTCTCTTTAACTAAGACTATAATGTAATACATTTTTTGCTTGTCAAACATGTAAGATTGTCAACGATTAAATTTATATGGTTAAAAAAATCGGACGTTCTTTATTCAAACTCACCAGCAGTTCTAGTTGGTTCGCACTGCGCCTGACAGAGTTCACGAGAGTCGAAATTGTTAGCGTTGCCCAAACAACCGCCGAAGACGAACTGGCTACATTGTTCCCTTTCAGTGTCATAGTACCAACGAACGTTGTAACCGGTACAGGCGCCCTTTACTTTAGGCAGTTTGCATGTGTCTGCAGAAAGTATTATAAAATGTAATGCATTTTTTTATTTAAAATGATGTAGGTGTTTTTATTGATAACTCATTATTTACCACTTTTAAATAACAATACAGATTCAATATTTTTAAAAGAAATAAAATACATTATCACTCTTAAAGAAATACGAAGACTGGTTGAGTTATATTTGCTTTTTCTCCTCTCAAAGTTAAGTAATAATGAACGTTTTATTATTAATATTCTGTCTTAATTCATCAAATTATATTTCCAATGTTTTTTTATCGTTAACCTAAACTAGAAATAAACTAAAAATGGTATATTCTGAGTTTATTCATCGCATAAATATATGTATGATGTCATTGCTGTAATTCTTGTACTATCTCATACTTCCCTTAATATCTCTTTATTTTAAGACTCTTCACTATATTTATACTTATTGTATCGCTAATGTATGGGGAATTATTGTATTTGAGACGTTTAGTTCGTGAACCGATTAAAAATCCTTAACTTAAATTGGAATCTTTACAGTCACGTCTGTACTTCTTTTTGTATTCGTAGCGTGGTCTTTAAGAATACTAATAGGATAATAAAATACCTTGAGGTGAAGGTTGGACACACACGTCTTCACACTCTTCCTTAGTGGTGAACCTGTTGCCATTTCCTTCGCAACCACCGTACCAGAAGCGTGAACAGCCACCATACTCCAAATCATAGTACCAATGCACAGAATAGTTTCGGCATGATCCTCTGTCGGTAGATAAACTACAGGCAGCTGTTAATAAAAATATCGTAAGGATTATAAATATAATGAATATTTTCTTTAATATGACTTAGATAATATGACTCTGGATATCTACATTTGCATAAATTAAGGGCATTCCGTATAATAAAGTTAAATGTACCTAATAAATGTAAATGATGAGAAAACTTTTATCAAAACTTATTATACAAAATCTAATCTAATATAATACATCCGCTGCGGTTGTATAACGCTTTCATTAATAGTATCTTAATTTGTACTGCTACTTGAGACACAGGATTGTCTAGTCTAGGTTGCAGCGATCATAATATTAAACATAACAAATAAATTCATCAACTTTCGACCACTTATATTCAACTGTTTCATTACTATTATTTTAGTATATTGTTTAATACTTGTAATAATATAATAGCACCTTTTTGTAACAGAAATATTGTATTGTATTGCATACTTTTAAAATGTACAATTTCGGGAATAAATAAATAAATAGAACGGACGAAAGATACCTTGTCTATTCAAAGGAATATCGGTACATCCGGAGAATTTGGTTCCTTTGGCCTCGGTTACTCCGTCCGGACAGCAGCCATACTTGCTAGAAGAGCAGTCGCAGCCTTGCATGTCAGGTCCGCTGGCAGCAGTTTCACCATCACCACAGCAACCGTACTTAGACTGATAGCATTGACATCCTTGCAGGCCGGGACCCTTGGCAATGGTGATGCCGTCAGGACAACAACCAAACTGGTATGTGTGACAGCCACAACCTTCCAAGCTGGGACCGGAGGCTTCTGTATGTCTGGATATTCGAATAAGAACATTTTAAATTAGAGAGAGAGAGGAGAGGAAATTGGCGGATAAATAGATTTAAATAGATAAATTTATAAATATAATTTTGAAGTCACTAATCAACCTTGTAAGAATCTCAATTTTGAAAAGTTCACTTATTAGTGCTCGTGTATGTTAACAAGCCCCCGGGCAAGACACTTAAAGATTTATTTATTTTAAAGATTAAATAGATTTTCCTGATACGAATATCTTTCATATTTCAAACATTATACGGTGCTCTTATTTTTTAAACTTAAAAACTGTCATCAATACATATCTATACGGGAGTTTTTCATGAAGTAGATTTTATATTTTATTCATAATCTTGTGTTATTTGGCTCTAAATTTTGTAATATTGATGGTGTTTTACGTAATATAGTTTGGTTATTGTAACCAAGTGAAGTAGATGGAAAATAATAACACGGAGCATGGATTCTAACTTTCGACAACAACTCCCTGGAAAATTGTAACAAGAGGGCCACTATCTTGTAAGAATATTGGAATAAACAAGAAACTTGTAGTACCATTGTCTACTCGGCAACGATAGTAATACTCTACTAGAAGATTGGTTGCCAAAAATAAAACTAAATAAAAATACCTGTCGGGGCAGCATCCATGAGTTGAATACTGGCATCCACATCCTTCGTTATCAGGTCCCCGAGCATATGTTACATTGTCTGGGCAGCAGCCGAAACGAGCGTGCTGGCATCCACACCCTATAAATAAATTTAAACCATCACACCGGCTTTCAATATGCGGCTGTACATTAAAATCACATATTTCTTTGGACATTCGGTAAAAGTTAAAGAGAAAAAAAAAACCCATTTACTTCTAAACCGAATGTACCTACAAAATCAATGATTTTGTGTACGACATCGACTAAGTGTTATCTAATAGTAGTCCTCCGGTGAAGCTGTTAAGACCTTGCTAGGTCAATAGCGTAGTCAGTTCGAAATTTTTTTTATGTAATATTATATTTTGGGTTTTATACATAATAAATGAGAATCTGGCATAAATAGAGATATGCAAATCTTTGTACAAAGTTATGGATCGAAGAAGTAATATTCCGCTTTTCCTTTATAGGATATAATTAATTTTTTTAAATACTTCTTATCAATAAATTAAGTAACTCTTTGGTCTAAAGATGGTGAGAACTTAAACACTGATTTATAATTATAACTTTTGTGATTTTCAACTATCTTCAACTACTAACAATGGGAGTAACCTTCAATTAAATTCTCTGTATATAGATTATTACCTTCAAGATGCGGACCCTCTGCAGGCTTAAGGTTGTCTGGACAACAACCGAATGGATACAAAAGACAGCAACCTTCTAGGTTACTACCATGAGCCGGAGTCTTGCCGTCGGGACAACAACCGAACATGCTTGTATTGCAAGATGCCATACAGCCTTCCATTTGTGTACCGTAAGCTGTAAATAAAGTTAATTGGAATTTATTAACATCCAAAGAAGTATAATGTTACTAGCTGATCCGACAGCGCTTTCCTGTAACTCAGTTACTACATGTTAAATTAAAACTGTGATAAAGTATTTGGTATAAGGGGGTAAATAAAAAGAAATTCAAAATTAAAACGTGGCGCCATCTAAGAGATATCTATAACAGTCGGTTCTACAATTTTCTATCAACAAACCAGTTTAAAGCGTCATCTGTTCGAGTCTGCAGGAACTTACAATTAATAACAATAATCAACTTTGACAATCATTTAATTTGTAATGAAAAAAGATTGAGGTCATTAATGGAAATATAAATTCGGACCAAATTATATATAAATTCCTTCATGAATATCGGTTGAGTATTTTCGGAGTCCATCGAGGACAAACATCATGGCACTGGATTTTTATATATTTAGAAGATTAGTTTTGCTCTAAATGTTTTAATTTTGAATTATTTAAATCCTGAAAAAATATTTTAAAATATCAAAATAATAACACTTGTCCTTGAATAAAGTAAAGAATTTTACCTGGGGATACACCATCAGGACAGCAACCAAATTGAGTAGCGTTGCACGGACATCCTTGTTCCTCAGGACCTGAAGCTTCGGTTTTGTTGTCGAAGCAGCAGCCAAAGGCCGAGCCAGCACAACCTTCTGCCACAGTACTTGACGTTTCCGTGGACATTGTTTCCTTTTGAGATGTGCTTTCTGTTTCGATGCTTGTTTCTATGAATGGCGTAATAATGACAAAAATATATTAAAGTCTCATAATTCGTTCTGCATACAGTAAAACATGTGATCCCTCAGTACAGATATACATTATACTCTACAATAACTGACATACGATTATGAAATGCGTTGCCACAACTTTTTAAACTATCAAGAACTTTAGAATCCAATCCATCCATATAATATAATCCATACACCGATATTTATTTTTGGAACAGGACAGAGTGTTCGTGATTCCATAATTTGTATTTATAACTAGCTGACCCGTGCAACTTCGTCTGCACCAAATCGGTTATTACCGGTTTCAATTGTATTTTTAAACGTAAATAATGTTAAAAAAACCTAAAAGCCGATTGCAGCGACATCTAGCACTTCCAATTGTGAATCCAAACTATCGAGGGATTCACTCAAACATATACCCAGTTGGTATGTGAGAAATCTTTTAAAATAGAAAGCCTAGAATCTGTTCGCAGCATTACCTAAAGTAGTGTCATCAAAGTGAAGATCAAAATTAACTTACATATATTGCCGATAAATGTCTTCCCAGTCTTCCCCTTGTAACTTCATCACTTAACATAGTGTAAAAATTGAACTTTATCTACATTAAATTTCCATTTTGTTTTAGTTGTTTGTTTTATAAGAATTTGTAAAGTATACGTAAAATCTGCATTTAATTTTAATTTTGTCACATTTATTTTACTTTTGACATATAAACCACTTTTTTACTGAGATACTGAACTTGGGATAATATACCTTTCTAACAGTGAAAGAATTTTTGAAATCGGATCAGTAGTAGGTACCAATCATTCATCGAAAACAAAACTTTACCTCTCATTATAATATTAGTATAAATACAACATAGTATGGTAACTGCAAACACTTCAACTGATTTATTTTAATCGTAGATTCACAAACCTAAAACCCAACTACTTCAAGACTCAACAATATTTAGAAAACTAATTTTATCAAATATCGAAACTACACACGTACTAATAGAACTCTAATTGAGATTCATCTTCTACAATGCAATGTAACTATTATCTAGGTTTATGTTTTAGGAAAAAATGTTGTCACCTTTGTTTACCAAACATTTTTTATACAATAAAATAAGTGTAACAACATATAAGTGACAGTTTCGTTTACACATATTTTTTTCATATGTGGTTGATAATTACGCATAGAAACGTCATGTAGCCGTAGCTCAGTTATAACGTACTGGACATTATATGGTCCGACGGAGCCGACGTTTCGGAACCCAGTGATCTATTTTTGGTATTTTTTTAAGTAGCTTAGGGAAATATAGCTTAATAATATAGCTGTCTGCTATATATAGCACAAACAAAATTTACCAAAATTCGTCAAGAATTTCAATAACTACAAATTTTTGACTTTCGTCCGTTATCCTGGAGAATCCCTTGCGTTTTATGTGATAAAAAGTATCCTAGATGTAATCTTGGATTATTAGTTATCACTGTGCCAAATTTCGTCAAAATTGTTTCAGTACTTTTAGAGTGATACGTGTTCAAAGGTACAGACAAACAGGCAGATCCTGGAGAATCCCTTGCGTTTTATGAGATAAAAAGTATCGTAGGTGTAATCTCGTAATATTAGTTATCACTGTGCCAAGTTTCGTTAAAATCGGTTCAGTACTTACAGAGTGATGCGTGTTCACAGGGACAGACAGACAGACAGACAGACAAAAATTTTAAAAGGGTTATTTTTGGCTTCTATATCGATAACAAAGTCTACCCCGATCAAAATTTTCAAAAAATATTTAATGTACAGATTTGATCTCGCTACAGTTTTATTATAGTATACAAAGAAAGAATAGATAGATTAACTTTTGCTGTGTGTATACATTTTTATAATTACCTTTACCATTGTTATATATTTGTATGTATATGTCTATATGTGTATGTATATTAGTATATTTATGTTATATATGTACTGATTCTATTATAATTTTTTTATTTATTCCTTTCCTTCTGCTTCCTCTATATTTGTAATACCTACAAAACTTTTATGTTTGATAATAATACCGCTGGTTAGCTGGAAGATAATGCCTAGTATGTATCTAATTGGAATTAAAACTTACGCGTGGTTGAATATTCAGGACAGCCCAAGTTCTCGGGGCCGGTGGCTTCGGTTTTACCATCCTCACAGCAGCCGTATCTGGAAATAGCATAATTAAAAGATATATATATATATTGTAACGTAATCAATTGTACGATACCGAAAATATTACAAAAATGTTTATTTATGCATATTGTAGGTGGTAGAGCCACGCTGAAGTTATTACTGGTTTCAGCATAAATAGGTCGGCTCGCCTGGGGTAGTACCACCCTCTCACATAAAATCGACGTGAAGTAACAGTGCTTGCACTATTGCGTTTCGTTCGGTCAGTGAGAGCGCCGGAGGTCCACCTCCCCTTACAGGGCCCTCCCCATCCCTCTCCAAAACACAGGCTGGCAACGCACTTGCAACTCCTCTGATGTTGATGAAGATGAAGATGGCCGTCTTGTTAGAACTTTCCATGGAAATTTGGTGGTAAATCAGAATCCATGACCCGTGGTGTTATTTGCCATCCACTTCACTTGTACACAATAACCAAACCTATAAAACTTATATTACCACCAATATTACAACATATAGAGGCAAATAACACAAAATTATGAATATGGGAGTTTCTGACGGGATTTTAGTCTGTTATGTAGTGAATTTTATATTTTATTCATAATCTTCTGTTACTTGACTCTATATTGTATAAAATTGGTGGTGTTTTATGTAATATAGTTTGTTTATTGTGCATAAGTGAAGTGAATGGAAAATAATACCACGGACCATGAATTCTGAGATGCCACAAAAAATCCCTGGAAAGTTGTAACAAGGGAGCCACCATCTTGTTGGAACATTAATGATCGCACGATACTAACTTGTAATAATATTAACTACTCGACAATGGTGAAATATTGGTTGCCAAAAAAATAAATAAAAACAAATAAGTGTGAATAACATATAACATTCACTACATGGACTTTTCAAGATCACTCCAAAAACTCAATAGCAATGAATTTAACTTACTCCTCCTTTTTGGCAGGATCTAGTCGGTCGTGTAGTGTCTTTTATATTTTCTTCATAATCTTATGTTATTTGACTCTATATGATGTAATATTGATGATGTTTTACGTAATGTAGTTCGATTATTGTGCACAAGCGATGTGGATAAGAGACAATAATACGGAGTATGAATTCTGGGATGCCACAAAAACTTCATGAAAAGTTTTAATAAGGGAGCCACCATCTTGTAAGCACATTGGGATACAAGATAACAAGATTGACAAGATACTTGTAGCATTATTACCTACCCGATAATAACAGTGTTAATCTAGAAAATTGGTAGCCAAAAAATATAAGAACTTACTCAGAAGATATGCATGCAGGCGGTATTGGTGGACAACCTTCCTGGTCGTTACCCTCCGCTGCAGTTTTGTTATCGGATGAACAGCAACCGAATAGAGTTTCAGCACAAGGCATAATCGGGCACCCTTCATATTTACGCCCGAGCGCTGGTGATCTTTCGTCTGGGCAACAACCGAAGTGGGACTCCTTGCAGGTCTTTGGTTTCGGACAACCTAAGCAAAGTATAAGAATGTAACATATCGGCAATGAAATGATTTTTGAAATATATTACTAAAACTGATACTATACATTAATATGCACTATTACAGTTAACGCGGCGAAGGCAAAATCCATGAGATATAGTGGGTAATTGGTCTGAATTCTTATAAAATAAGTAATTGTCTTCTAGGTTCCTTTTTTTTCAATTACATTTTCAATTAATTAAGAAGTAGTATATCTCAAATCTATACACTTACATATAATTTTACGTCAGCGTAGTTGAAGATGTGAGACTAGGAAATGCTTGTATTTTGTTACTTCGTTATTACTTCCTAATCAAATAGAATATACTAGATTATATTGACATAATCATTGAAAGGAAATTATAATACCGATTACACCATTTTAATCAATGTTGTACTCTCTAGAAGATAGAGAGAATACTCTAGTAAATAAATTGAACAGTTAATTTTTTTTAATGTGTGCAGTTCACACGCGGTGGAAGTGAAGCCTTCAAAAAGGAGAGAAGACCGTGTCTTACTGTTCTCCAATACCCGAAGGTAAGCGAGACACTGCTCCCACTATAACCGACATAGTGTCTACCACCACCACTACATCATCACAATGTTTCACTTCAAATACGTGCTCTTTCTGTTGTAACAAATATTACCTACGTATAAACAACCTCGTTACGTTTATTATTACAAGTGAATATGAAGCATCCTTTTTCTTCTATGAGCGAAGTACCTAATGGAAATATACTGGATATTACATTGTTTTTTTTTTTTTTTTTTTTCTGCAGACTCTCGGTCCGCCCCATTTTTTTGCTATCACTTTTTAAGTGTAAGTTAAAAATCGTGTCTGTGAGCATCTATTGTGTGTTTTTTTGTTTTTTTTTAAATTTATTTTTATTATTACTGTTTTTTTTTTATTTATATATAGACGTTATTGCCTTTATGGCGATTTCATTCCGCTCCATATTACATTGTTAAAATGCATTCTTATTATTATCTATCTTATTATTGATTTTCTATTAAAATAATATCAAACCTTCATCAAATGGTCCAGCGGCAGCTGTTTTTCTGTCTGGACAGCACCCGAATTTGGTCTTTGAGCATCGCAATTTTCGTTTCTTGCATATAGGCCTCATTGGCAACTGATTGAATGTTGTTCTCCAATCACTTATAGCTGTGAACAATTTTTATTAATATTACTACTAATTTATAAATGACGTCTTGAAAACTGATGCTATCAAAATATCATTTAAGCAAATTTCTTGTCCCAAGCAAAAAAAAATAAAAAAATCGTGCGTGTATCAGTGTACACACGTAAGAAGTGAAACTTCTTTATGACATCATTTTTCGAAAAATGATCTACTATATTTACAACTTTACAGAAAAAAAAACGGAATCTGATCATTGTGAGCGCACCTTTAGAAATAAACATGACGAGTAACGGAAAAATGTACAGAAATTAAGATGGCGCGTAACTGCAAAACGTTACATACGTTTTTACATGCTCTAAAATTCCTCCCTACGTCGATAAAGAAGTTTCACTTCAAAAACAACTATGTATAGAAATGTATAACTAAATCAAACCTATTAATCCCATGCTAGTATAGAATTTATAATATTGTAAATGCGTTTCTTGTTTAGGACTTATATGCCGATTAGACTGACATATCCCGTAGTATTGAGCGACTGGTTACTGGTTAGAGCAATTACGCGTATATGCAGATCTAGAAATCAAGTAGTCTCGAAGCTGCATTCAAAATTTTGTCGATATGATCAACATATATATGTTGATTAACAATTCTAAACGGTTAAAAAAATACTGATACTTTTAGTATTCAGCGCAATATGGTCCTTTTGGGAAAATATCAAATGCGATAATTGATAAAAGGTATGTCGTACATTGCATGAGAAAGTAAAACTTTAAATATAGTACTTGGTGGCGCCGTTGCGTTTTTGACGCCACCGAAGCGGGTTTTCTATGTTATTTAAGTGGACTGTATTTGCGGGGGTGCTATATTTGATACTCAACTATTGCGATCAGATACGACGAGAGAGACAAGAGTAGGAAGGAATTGGCACATACCTCGTGGCGTTGCTGTTTCCACGTGGCTAGCCGACTAGGTGATTGTTCTCGTTGCACTCCACTGTTTTTTCTCCGTCACAACACTGACGGACACTAAAGTCTAGTTTCAAAAGGTCTCACACAACAATTATTGTTTATAAAATGTGTCGACACGCACTATATGCGGAGCGATGCGTTTATTCCTAATCACTCGACCACAAACTGTTCTTGCACGCGGTGCGGTAACGAGTCGTGGCGTGGTCGACGCGCTACTGAACTTAAGTATGTGCCAGGAAGGGGTAATGAAGCGGGGAGGGAAAGTGTCGCGATCTGATCACAATAATGCGGGAATTTTTAAATATATTTAAAGCGGCGCAACTAGTACTAATACAGTAGTTTGCCCTGAATGATACAACAAAAAAAGATAGAAGTGAAACGTTTGTGTTACAGGGAACATGTTAATAAAAAAAATGAAACAAGAAACCAACGTCATGCGGTGTTCCTTGGCGGTCAACTATCCAAGTACTGACCGAGCCTGATCTTGCTTAACTTTGATGATTAGACAAGAATTTGTGTTTTCGACACTATACCCGACACAGTGTTAACCCCCACCACTTTTCGTCACATAAAAAGGTTACCGATCAAAATTTCAAAACAGTCCCGTAAAAAGTTAAATTGCAAAGATTACTGTCAGTAATACAATAATAAAAGAAGTAATACTTGAGCCAGCTGGAACTGTAGTCCCTTCTGTTGATGAGATTTCTGTTGTTTTCTCTGAAGATCCTTTACCTATTGTTTCTGTAACATAAAAAGGAACTACGTTAATAACTGTATTTAATGCACATCTAGACACTACTACACATTATTCTCTTACAGTGATTTAAACGGACATTTGATATTACAATCGTGTTTCTTCTTCCAATTAGAATACGTAAATAAAACAAAATATATACGCTATGTAAAAATAGGAAACATGTAAAATAAAAAGGATTTACCTGATGTGGTTTCGCTAGTCTCTCCTGATTGGGTCGACGATGTGGTGCCTTCTGTAGTTTCAGTTTCAATACTCGATGTGGTTATAGCTGTTGGTGAGGTCTCTTCACTTGAAACTGATGACGCAGATGTTGATGTTTCTGTAGTAAAATTTGTATAAAAATATTTGGTAATCATTGTTTTGTCTTTGTACCATCCATATTAACATATAATACATAGCTTAATTGGATGTTTAGGGTACCTTTTAAGTAAATAATCATAAGGAAGGTAAAATTAACAATCACTATTTTTTATGGACATCGCTTTTTGCATATATATATATATATAAATATTATTCTGTTTGCATAAAATTTATTCTTAAATATAAATATTTTATATATGTTATTTTATTGTTTATTTTTAATAGAAATCTGAGTGAAGTTGAATAAGCAATACCTTCAGTAAACGGTGTTGTTGATTCCGTAAATTCTGTGGATAACTCTGTAGTGCTAGGTTCAGTTGTTTTTTCTAATGGTGAAGTTGTAGATGCTTCTGTTGTCGAGCTTAACTCGGTACTTATAAGTTTAGCTTCTGTTGTTTCAGTGGTGCCTGATTTTGGTTCTACTGACAATGAAACAGTAGATACAGATTCTGTTGTTTCCTCCGTTGTAGCTGAGCTTGAACTTGTTTCCAATGTAGTAGCAGCCACAGTTGATGCTTCTGTTGTCGAGCTTAGTTCTGTACTTTCAACTTTAGCTTCTGTTGTTTCTTCGGTCAGCAATTCTGTGGAACTCGATTTATTTTCTGCTAATAGTGAAACAGTAGATGCTGATTCTGTTGTTTCTTCGATTGTGACGGACATTGATGTAGATTCAGTAGAACTCGTGATTTCCAATATAGTAGCTGCAGTAGTAGGTAATTCTGTTGTCGAACTTAGCTCTGCAGTTTCAGTTTTTGCTTCTGTCGTTTTGTCTAATAAAGTTTCGGTGGAGCCCGATATGGTTTCTGACACTGATGTTGTAATTGATGGTACTGTTGAACTTGTTTCAGAAGTTTCCTCAGTACGCGTAGACTCGGACGCTTCAAGTTTTGAAGATGCTGTTACTGAAGATTCCGCTTTGGTAGATACTTCTGTCGTTGTAGTCTCTGTTTCGAATGTTTCCGTCGTTGCTGTAAGCTCTGTAGATTCGGTTTCATTTGTTTTATAAGTAGTTGAACTCTCACTTGACGCAGATTCAGAGGATTTCGTATCTGTTATTGATATACTTTCGCTCGGCTCTGTTGTGACCGAAGATTCTGTAATTTTTATCAATAACGGAGATTCTGTTGTAGAAGTTTCATTGATTTCTGAAGATTCAGTTGTCTCCGTCTCTGAAGTTTCTTTACTAGAATCAGTGACTGTTGAAAGTGTAACTTCGTCCTTTTCCAGGTCAGTTACTTCGGTCCTCGTTGGCTCTACAAGTAAAATTTTATTTTTACCTTGTGAATAGACACTATAACGTTCATTATTCGTTACAAAAGAGGTAAAGAACATAGAAAATACAGAATACAATCACATAAATTTGCATAAGAACAAAATATCAAAGAATCGCCATAACATTGTAACCATACTTCACTGAAGTCGTAGCACGACCAATTTACTAATATGAAAAAAAACATAAACTATTAAACCTGAATTTTGGATTTGATTTTGCCTAATCCTATATATGGTTAAATCCATTTTTATTACCTTTGTTAATTATCATGACTTGTGTACAAGAGATTCTATGATACTTAGAGACAAAACATGAAAACGGAGACTTATAAAAGTTCTTACTTTACATGATATTTTATTTCCATGGTAACCAACACTGTATTATATACCTCATATATAGTGTCAGTAATCATATATTTGATGTCATTTATATATTTAAAATAAATACCTGTAACACTACTTCCAGTTTCTGTTGTAATTTCAGATGTGTTGTCTGTTTCATGAGATGAGGTCGAACTTGTCAAAGAAGTTTCATCGGTTTCAGAAGATTCAGTTGATTCGGTCTCTAAAGTTTCATCTGTAATATCACCTCGTCTTGATTCATCCGTTGGTGGTGAAACTGTCGACTCTTTGGTTGCATCTTTATCTAGTGTGGTTAGCAACTCTTTTGTTACCATTGTACCCGAAACAAAAAATACATTTATTCTCTTTTGAATTTTTTAATATTTAGCTATATTTGGTATTAAACCAATAAATTAGAGACAAGAACACATCACAGAAATTAAGAGTGCGTGACATTAAAGCAATTAATCTTGTACATATTTACATAACTGTGTTGAGTAAAGATTTGAAATGTATGGTTTGTTATTATATTTCTTTTATAGAAGTAACTTAGTAGAACGTTAGAGATCATTTAGAGAACCTTATGAGAATATATTTCATGTAAAACTGGCTACCTGAGCCGGATTCGCACGAATGTAATAACGAAGAAATAGAGGTCAAATCTTCCCTTGAGAGTACGACCATGTAATGAAATAAAATGGCAACTAAACGTTAATCTATTAATTCATCTAAATTTTGGACGATTTCATTATTACCTTCTGTCCGAGTCGTTTTTTTATATCTTAGTGGTTTTTTAAACGTACAAAAAGGAATTAGTTGGATAGCAGCTGTTCCGAAGTGATGCGCTTACATACATTCGGCAATTTATTTTTGTTTACATAGATAGACTAGCGGGCCCGGCAGACGTTTTCCCGCCCTGATTATGAAAAAATCCTAGAAAAATTATATACTAAAACGTTCCTCATCAATCACTCTATCCACCGGTGAAAACCGCATGAAAACCGCGTTTGGTAGATTTTGAGTTTATCGTGAACAGACAGACAGGCAGACGCGGTAGGGGACTTTGTTTTATACTATGTAATGATAATGATAGATAACATACCGGTGATTCCAGTTTCTGTTGTAAGCTCAGTTATTTCGTCGGTTTCCGAAGATTCGGTTGTTTCAGTTACAGAAGTTTCTTCAAAAATATCGGTTACTGTGGATGTGCCAACGGGTGGTGAAACTGTTGTCTTTGTGATATCTTTGTCGACTGTAGTTAGCGATTTAGAGGAAAGTGTAGACATAACCTTTTTCTTTTCCAGGTCCGTTACTTCTGTTATCGCTGATTCTGAAGATAAAAGTACATTTTTCACCACTTGAAAATGAACACTAAGATAGCCATATTTACTATAAAAAATAGTAAGTATAAACTGGAACAATTAATAGAAATTCAAAAACAAACAGTTAAAGTAATTAATTATAGGTATATCACGATACATATTATGACATAACTGTATAAGTATACAGTTATGTCAGTATAGTAGGTACTATAGAATAAGAATTTGGGTAAATAAAGTTTGTTGCTTAGATTAAAATTATAAATCAGTGAATTGTTTGAAGCCACTTAACTCAAAAAGAATCTTATTTATTGTAGATACATGTACAATATCTGCCTTATATGTACTTTAGAAATGTGTTAAACTTCATGTCCCTTCATTTGCATACAAAATAATACTTAATGTCTTATGGTATTTTATTGTGGGGGATAGCAGCTGAGATGGACACCATATTCCCACTACAAAAACGGGCAGTTCAAGCAATTTATGATTTGGGGCCTTGCGAATCATTAAAGACTAAGTTTCAGGAATTCGATATTTTAACTCTGCCCTCCCAATATATTCTTGAGAATTTGATGTACGTTTGGAAAAACTTAGATAATCGGGATTTAGTAAAAGACCGACATAATCTATATACTACAAACAATAACAAACTGGTCGCTCCATGTTTCAGGCTCTCTAAGACCAGTAACAGTTTTTTAGGTAATAGTCTTAGATTTTATAACAAAGTCCGAAAAGACATTACCGATTTGCCAGATAATAAGTTCAAGTGTTATGTCAAGCGGGTCTTAATACATAAAGGCTATTACATGGTGGATCAGTATGTGAACGTCTAGAAGTGATGCCTCTCTCTGTGCGTCCACCAAATGCCACCACCACCAAAAACAAATGTATATATATATATATATATATATATATGTTTATTGTGTTGTAATCGTTAAAAAATATGTTATACATTATGAAAAAATAAAACAGATCGAGTTTCTTGCCGGTTCTTCTCGAGTAAGGGGTTGTATTCCAAACGGTAGTAGTTTTGATGTTCATAAGTGCCTCCTCAGGGCCTAAATTGAATAAAGAATATTTTGATTTTGAAAAAGATTGGCAAAGCTAGCAGCAATACACGAAATTTACGGATACAATTATGATTTCAATCTACGATAAGAATTCTTTGAGGAGGAGGAGAGATAACCCTCTAATAGAATTAATGAGAGAAGGACCAGTTTTTTAAATTATATCATCAAATAACATGTATTTTGAAAGTGTTATTGGAAATTTTAACATCTTACAAAAACATATCCACAAGAAATATTGCATGAATGTGGTAATCAATTATTTAGATACATGGCATAGGACAGGTATTGGACAACAAAACCTTATCATATCTGGGCTTATCAAATATATAATTTCAACAATATAAAAAATAAAAAATAAAAAACCATGTGATGAAATAAAAGTTTAAAAAATAACAGAATCAATGTCGATGATTCAGCAATAATCACATTTTAACGTGCAATTAACTATTAACTATTGTTGTTAGAAGTTTCAGCTATCAAGAAACAACCTTCTTTAAAGGTACTGTATATAAAATGTAACATACCAGTGACGTCACTCTCAGTTTCGGTTGTCTCATCTGTATTTGTAGATGAGGAGGATCCTGTTGGAGAAATTTCTGTGATCTCGAAAGAATCAGTTGATTCGGTCTCTGAAGTTTCATCGGTAATATCACCTCGTCTTGTTTCATCAGTAGGCGGTGAAACTGTCGACTTTTTGGTAATATCTTTATCAGGTGTGGTAAGCAACTCCTCTGTTACAATTGTATCTGAAATAAATAGTCCACTTTTCGTACTTTAAAATTACTATTATGTTATATTTGATATAAACACAATAAGTTACTGCCAAGAATAATTACAGAAATTACGTGCACGCGCATTAAAGCAATTACTCTTGTATTATGGTATATAATATTTTAGTTCTATGATGAGTAAAAATTTAAAATCTATGGTTGGTTTGTTTCCTATACAAAAGTAACTTAGCAGAACGTTAGAGCCCATTCCGTTTAAAAATTTGGTGAGTGAGTGATTTCTGTCTTGTATGAAGTGGTCTTAGAAGTATGTTAAATTTTGATTGATTTGATTTGATTGGATAACGACAAAAAAGAGTTGTCAAGTCAGATAACAGCCGTTCTGAAATGATGCGCTTAGATACACTGCAATAGATTTTTATTTATATAGATGGATAGATAACATACCCGTGATTCCAGTTTCTGTTGTAACCTCAGATATGTCGTCGGTTTCCGAAGATTCGGTTGTTTCCGTTTCAGAAGTTTCTTCAGAAATATCGATTACTGTCGATTCGCCAGCGGGTGGTGAAACTGTTGTCTTTTTGGTTACATCTCTGTCAAGTGTAGTTAGCGGTTTAGAGGAAAGTTTAGATATAAGAGTCTTTAGCTTTTCCAGATCCGTTACTTCTGTTGTCGTTGATTCTGGAAATGAAAGTGCATTTTCACCGTCAGTTAAGTTAGTCATATTCACTATAAAACATGTTAAGTATAAATTAGAGCAATTAACAGAAATTCAAAAACAAATAATTAATACTTAATTGTTTATTAATATAATTATATATCACGATACACATTATGACATTTGTATACCTACTATACAGTAAGGATTTATCTTATATCTATATCTTCTTTATCCTGGATACCTAATATGGAATGACCTTAGAAATATGTTACGCTTCACGCTCATTCATTGCATAAAAAAACGATGGCAAAGCTAACAATACACGGAATATGCGGGTACAATTGTAGTCTGGTGAAGCTGTTAAGATCTTGCTAGGTCAATAGCGTAGTCAGTTCGAGTAAATAAAAAAGGTACAATTATTATTTTAATATATTATTCAAGTTACTTGAGGAATAGGAGGAAGAAAGGATAACGCTATTATAGCAATCAACGATAGAAAGACCGGTTCTCAAAAGGATAACATGATTTCCCAAAGTAATAACAAAAAACATTACAAAAAAAATCACGAAAAATATTGCCTGAATGTGGGCGTAAATTATTTAGATAAATGGTATAAGGACAGGTACAAAATTAGACATCAGAATGATATTATATCTGAGTTTATCAAATGCGTACTAATGTATAATTTAGACAAATAGAACCCATGATAGAAGAAACAAAAACCTATAATTAATATAAGCTTTTTAAAATAAAAGAATCATTGTCGTTGAGCGGCAATAACAATTTAACAATTAACTATTGCTGTTAGCAGTGTCAGCTTTCGACAATCTATGATATACCTATAAAATGTAACATACCAGTAACATCACTTTCAGTTTCGGTTGTCTCATCTGTATCTGTAGATGAGGATGATCCTATTGAAGAAATTTCTGTGAATTCGGATGAATCTGTTGATCCGGTCTCTGAAGTTCCATCAGAAATATCAGTCGTTGAATTATCTGTGCGCAGCGAAAATAGAATCTTAATTTCAAAATTCCAGACATTTAGAAATATTGCAACCAAGCATGCCTCAAACCTTAGGGAAAATTTGTATGCGCCATTATGCGTAGCTGATGCAGTCTGCTACAATTAAGTTTAAAATTTTATGAGTGGGCTATGTCAGTTCACAACGTATTGTAAATTTCAAGAGCCGATAAAAGTACAGATTCATGTTTTTTTTCATTAAATTTCATTACCAAGAAAATGTATTCCTCCATCGTCGGTGGATAATATTGCGAATTAAATTCAAATTAGTAACTCGAATTGCGAATATTTTGTAGGTAAATGAATACCTACATTCATAGCTGTGGATAAAGTCTACTGGTTTCAACTGCTCGGTCAACATATTTGCATCTCAGTTCTTTGCAAAAGGTTACAAAAATGTATCATAAAAATATAACGTACCTGTGTAATCATAATCCATATCAGTAGTATTGTAGTTCGTGCTTAATTCAGTAGCTTCAGTTGTATCTGTTGTGTTATCGGTTTGTTTTGTTAAGCCTTCAGACAGTTCATCGTCTGTCGATGTTAATTCTGAGAAAATATGTTCATCGAACTTACTTCATTTTTATCATAAGGAATATAAAGCAACTTTTATTTGGTTTAGGCACTAGTTAATAAGGGATAAAATCGTTTGTAAAGGTTCGTTTAACGCGTACACGAAATTTATTTTATATTAACCTTTTCATTTGCAACATTTCCATACTGTTCGCAAAACATATGTTCATTAGTAATAACTTAAAATAGTAAGCAATTATTGATTCAATTGTTGGTGTCAAAGTTAATAAAAAAATTAATTGATTAAAAGAAAGTAAAACTATTAAAAGACTATGGCATGAGTGAAATCAAAGGTTTGAAAAGAGAGAAAAATTAACATACTGATTTTGTCAACGCTTTTTTTTTCTTGAATTGACTACGTTATTAGCCTAGGAAGGCCTTAACAGCTTCACCGGGCTAACATCTTCACCGGACTAATTTTATCAACGCGATTTAAACTCACTACTAACTAAGCATTAAAGTAAGCGAAGTACGTTAATACTGACAATATCTATTAATTGACAAATATTGCGAACAGATAATGCAGTAGAGCTTAGCCTTATAGCAATTTCTTAAATGCGAGGACTATATTGTAAACTTGTAACTTCCTATCAAGTGTGATATTTAAGAATACAATAGTATCAGCGAAGACTACCAAATTCCTTTTCGTCTTGGTTATGATTATATTAATTACTAGCTGTGCCCGCGACTTCGTTCGCGTGGAACTTATGTAAAAACAGTTATTAATAAAGTCATCTGAATGTATTAAGTCCATTTATTTATCTACTTTTCTGTGGTACTTACACCACGTCCTTATTAAAATTACAATAACTTTTGATAGAGTGGACCGATTGTAATGAAACAAAGACTAAGTTATACTCGAAGCTATGTGATATGTTTTATTGTAAACCCGGTACTTTAGCAGTGATGTGAGTTCATACAAACAGTCAGACAGACATTTCTAAAAATGATTGAAATGCATTTTATTACTTATTCCTAGACACCAACAACAATTCTTTTCACGAAAATCGAAAAAGTACAGACACGTTAGATTGACATTCTTATTATATGTATAGACTAGCGGACCGGGCGGACGTTGTCCTGCCTTGAAAACAAAAAAAATCCTAAAAGTCGATCGCAGCGCCACCTACCGGTTCCAATTGTGAATCTAAACCATTCTCGGATCCACTCGAACACGCACAAAAAATTTCATCAAAATCGGTCCAGTCGTTTAGGAGGAGTTCAGTCACATACACACGCACACAAGAAATATATATATTAAGATAATGCAACTAGCGGGCTCGGCGGACGTTGTCCTGCCTTGATAATAAAACAAATCCTAAAATTCAACCGCAGTGGCGCCTACCGGGCCCAGTAGTGATTCTAACCATTCTTAAATCCACCTAAACACTCACAAAACTCATAAAAAGCTCAGTTCAGTTACATACAAAAGGAGTTCAGTTACATACACATGGAAAGAAGAATTATATATGTATATAAAAATGAACATACCAAATCCAGATCCAGTTTCGTCAAATAAGAGTTTAGTTACAAAGTCAGCGGAAACTGGATATTCCATGCCTGATCCTTCGTCTGTTGAGTGAATAAAAAACACTAAATCATTTCCAAGATAGTATAATAGTCATAGAAAATATACATTTTAAAATATTATGTTATAGTATGGTTAATCTATACATATAATAAGAATGTTAATCTAACTTGTCTGTAGTTTTTAAATTTTTATGAAAACAGTTGTTGCAAGTGCCTAGGAATAAGTAATAGAACAAGATATATTGATCCGTTACGATTTTTCTTATCAGCTTCTAGTTACACGACAAAAAGTGAATTAATAAAGTTTAAGTACTCACCCAAAATATCACTGTCACTAAGCAACTTCTTATCGAGCTGAAAACAAAATTGAAATCTTGTCTAAATATACATTTTTAATTAAAAACCTTTATTTGTTACTGAGTTACTTATTATAAGATACTACAAACCTCTTTGCAAATAACAAAATTTCAATACAAAAACATCGTCAATTGGCTTAGGTTGAAATCTGTCTGAATAAGCCGAGGCTTTTAGTGATGGAAAATATCGTGACAAAACCATAGAATGGTGTTAAGACTTTACCTAAAAGTTCTTAAGAGTACCAACTTAGATCATTTTTCAATTAAATCAATTTTCATTTAAAATCAAGTGATATTGTCGTTAAAGGCTACTTCTCATAAAGTATTCTTTTTAAATGTGCGTAGTTCACACACCGTAGAAGTGCAACCTTAAAAAAAAGCGAGAAGAGCATATGTCTCATTGTTCTCCCATATCCGAAGGCAAACGTGACACTGCTCCCACTCTAACCGACGCAGTGTCTACTCCTACCACTTTTTCTCACACAAAAAGGTTGCGGATCAGGATTCAAAATTCTCCCATAAGAAATTTCATTTCAATATATATTTCAATAAAAAACGTGTCCAATAGGAGTTGTATGAAACCAGTATACCTATTAGTCATAGCAAGAATGAATATTTAATGTTACTTTAAGAAACAAATATGCTTTAGTTTTTAAGGCACAATAATACATAATATGTCCTAAATATGTTTGAAGAGTTAGAATAGTAGTAGTATAGAATAGTAATAGAGTAAAATAACAAACTAGCCTTCAAGAGTAAATTGATATACCTCTTGTGCAGATGTGTGGTGCACAGCATCTTCTTTATAACGAAATACAGTTAGCAAAGTACGAAAGCGTTACCGCTTTGGGGTAAAATTAGGTGTGATATTAGCTTCCTATAAGAAAACTTGGAGGCGGTGATTGGTTGTCATGTGCAGCTACCAAAGTGTACCTGTTGGTACTGGTCTTAGCAACAAACTTTCAACTTGAGGGTGGTAGTTTGCTGGATAGATATCAAAAACGCTCCATCACCATAGCATAGGCTGATTAAGATGATTTCCTTCAAAGTTCCTCTCACTGCAGTGATTTTAAACAACCGACCTTACAACCACAAATCTATCACCGCTTACATAATCTATTTCCCTTGAGAATCTTTTTAATTTACCACGCAATTATGAAGAACGAACAAAAGGTTATGATATTATAACTCTACAGTTACCACCACATGCAAATATATGCACAATCATCGTCATCAATTATTTACAATCGTTTTCAAAATAATAATGTTCAGTTGTAAAGAAACTTACCGTTGGATCCGATGGAATCATATCTAAACCAACTTCTGGATAATCTTCCTCGTCAATGCAATCTTCTTCCTCATCGTCCATTATAGGAGTAGAATTAGGGTTCAAAGGCAATATTTCGTCTGCAAATGAATATGTTAATTTGTCTCATTCAAGCAACGAATAATTAAATAAAGGAAAGACAGACTGTTTCCAACAATGAATGATACAGTATGGCTTAGGAATTCTGGTAAATTCTTTACTATGTCGTTACATTTCGAAATCAGCTAATTCCAATTTTAATCATTCATATAACATGTTTAATTTTTTTAAGTTTTAAGATTTCATTATGATCTTCATATTTTACACGGAAAAAATTTGACGATCTTAAAAAATAACGTAAAATATTAGAAATGGTTAAAATTCGATTTAACTGATTTTGAAATGTAAGGACACTTGTCTGATGGTAAATCAATGAACTATGTTATGTTAAATGTGTCTAGTAGCACTGCCTGTAGAGGGCACTGTGCCTGATGGCAAGAACAACACCGATCAACGTGAGATTCATTATCCATCACTAGTAGCCGGTGTCATATTGATTCACAAGCCTCTCGGATACCTCGGAAATGTGACAAAATAAAAACGTGTCTTCTGTGAAGAGTTTATCATTATGCGTGTAGTGGTCATGACTCAATCATATCCAGATCTCAGCTTCCACTTGATTACTGAATATATACTGGCTGGTTCCGGAATGCGACAAAGCAAAGCGTGCCACTATGAAGAGTGTTGCACTTGATAATTTGGTGGTGTCGAATTAGTCGGACACAATTATTCAAATCATTTCTGAGTGTGCTTGTATATATTATTTGTGATGTATATATGGATATAAGCCGATACTGTGACTTCGTCTCCGTTGTTTTTTACCTTAATAACATATATATATTTATGTACTAAAGAAAAAAGGTAAGCACCAAACCGCTTGCTCCACCTGTCCACGGCAAGAAAACGTACATCGTTGAATACGTAATACTTTTATAAATCGTAGTTTGTTACACTCTAATAATAAAATAATACTTCTTTAGATAAGAGTTACGTATCCCAAAAGTAAAACTAAAAAAAAATTGGTTGTCCGTAAAGTCGGTTTACGGACGATAATTTTATGTGATAACGACATAAGAAAACATTGATGAAAAATTGCATACTTGTATGAATTCAATTAAATTATTCTATATATAGATAAATGCGTCATAAGCCGAACGCTTGCACCGAGCGCTCAGGCGGAACGTGACAGTGAGCCATGCTTTTTCGTGAGTGCAGCCGGCGTTCATGGATTTATAAGACTTAATCACTTCAAAAATGAAATTATCCAATAGTTATTGCGTGACGCGCGCACGTCGGCAGACCTCTATCATGGCACCTACTATTATTTAATAATCGGTAAGATTTACTCTACCTTTGTTGCAAGGTCCGTCGTTGCAGATTTGTGAGGAATCTAGAACGAGTTCTGCAACACAGTCATTCGCCGGTTGGTTACCGCGTAAACACATTACACGTCGATACTGCTCCCCGCCACCACACTCCTTAGTACACTGGTAGTACAAACATAATTATTATAAAGTTGAATTCCATCGATGTCCTGATAATATACACACACATCATCATTACATAGTATAAAACTAAGTCCCCTACCGCGTCTGTCTGTCTGTCTGTTCGCGATAAACTCAAAAACTACGATTTTCATGCGGTTTTCACCGGTGGATAGAGTGATTGATGAGGAAAGTTTTAGTATATCATTAGTCAAGGATTTTTTCATAATCAGGGCGGGACAACGTCTGTCGGCCCCGCTAGTCTAGTCTTAGAATGTAAGACTAAGGTGTCCGTACTTTTTCGATTGTCGTGAAAAAAAATGTTGCGGTTGTGTAGGAATAAGTAATAGAATACATTTCAATCATTTTTAGAAATGTCTGTCTGTCTTTCTGCTTTTATGAACACGCATCACTGCTGAAGTACTGAGTTTACAATAAAACCACCATGTACAAAATCATACCTTCGAAAATAACTTAGTCTTTGTTTCATTAAAATCGGTTCACTCTATCAAAAGTTATTGTAATTTTAATGACGATGCGGCGTAAGTACGAGATAAAAGTAGATAAGTAAATGGACTCAATACATTCAGATGACTTTATAAATCACTGTTTTTTACATAAGGTTCTACGCGGATGAAGTCGCGGGCACAGCTAGTTTATTATATAAGAATTAGTTAGATACATCTAAATGTAAAATTTATATTGATGAATATTTTGTTTTCCCATAAATTTTGAAGTTGCACTATATTCACAATATTGAAGTCTTGTTACATTATGATTGTAAAATAGATAGGATAAAAATTTATCGGCTTCGTCTAGTTCAGGCGCTAAGATACACAGGTACGTAAGGTAAGATACAGGCGTGTAACAATACTGTATGTCGTAAGATAAATCTCTGTAACATAGTTCCAATAAAGTTATTATTATAGTAAATAATTAATAATGTTTATTTCTAAAATTAAAAAAGTATCATTAATTAAATAACATTTTTACAGTTCTTAAATGGTTACTTGTTACTTATTAACTTTATTTTTATTCTTATGATTTGTTTTAGAAATAAATGACAAACTTACCGCCGACCAAGGGCTAGCGTACCACTTCGAAGGGCACTTCTCTTTAGGCACTTCACACGGCTTAGTGTCGTTGTATTTCGGCAAACCGGCACAGAGACTATCGTTGACAATTACCACGGCCTCGTTCTCGAAGCGTCCACAAAACACTTGACGTGTTTGGACACCTTTGCCGCATTCGACGGAACACTAAAGCAATTTTAAATAAACTTTATTAATAATTGTATTTATTTTATGTACACTGCTTGTTATTTACTGAATATATGCATTCAGTTGAACTAATGGAAGGCAAAGAATTTTCCTACCTTGCTCCACTGGGTTGCGTACCACTGCACTTGGCAAGGTGGTACAACGGCGCAGGGCTCTTGTAATACGGGCGTAGGATGATATTCACAAAAGCTCGAATTCACCACTTTACGGTCCTTGGTGGTACAAAGAGCCACCCTTGTCCGGACAGTAGATAGGCAAGTATCACACTGGGAAATAACATAATAGAATATCTTAAATACGGTCCTACAGAATAAGAATGTAGAAATATTAAGAATTGTTAAAATAATTAATCTTAATCTATATATTTCTTGTGTGCGTGTGTATGTGACTGAACTCCTCCTAAACGACTGGACCGATTTTGATGAAATTTTTTGTGCGTGTTCGAGTGGATCCGAGAATGGTTTAGATTCACAATTGGAACCGGTAGGTGGCGCTGCGATCGACTTTTAGGATTTTTTTTTGTTTTCAAGGCAGGACAACGTCCGCCCGGTCCGCTAGTATTTATTATACTTTTGGAAATTAAACGTAAGTTTTATTAATATTCTAATGTATTGGCATACAACAAGATGTGGGTCGCCGCGTTCTGTTCATTTCAGGTCTGTATATTGTACATACATCAATTAAATAAAATGTTAATACGACTTTGAGAGAATTTTGCCTATTTCAACCATACGTCTACCAGTGCTTACAAATCACTGTTGCGGGCATAAAAGACACTTGAATACGTTCATGGTTTATTTAGTAACAGCTCATAACAGTTCATACTTCTTATACTAATATTTATACTTGAGATAATAATGGAAAGATGAATAAATCTACCTAGTAACCAAAAACGGATTGAATATGACCTATAGATTTGAGTTAAAAATTATCGTAATTCTCGCTTGTTTTTTTTTTGTCGGTCTCATTTGATCTGTTTTATTCACCATTCTATCCTATCTTATTCGTATTAAATCGTTACTATTCCTTATAATATAATCGTTTTGAATTCAAATTTATTCGAATTAATCTGTAGATTCTATTTAATTCTATCTCATAACTTACTCTTCCAATATCATTTTATTCATTCTGTTGTTATAGCATCATATACATTAATTAACGAATCAAAATTTAAATTCATTTGATTTCAATCAAGCCATTTCTATTATTTCCAAAGTGAAGTTACTGCTACAAAATGCAAACTAAGTCAATTACAATAAATTGTATTAGTTTCTCAGTTATTAGGCTGAATATAGAAGAATTTCGTTAAAAATATTGGTGGTAACTCACTCCTGACCAGCCAGTGACTACCCAGTCCACACCATCGCAAAGTTGTAGTGTGCAAGATTGTTCTGCTTGTGGTTTTTCTTCAGCGCACTCCTCATCTCCGAGGACCTCGATTCTTCCAGCGTTCTTTTGATAGCACACTACCTGTCTGGTTTGCTTGCCTTCACCGCAGAGTTTGTCACACTAAAATTAGAAAAAGAAACTACATTTTGTGATCGCTCTTTAACAATAGCGTATTATTTTTGCAGAGTTAATTATTTTATTTATAGAATTATCAGTTGTAAATATTTTTTTTCATTTAGGAAAGAAAAAGTAATAAAATAAAAACTGGGAGTGTCGTAATACACACGATAATAATGAGACTTGTGTATTATAGAGAAATATTTTAATTAACAGAATACAACAACACGCCAACGTCATTTCGTTACTTCGGTGATCGCATGAGAACCTGTTCAAAACTCTACTCGACACAGTGTTTACTCCTGGCAGTTTTCATCTCACAAAAAGGTTGACGATGAGAATTTCAAAGCCAAAATTTTAAAAATGTATTTACTTCTTACTATTTTGACAATGTTTATTTATGACTGGTTATTGTCTGCGCAATGTAATTCTTTAAATACAAGGGTTGACACAAAGTACATACGGGGTTCCAGCGTCCTGTAAACCAAGTTGGACAGGATGCGTTTACGTTACACTCTTGATATAACTCGGGTTTGGGTCCCAGTGCGTCAAAACACTCTTTATCCGAGACTATAGACGAAAACCTGAAATATTAAAGAAATAACTTTAAAATAATAAGAAAAAACTTAAACCAATTTTACTGTGACGATCAATAAATTGGTAAGGTCCCTGTGGTGAGGATTAATCTAACAAATGGGAATAGATAAAATCCCTGCCATACATTCATATTCCATTCATCATCATCATTAGCCTGTAAGCATCACTGCAGAGCTATAGGCCTCTTCCCAAAGGAAGATATGTGCACAATCATCACACCAGCCCCATGAAGTATGGGCGATTTCAAACTCTGAGAAATCCACAGTTCTATGTATTCCCACATACAAGAACATATCTCAGGTTCAGGTTTCCTCTCGATGTTTTCCTTCGCCGTCAGCGGATAGTGTTACCAATTTTGATGAGTAAATATATGCAAATTCCGAAAAATTCGTTGGTATATGCTGGGGTCCGACTTGCGGACATCGAAATGATATTACACCGGTCAAACCATTAGACCACCACGACTTTCCATTCAAATATAGGAATTACAAACCATTTTCATTCATCTTACCCGCTAACGATTATCTTCTCGCAGCGGATTTCCCTGGATCTGGTACCACCTTTTCCGCATCTTTTTGAGCACTGGCTCCAGGGGCCCTCGACCCATTGCACGGGGCAAGGTTGCGTGTTACATGTCTCATTCGTAGGAGGCTTGAGGCGTTCATCACAAAGGCCATCACTGGCAAGCTCCAATTCCTCGCTTGATCGGCATGTAACATTGCGAGTTCTAAAGCCTAGAATTTTTTAACCATATACTTTGTGATTACAATTTAATCAAACCAAATAAAATAACTAAAATACCATTTTTAAGCTATACTTTGTAACTTCTAACATTCTAACGTTTGAGCACAATCCTACCTGAAGTTAGGTGACAATGTGACTTAAAATAATATTATTCTAAACCCAGAGGAGGACTAATTCTCAAGTGCAGCTAATTGCCTATGAAATTGCCGTTCTGCAGTACTGGCCATTTCAAATCAAAATAATTTTTGTTTGGCTAAGAATTCTAATTTCAAATTAATTTTATTTTAAAAACATGGAATTCTTTTTCCAAAAGTAGTCATTTGTTTATTGGTTAATGTTACATTTTCATCGCATTTCAATCTTTTTTGTCATCATGGATACGTTAAAAATTCGGGTAATTATAGAATATGAGTACCGTCGTGGCAGCAACGCGGCACAAGCGACACGCAACATCAACGACGTTTACGGAGCTAACACTACAAACCAACGCACCACCTGTTATTGGTTGCTCGCTTCCGTTCTGGCAATTTCGAGCTGAAAAATGAACCTCGCGGTCGTCCGAAGACTTTGGTCGACAATGACGAATTAAAGGCGATTGTGGATGCTGATGATACACAATCTACGGCTGAATTAGCAGCAGCTTTCGACGTTAGCGTCAAAACAATATTGGTCCATTTGCGTCAAATTGGCAAGGTAAAAAAGCTTGACAAATGGGTGCCCCACGAACTCAATGATCGCCAGCGCGAAGTACGCGTCGAGACGTGCCTTGCACTGCTCAACAGACACACAAATGAAGGAATTTTGAACCGCATCGTTACCTGCGATGAAAAATGGATTCTGTTTGATAACCGCAAGCGCTCAGCAAGTTGGTTGGATCCTGGTTCAGCACCTAAACAATGCCCTAAACGAAAACTTACCCCTAGAAAAGTGATGGTCACTGTTTGGTGGTCTAGCGCCGGTGTGATTCATCACAGCTTCTTACCAAACGGGGTGAGCATTACTGCAGATGTGTACTGTGAAGAACTGAACACAATGATGGAGAAGCTGGCACATCTCCAACCAGCATTGGTCAATCGCTCGACTCCGCTGCTCCTGCACGACAACGCGCGACCTCATACTGCACAGCAGACGGTCTCCAAGTTGCAAGAACTGGGGTTGGAAGTTCTCCGTCATCCGCCCTACTCACCAGACCTTACGCCTACAGACTACTACTTTTTCCAGAATTTGGTTAACTTCTTGACGGGAAAAAAATTCAATACCCGAGAGGCTTTACAAAATGCCTTTGAAGAATTTGTTGCCTCCCGTCCAGCTGATTTTTTTAAGAAGGGCATCAATAAACTGCCACTGCGTTGGCAAAGATGCATTGATTGCATGGGTGATTACTTCGATTAATACAAATAAAAAATACATGAAAAAAATTCGTTTAAATTTTTTCATACAAAGCGGTAATTTCATAGGTAAAGACCAAATATTACTAAGATCTCAAGATTACTTCCTAAAACATTGACTTTTGTTAAGGTTTGTCACGTTTGTAGTGTAGACCCGCTTTAAGTACCTTATTAAGCCAAAAACTAAGGTTTTTGAAGAGTCTTGATTTTTAATAACAAATAATTACATAATACAAACTAACACGGATTTTATTTTTAAATTCGATAACTCTGTTACATTATGAAATAGCATTGGATATTACAGTAGGGTGTTTTGTTTAAAACGACTTTTTTTCGCAGATACCCTGATATATTGTTCTAGATGCCGAGAAAAAAAACACCACAAAATTTTGAATCCTTAATTGTAATCCTAAATACTTCCTTTTTGATTTTAAATATTTCCCATTTAACTTTTTACTTTATTTATTTTTTATTTATATAACATTGCACGATTTTAGTAAGTATAGTAAGTAACAAGCACGATTATCTGTAGTACACTCATCAAAAAAGTCTAAGCAACATGTACTAATTTAAATTTTAGGATGGTTCTTCACATTATAACGTTGTATTTTATTTTTAAAATAATATCTTTAGGGTTCTATGATGTAAAAATAACAGCAGTTGTCTTTATAAGTTCTTTTAATAACAGAAATGAACAATATTAGAATATACTGTAGAAACTAAGATATATAAGAAACAAAACTTTTTTCTTACAAAATGAAATTTCTAAAGAAAATGTATTTATTGTGAAAGAATAGAACAATTTAATACAAAGTATGGGCTCCTCTGCTATTCAGAACTTGTCGGCAACGATTATTCATTGAATTAATGAGACTGTTTATGTCATCTTGCGGTATTCGCTCCCAATGGAATTGTAGCAAATCCTTCAGCTGTTGGGTTGTTGTCGCTCCGTCCAAGTCCTTCAAAACACGTCTCTGGAGCATGTCCCATGCGTGCTCGATGGGGTCGAGATCTGGCGATTGTGCAGGCCAGGGCAATACCCGAATATTCTCCGTTGCAAAGTATTCACTGGTTCGCCGAGCTGTATGTGAACGCGCATTGTCATGCATTAACCTAAAATCGGAGCCAAAGGTTTGTGCAAATGGGTAGACATAAGGTCTGAGAATATCCTCAATGTAATTTTCAGCATTCATGTTTCCATTTACAAAAACGAGCTCAGTTCGCCTGTTCTTCATAATACCCGCCCATAACATAACTCTTGAGCCGCTGTATGGATGAACTTCCTGAACCCCTTCTTGTATGAGGCTTAAACCCGAATCGCGAGTCATCGGAAAACATAATTTTATCCCATTGATCCTGGGTCCATGTTATGCGTTCTCTACACCATTCATATCGACGAGCGCGATTCCCGTGACGTATCGGTGGGCACTTGATTGGGCGTCGAGCTCGTAGGCCGTACTCATGCAGTCGATTTCGCACAGTTTGAGGACTTACATCAACACCACTTGAAATTTGTAGCCTCAAACTTATCTCTCGAGCGGTTAACATCGGCTGGCGTCTTGCAGTCAGTTGTATGTACCGGGCTTGCCGAGTGGTTGTACTCCTTTTACGGCCTGGATGCTGTTCAGCGGGTTCTCCTGTGTTATTGTAGCGCTGCCAAAGACGACAAATAACACTTCTATGAATGCCAAAATGTCGAGATACCTGAGATTGATTACTTCCCGCTTGCAACATCCCTACAGCTCTTTGCATTTCATCTGCCATCAAATGACGTCGCTTCATGACGTAAAGAATATCTAACAATTCAATTTTGTCGCTAATTTTATTTAAAAGGTTTGGTAAAATTATAAAATCAAGACTAAACGTAGCAATTAAAACGCACTTAAATTCAAACAAATTCGCAGTCATTTGAATTTTATGAAAAAACAAAACATAATCAAATTTTTTTTTTACAACCAGCCAGTATGTCATCAATAACAAAAATGTTTACTTACCTACGCACTTTGTTTGAGTAAATACTTAGAAATTAATTAATATAAATGGTAAAATTTGTAATATCACGCATGTTGCTTAGACTTTTTTGATGTGTGTATATTTAACATTTATTAAATGATCCTATGAATTTTTCCTCTACAGTAAAATAAAACACCCTAATAATATTAAAATAGTTACAAATTTTTTAGGCATTCAACGTTAGTTTACCCCCTTTATGCTACTAAACTAATGTCTTACTTGAAACTCGTTAAATATTTTATGATAAATGCTATTTTTAATCTGATAATGTACAAAGTTATTCTCAAATAAAATTACTAATACAAAAGCAAAATAACAGATGCGGTGCTGATTACCGTAACTTATCTTTTATTTTAAGATGCCATTTAAATAACTTTCATATTAAAATATACACAATATGCTTTATATAATTTATTGTAATCTCGGACTATGAAATTCTTAGGAGTCGGATTATATATGATAACTAGATTATGTATATTCACCTCCAGCACAGGAAACAGTGCACGGGGTGAAGTCTTCGTGTACCCAATTGTATTTTTTGGTCGGACGAGGAGCCAGTTTGCTCGGCAGACTGTATTCATATTCGATACCCACGTTCTCGTCTTGAAGTAGCAACTGAAATAGAAAAGAATACATATGTGTCGTTACATTTCAAAATAACCTAAATCCAATTTTAGCCGTTCCTGATATTGTTCGTTATTTTTCAAGATCTTCCAATGTTTACATGTAAAATATGAAGGTCATAAAAACCTGTGAACGGCAAAATTGGCCCTATAAGTAAATTCGTCTGTGAACTCCTTATTTCTAGATTTATTAACTGCAGCATTAATCATACTTAAAGGTTTACATAAGCATGGAAAGGACCCCCCTACAGCATTCCTTATTTTAGCTGTCAAGATTAGAAATTACAAAAATGCTGCTACGTAATACTTGAACTTTAATATATATTCTATGATGCTCACCGAAAGGTATAAAGGTTCGCTTGTGGGTCCCATACATCGCAGTTTGTCTGGTGCGGCGAAGCCTTGCTGATTGCGCTCGTAGTGCCACAGTGCTCCAGCAATAACCATACTCCTAGGGAAGTCGATATGATAATCGCCGTTCAGGTAGTAAGTCCCGTTCTTTGCTTGGAGTGCTAAACCGAACAGAATTCATAAATAAGAAACAAATATCGTAAATCATATTTCAATATTCTTAATTATATATTCGCCATCTTGTTTTGTTTTCCATACGTTGATTTTAGTTTTTATATATGATTTCATTTTCACCTTTTCATTTATTCTTCTTCTATTTTTGTTTCTAATGTTTCTCAATATTTTAAAAACTAATATTTTTTTTTTAAAAACAATAACAAATTATGTGATGGAGGGTTAAACAGTACTTAATTAAAGATAACTTACACTCTGTGAAAAATTTATAGGAGTTAAATAATTATGACAAGATTACAATATAAAAAATAACAGTCACACCACATTGAATCGAAATAAATACTTAGTATCCATATAATAAACCATTTAGAATGAGAGCATAGTTGCGTACACTAAATAGTGTTTTATACAACTTTTATTAGAGGCTATTGAATTTCTCCGACTTTTGACTACAAACTGAGCAAAGACATTCATTACGCAATGGTTTCTGTGACATCGTTCAGAGAAAGTGTTTGCTTGTTTAATGAAAAGTATTCTTTGAAAGGATTCTGAATACACAAAAGAACATAACTAGGCGAATTACGGTATGGAAGGTAAAGTTCTTACCTAAATAATTGTTTGAAGGCCACACCTCCGCCACATATATACTTGTTGCGCCTTCGGGAATTAGCAGCATTTCATTATATCCTAGAATAAATAAAAAACATTTTGTTCATCAGAATTTACACTTGTTGAATGAGGAAAACACATTAATAAATTATTGCTATATTTTTTTAGGAAGAGGTTACATCACGATTGCTGCAAACTGGAAGTAACTAACCTTATGATGTGAGATTTAATTATGATAATAACTTGGGTATAGACAGACGATTGGATGTCATAACGAATATTTTACGCTTGAATTTGAACTATATATGAGATTTTGATGAGTCAATTTGTTAAAACTATTGTATTGTGATAGGGTAATGGTCGGTTTATATTTGGCTAAATATAAAATTTGGCTCTTTTGGATGACGAGCTTGCTTGCTCTGGGCTGGGGTTAATCAGAACAGGTATAAATACTGTCGGTTACCTTTGATGAGAGATTGTGTATCAAGGAGTCCGTTGGCTGTGTAGCAGTTAGCTCCGTTACCTCGACACTGCCGGCATTTGTCTTCACGTGCGTTCGAACCCAGCATCATATCACACCCGACTGGCTGTAATCAGTCATGAAGTTTTTACAGTTCTTGTACTTACAGTTACGTTTTACCTATTTAGTAAACAATAGAATCACCGTTTTAGCGGTTGATCAAAACCCCAGCTGGTGGTAAATGATGATATGGTCTAGAATGTTAAACACGCTAAACTTACAGTAGGATTGGCTCATAAATGCAGCTGCTGAAAAACACAACGGGTGGTTGGCGACAGATTCTTAACTTGAGGGTGGAAGATAACTCGGCGGACATAGAGCAAGACCTAATATTTCATCACGATCTTTTCTTTCAACGAAAACGCTGACTCAGTCACAAAGATTCTAACCTACCACGTCTTGAGTGGATTCAACCCGGATTGAGTGCAAGGATAAAAAAGGCGTAGTGCACAAAAAGTAGGAAGCATTTTCGCTTATTAATTGCCTTATGGTAAAAAAAGCAAAAGATAGTTGAAATCAAAATTACTATATTCAATTTAGGCCTTCAGAAGGCGCCTCTAGACTTTAAAACTACCACAACGGAAAACAAACCAGTCATCGAGAAGAAGATTATTTATTAATATTAGAATAAGATTAATATGGTGCTTATCATGCAGCTTTAGAAAGCCTTGTAGTGAAACTTTCTCACTTAGTGCATAAAGTTTACTAAAGGCAGCTTAAAACAGATATACAAAAAGTTTGGCGGACCCGGCGGAATAGCAAGGCAAGGTGAATGGACAAGAACGGTAGAAGGCGGTAGCTACCGTCGGCCAGACACATCATCGGAACCTTCCTCTGATTGTATCAGGTTTCCGTTTCACTTGGCTAGAGAGGGAGGAGAATGACAAAGTATGTATGTAAATATTACAAATGATTACCTGACAAGTACCGTTGACACAAACATCGAAAGAATCATCGTTGCAACGTGTCCCGTCCACTACCTTCGCCTTGTGCCGGTAATAGAAGCGCTCTCCGTGAGGCATGCAGTTCAGCTCGCAAGGATTTGACGGCCTCATATACGGTTCCCATCTGGTCATCATTAAAACATCGGATATTTAGACATAGGGTACCTTTCATCACGAAAAAAATATCCGAGGGATAGATCAAAAATCTACATTAGCGCGAGCAAGGATGCGAGAAAAAAGTAGTTATTAGAGATAGACCAAAAACGCTACAATTAATTGTTTTAATTATAATAATGGAGAGATATTCACTTGAGTACAGTCATCGCCAATCTTTATGGCAGCTCTGAATATAGCCGTAAGTTCGGGCTTGAACATGTTATAGTAAAGATTTTTTTAAAAAACAAACTTAAAATACCATTATAGGACTCTAAAATTGGCATTATCAAGTTGCCTCTATGTTATGTATGTATAATACGTGTTCATTCTACATTTGTTTTCTGTGCTAGTTGCCAAGGAGCTATTCAAGAAGGTCAAAAAGTTGGCGATCCTCGTACTGGTATGTAAAAATATGTTCCGTGCACGGTACTGTAGACTACTTGTCTGGTTTATTGCATATGCGCGGAACCCTATTTTTTAATTAAATTAGACTCTGTTATTCCTTATAACATCGGCTTTCTGGTAGTGAGAGTTACGTCAAAATCGGTCCAACTGTTTCGGCGATCAGCAGGAACAAACAAACAGAAAGATACATTTTTTTTAAATTGACTTTTTGTTATATGTATGACATATGTATATACTTTCATATCAATTTAGTAAAAAGCTGTTATTATGACATTACACATTTTATTTATTTGTATAGACAGGCAGACAGATACGATAATTGTACTTAATTATTGTAGTATAGATGACTTTAAAACCATAATAATGGAAGCTGTGGCGTATTTACGTTAGAAAATACTTACTTGTATTTAATACCACGGAAGGACTCGTTGTTGTAATGTGCGCACTGTATGGATCGGAAATCCTGGGCTCCCGCGGGACAGTCCTGCGTCTCGCAAGAGAAATACTTGGTGTCACCTCCACTACACTGTGGCTGTCCGTCCGAACTGTGAATTATGAGTTGATTTATGCAAAATTAGCTGATAACCTTAGTCTGCGTTGTTTATTACCTTAATAATATGTTTTAACACATTGGCTGCCAACAACGAGATATCTCGTAGTTTATGAACTTGCCCACGAACTTTAGATTTGGCTTCTATGAACTTCTGTGTTGCAGTTTCAATTATAACTACAAGATAAGTCGTACCGTGTTTATCTTCCAAAAACATTTTGTTTTACTTCTTGATTATTAGATACTATTTACTATTATTATCATTTTAGTAATATAGTATCATTAAAACAAAATGGCTTCTCAGGTAAGTTTCGTGGAAAGTCCAATGGCAGTCAACGTGTTAAACATTAATAAATTGTAAGCAATAATATATTTTGCTTACAAGATTTTTTTCCAAACAATGTTACTCATTTATTTTCCTTCTACTGCGCATGCGTACAATATCGCTTTCCCCATTCCACATACCGCCGAACGCATAGTGTATAGATAAATCGCAGTTTCTTAAAACTTGAATAACTTTTTATGAAATGAAGATATCGTGTTTTTTTTACACAAATCTATGTGTCTAAGATGTAAGACTATAAAGATTGATCTGAATGTATTCAGTAGTTTTTGCGTGATCCACATACACGCCAGCAGATATTTATCATTGTATTTATATATGTCATTTTATTTGTTTATAATTTAAAAAAATCGAACCGACTACGTTATTGGCCGGACGGGCCTTCACAGCTTCAGCGGACTACCGTATAAGATAGGTAACGTGTTCCTCCCAGTGCTGCTTGAATCACATCTTGACTACACAATTTTATGTGAGTTAAATAAAGAACATTTTGTTCTCGCAATATTCGATAACATTTGAAGCCAGGATTAGTGACAATGCATTGTATTTAATGTTCTGTAACATTACGTTATGTAGATACATATATTTCTCATTAAATCTTATGACTGTCCTTTTTTAGTTCATGGTAGCACGTAAACCACTGAACTATCATCGCTATGGATTTCATACTATCTACATACTTTATGCTAACTCGGTACTATGTGGGGCGCTAGGCAATAACTATTTTTGCTAAGTTTTATATTGTACTAGCCTCTGCCCGCGACTTCGTTCGCGTGGAATAGTTACTTTGGGCTAACGCTCACACGCAGCGGAAGCTCTCAAGAGGAAAAAACCCCGATTTTAAAATATTCTTCATTGCTCCGCTCCTATTTGTCTTACCGTGATGATATATATGCTATAACCTTCCTCAATAAATGAGCTATATAACGCTGAAACAATTTTTCAAATTGGACCAGTAGTTCCTGAGATTACCCCCTACAACGTCACAAACTCACAAATTTTACCTATTTATAATATTAGTATAGATTTTACCGAGCGGTTGTTAGTATAGTATAATTTAATTTGAACGGTCTAGCATAGTAATATGGTGGACGTTACTTAGCTCTTCCGCCTGTAATTGATTGGCCGCTACCATGTTTTACTTTTTTTTATACTTTACAGTTACATAGCAACAGTGTCAACAACCGTCAGGTTCAACCAACTACCAAGGACGCGTTTTTAATTCTTTTTGATGTTTTATTTACTAATATTTCGCTCTTTCTATTACTAGTTTCAGATTAAACATTTTCAGGTACACTTCGCACAAATAACGTCCACTATATTATTTAATGATAGATTTCTGCACCTTCTGCAATTAAATGCAATTAAATTATCTGAAGTGACATGTTCTCGTAACACAAAAAGGCGACTTCTATGTTGAAGACGAAAATCAGTGACTTATATTCAAATATTATAAAAATTTACCCAATTTGTAAACATATTCTCTTTTGGCTGGCAACTCCACCGCCACAGGTCCTGGAGCATGGAGAAACCTCGCCCCACTCACCCCAGCCGCTACCCTCACCCTCTGGGATTACGTACGAGCCGGAGAGATACAGACCCGCGCCCTGACGTCTATGCCGACTTCGGTGTCCGGAGGCCTGCGGAGGAAAATGCACAGAAATAAAACAATGTCAGAGGTTTAAACCGGAACAATTTGAGAACATTCTCCGATACTATGCTGAAAAAATTGCATTTGAATAACACTATAATGATGACCTTTCAAGGAAAATTTATGTGTACAATGTGTATGTATACAAGTTTTTATATATCTTATCTATACATATAATAAGAATGTAAATCTAAAGTGTCTGTACTTTCAGATTTTTGTAAAAAAATGTTGCAGGTGTCGTCTAGGAATAAGTAAATAAGTAATAAAATAAGTTTCAATCATTTTTAGAAATATCTCTATGTCTGTATGAACACGCATTACCGATAAGGTACTGCGTTCATGATGATAAATCATAAAGCATGTCTTCGAGCAACATTTAGTATTTGTTTCATTAAAATCGGTTCAGTCTATCAAAAGTTATTGTAAAGTTAATGACAACGCTACTTAAGTACGAGAGGAAAGTTGATAGTAATAAGAATTAATACATTCAGATGACTTTATTAGTTTTGTACATCAGGTTCCACGCGGACTAAGTTGCGGGCACAGCTAGTTAAGATATTTATTGTCAATGTCTCTTATGATTCTTGAATTCTATATTCATTTTTTAATTAAAATTTTGAGTTAATTATTCATGTAATTTTTTATGACTTTCCTACTATTTTAATTATCGATTCGTGACATTATTGCATCAAAACGAATATTAAATCCTGGTGTTTAGATTTTGAAGTGTTATTGATTAAAAACATCGATAGCGCTCGGTGATTCTGTTCTTTAGTAGATATTACAATATGAAGATATTTTTTTATAAATAAAAATACTGTAGATTTTTGTACTTTGTAGTCCGCGCGTACCTTGGGCGTCGTGTCTCTCTGGTTAGAAACTGCGAGCACTTTTAAGAAAGACTACTATAAATTCAAGCATACATATATTTTATACTAGTGACAGTCCAAATATCAACCAATAATATAAGCCACTTTTAGTCGAAGATATAGAAAAAATATCAACTATTTTCAAACTATTAACAACAAGATTTTTTAACAAAAAAAATATATAAAGAAAATCGATTAACAAACATATTAGAAAAACATACTAAATTGTTTATTCTTCACCTATCTATAAATATAATAAGAATGTAAATCTAACGTGTCTGTATATTTTCGAAAAAAATTGTTGCAGGTGTCTAGGTGTAAGTAATAAAATACATTTCAATCATTCTTAGAAATGTTTGTCTGTCTGTTTGTATGAACATGCGTCACTGCTAAAGTACTGGGTTCACAATAAAACCACATCAATAAAATCATAAAGCATATCTTCAAGAATAACTTAGTCGTTGTTTCATTAAAATCGGTCCACTCTATTCTAAGTTCTTGTGATTTTAAAGACGACGCGGCGTAATTATGAGAGAATGGACTTAGTACATTCAGATGACTTTATTAATCACTGTTTTTTACATTAGGTTCCCCGCGAACGAAGGTGCGGGCACAGCTAGTTATAAATATATTCTACTAGCGAGTCCGACGGACACTGTTCCGCCCTGATAATAAAAACAATAGTGACAAATTATATACCTAAACCTCCCCACGAATCACTTGAAAACCGCCTGAAAATCTATTCAGTAGTTTTTGAGTTTATTGCGAAAAAATAGAAAGACAGACGTGGCGGAGGACTTTGTTTTATAATATGTATAATGCTATATAGTATATCTTATATGTAATATATAATATATAAATATAGGAGACTATGTTCATTAATTCACAATATACACGATTAAAGTTCGTCGTAAGCTCGGGAAATGACTTGCAACGATGAATCAACTCTGTTCAAGCTTAAAATCACTTTGAGCAGCTCAAATATAATACTCAATATGTTATTACGATGAACAACTTGCTACGATAAGTAGAGAACGTTTCAAAACCGCTGCTTACTTTAGTATAAGTTTTAAATCACTGGCACGTATTTGGAAGAGAACTTCGTTGTTTTTGTTCTATTATTATCGCGTGTCTAGTTTGATTTGATTCATCTACATGCTTCGATTATTTTAGAAAATGTACCCACAGGTAAAGAACAAGCTGAATAAGGTCAGTTTTATCGAAACAATATACGACAGATTATTTGTACACCGGTCAAATTCGAAGTACATATTTATTTCGGCATAAGCTTCTTCCCGCGAACTCCTCTTCTGTTTTTCGGTGTATATATTTTTTATAGTACCTGTATATACTTATACCTGTGTATACCTATAGTCACCTGATATTAAGTGATCACCGCCGTCCATAGACACTATCAACACCAGAGGAGTCGCAAGTGCGTTGGCAGTCTTTCTTTAGGGGAAAGAACGTGGGGAGGAGAAGTGGGCCTCCGGCGCTCTCACTGACTAAACGAAACGCAACAATGCAAGCACTGTTACTTTACATCGGTTTTCTGTCGGTAGTACCCTGGGCGAGCAGACCCATTCATGCTGAAACCAGTAATAGCTTCAGCGTGCCTCTACCACCTACAAAAGTGTAGTAACTCTTCAAATTACATCTATATTGCAGAATTTTATCATGAACTAATGTTCATGGGTATAATCGTGAAAAGTTAATAAAATATACAAAGAGAGAGAGAGAGAGATATAGAGTTAGTTTTGCATTTATATTATTGATATTTTTATGGACTTATACATTCTGATATCAAGTATACCGCTGTTTATAAAATCGTTTAAGAATAAATATAAATTCGTTTCATTGATTAGTCGAAACAAACAGACTGAGAGAAAGACGACAATTTTAAAGATTGATTTTTTATTTATTTATTTGTATCTATATGTATAGATATAGGTATCTATCACAAAATTTGAAATAAGGAGTTACAAGTACTGTCTGGATTAGATTTACTGCTATATATGGTCTTAAATAAAGGATTCTCGTCTTTTATAACAAGAGCGAAAATCAGATTAATAAATTTATGATTCCTACAAAAAAAAATCACGAAGTTCGACCCTGTATAACCGCCTTTATACGAGCCACCTATGGAACCGAATATATTTATAGAGTCGTAGGTGACAATATATTTTCGATTTAATTCCATGCGTAACCAGACGTCTTTGATACCTATTACGTTATAAGCTTATGTTGTAATCGAACTAATATTAAGTTTAAAATACGGTTATTGCTTTTAATCTTTGTGAGAACGTTTATACAAATATATTCATTTAGGCTTTGTACATTAGACAAGTTCAAAGTTTTATATTGAAAACAATATTTCGTGGGTAGCTTTGTAAATCATTTAATGTTTGCCGATAATATCGGGGCACCAAATGTAGGAGCCTCGGGCTCACTAGTTAGGAGTCTAGACTGACTTGAACAGCGTAACAATAACACTCGGAGTACGTAAAATATACCGTTTATTTCTAACTCGACATATAATATTTATACATATAAGCGATTATTCAATTATTTGAATGACATATTCTATTTACAATAAATTCAAACGTTTCAGCCAGTCTGCCAAAGAGGATGACATGCTCTGTAGCCACATTGCCATGAATATTAGTCAGGTATTTTTATATCCTTATACTTAAGGCTCTACTTGCTAGGACATTGAAATCCTAACGTTTTTATTAAGGATCTGAGAATTTTGCGTTTTTAAACAGATATATGTGGTTCTCTCGTTTCTTCTACGTATAATTTTTTTAACGCATGTTATATCAGTATTTTAGCGAGATAAATTTACATGGTCACTATAAAAAATGTCGTAGAATTATTAAGTAATATCGGAGTAGCTAATTTTCTCATAACTTGTTAATGCCGTGAAAGATCTTATGGACGCGTTCTCAAAAAATGCCCATCTTCACGGTTTTCCCGTACGAATTACAACAAAACTATTGAACTTTGGTATACATAATGGTTAACTACAGATACATTGAACCTTTAACAATGATATATAGATGACTACCGGGCCGGCTGACGTTGTCCCGCCCTGATTACCCTCCCGCAACCCCGCTTGTGGGTGGAATTTCGTAAAATCCGTTCTTAGCTGACCTCTACTCGGCGAAAGGAATATTCCTACCATATTTCAAGTCGCTACGCCTTATGGTTCCAGAGATATCGTGCTGAATCAATATATAGGTGGGAATCTCTAATATATATATATAAGATAGATTGTATTTGAACCAAAATTGAACCACAAAGAATTGAGAGCGCGTCCTGAAGCCCCGTCGTGCTTTGAAACTCGATAAAAAGAAAAATCGAGTTAAAAAGAGACAAACTTATATACTACCTTAACGTGAGCGAGAATTATATGGAATAATTATCAGTTAATTACTACAAACTTAATGAGCCATGATTTAGGTGGGCGTAATATATGATTTTCTTATACTCTGTAGGCTTTAGAATTTGACTACAATCTCATCTGATGCTAAACGAATATGTGGTCTAAGATGCTATGCAAGCTAAACCTAGTGGTTTTTTTTCGAACTGTCTGCTTTATTGGCGTGATGGACCGTCACAGCTTCACCGGACTACTAAGGCGAGCGCTCAAGGCACTTCGCCGCTTGCCATCAAGCTCAAGATCAGCGTGTGCTGTTGCCTTGAATGCAACATCGTGAATCTGTCTAAATTAAACTTAGCTACTAGCTATTAGTACATATAAGAATTTCTGCGACACACATCTGTACCGGCATGGTACGAATTCAAGCATGTATTTCGTGTCTGACAACTAAGCTAATCTGAACTAACCCAATTCGAAAATAAGGGAAAATATCAAAACCCTTCCACCATATGTGGCTAAACTTAACGGGGAACTATACTTCAAGTGTAGTTACCTGAACACACTCCATAGGAAGCGACAGAGTTTCAGCTAGAGGCTGGTAGCTAGCTAGACAACGTTAGAAACAGTCCTACCCAATTCATATGGATTCATCAAATTTTCCTTCACCGAAAGCTCAGTCCCAAGCATTCGGTCCAACATCGATCAACATGAGTCATCATCGCTTCAATAATAAACCAACGAAAGTCAACAACCCTGATACGAATATTCTTGTCTTGTCTGAAACGTAACCGGTGTTAATTGTTTGAAAATTGCGAGTGTCATACGTCCGAAATAGTATTTTTAATAGCGTTTGAGTCGTATGTGGCAACACTAACGCCCCAATCAACTCGGCGCCAGTTTATTAGATTTATGGCGGGTCACAGGCTCCTTTAATCGTTTATTTCGGGTCGTAGAACGATATCCCAATTATAGAGGTGAACGTAGCTATTGAAATATGTGGCCATAGATACGGTGATGTCTGCGAAATGTCGCGTTGGATAAATTATATTAAATAGATTTTTTTTAAAGTGAAGTCTTCTTTAGGCGCGTTGAGCGGTATTTTTGGCAGAAGTTAAATTTATAATTTCGGGTCATGACATGCTACGTAAACATGACCGGCTGTATTGCGCTTGCGCGGCTTGCGTCAGACTAGCGACGCGTAGTATAGGAGCCTGTGTACTTGGAATATTGGCATTTTGCAGCTCATCATACATTTGATTGATTAATAGACTTTATAAAAATGTATATAATCGTTGCTCCGAGTGCCAATAGATATGAAAACCACACTAATGTTAATAATTTCAATGAACAATTTCTGAAATTTAAATATTGTCATTCACACTGTAATTAATATGAAACTTCAAAAGAGAAGACATTTATTTCATTGTTTTGGGTTGTCACTTCTCTCGGCAGTCCTTATGACTTCCTCCACTTTTTTATACTAGCTCGGCAAAATGACTGTATAGTCCGAAAACAATGGCGACTGTCGGCGTTAAATAGCAATAGCAGTCGTCGCTATCATGCCGACCTGCAAGTGCCTCTTCACGCCTCGTTTGAAGGATATCGATATCGTAAGAGGAAGGGAACACACTAGCCGAGAGGCGATTACACATTTTCATGTTTTTTTTAAAACAGTTACATACTTTGAAGACTCGTCATTAGTATTTTTTTAACAAGACAGTATAAATTCATTATCCCTATCTTTACCATTAAATCAATTTATTTTGCTGTAATTTTTAACGCATCATTTCCTTTACTGAAATTTTAAAATTGGATACGGATTGTTTGCAATTGTGACTAATATCAGCCCTGCGTACTTTTACGGACCGCGTCCTCCTGTGGCACTTTACCCATTATTACCCTTACGCATTAGCGCGTCGACCGAGGTTTGTTGATAAATGTTCTATTTAAAATCGTTTTTTATCTCACAGTTAATAATTCATTTTTAAACACCACTATTTACTTGAACGCACTAGTCTCTGGAACTGCCAGTTGTATTTAAAAATATCTTTTTGCATTCTATAATCTAGTTATCGCGCAGGTCGTTGGTTGTCTAACATCACACTAGGATCCTTACGGACAAAGCTATTTTCATATAAAATGCAGTTTAGAACGTATTATAACTTAAGCGTGGATAAATTGTTAGAGCGGACACTCGGGATGTCAGACATGATGTGCGGACGCGCGGTGTCGGGTTGCGAGCCCGGCAAATATTAAACACTAAAAAAATTAAATGGCAGTAAGATTATTATTCCTACAACAAAATTAAGATGATTTACGGCAAGTTCTTTTTTAGAGCTCTGTCTTTAATAATGGCAATAATGGAATCTTCATAGGAGCATATTGTCCGCTTATTTGTCATCTGTCCGTCAGTGTTTCTAAGCTGCTTTTCTAACTATAGTAATATAATTTTCACATACAAGGATTTTATTAAAGCCTATAGATGCAACAGCAGTAAATTAATAGTTTAAAGTGTCTTCTAATAAATCGCACCATTTGTTAACTTTAATAAATCGAGCATAAAATATATAATAAGTGATTTATCTTACTCACGAATATAGATTGTCTAAAATGTGAATTTTATTCCTGTATAACAATTTATCATGTCGAACAGATGTTCGTATAGCTATTTAACCAATGAAATATGAAGTAAGCGATACAGTTTAATCACGGTGAATAGATACAATTGGTAAATTGACGAATAGTGTAATAAAATTTGACGACTCGTGCTACGCTCTGTGGTGACTTCATGTCAAGGCCGGTCACCACTCCCTGTCACGGTTTATTTATATCTTTTATTCGTTGTCAATATTGTTTACCTATATTATTATTCGTTTTATATTTGGCAAACAGTCTTCTTGATTATTACTGCCATTGTCGAGTAGGTAATAGTTTTATAAGTGTATTGTGATAATATACTGTTTTGATAAGATGTCGGCCTTTTTGTTACAACCCTCCAGGGAGTTTTGTGGAATTCATAAAACTTTCTACCATATAGCGCATGCTGTGGCAGCTTTTAAAGTATGTACATATAAATTGTTCGTACGTATAATAGGGGCACGCTATAATGGTCATGTTGACATATTACAATAGTGACGTGAAATGTTGATTTGTTTTCAACGAAAATATAATTAAATGCTGCTTTGTTTTGCACGTGAGTTTGCCGGAGTGGTAATTGTGCTGGCCAAGGATCCAGTATATATAATCACTAGCTACTGCCCGCGACTTCGTCCGCGTGGAATAGTTACTTTGGGCTAACGCTAACATGCAACGGACGCTCTCAAGAGGAAAAAAACCCCAATTTTGAAACATTCTTCATTGATGCTCTACTCTCATTGGTCTTAGTCTAGCAGGCCCGGCGGACGTTGTTCCACACTGATAATATAAACTACTTGACAATTGATATAATACCTAACCCTTCCACAAGAATCTTTTTATCTACTGGTGAAAACCGCATGAAACTCCGTTCAATAGTTTTTGAGTTTATCGCAAACAAGGCAGACAGACGTGGCAGAGGACTTTATAATATGTAGTGATAAGGGTTCAGTCAACTGGCGCTGTTTTTTTTTTTTAGCAAAAACGTAAAAAGATTTGTTCGTGGGACCATATTATCTACTTAGATAGATTTATATATATACTTACTATAATTTACAAATCTGTACTAATTTATTTTTGTGTTTTAAAGTTATACATTTGACAAATTTTACACGATACTATTGACAATAAAGTAAAATAATTGGCTCCTTCAAAAGAAGTTATTAATCAAAACGAAACTTCATGAGCAAACAAACGTCAAAACGGCCATCGCAGCGTGCCGTTATTATAGTGTTAATTCATATGTGGTCTATTCATTCATTTACTAGCCTTGTATTAAAAAAAAAACAGAATGCTGCCTATTACTCCTCATTTATTCGACACTTTCAAATTTCCTTAGATATAATAATTTTTAATCTTATCCATACTAGTTACACCATGCGACGTACGTCAATTTCAACATTCGCATCTCCACTGCGTGCAATCTTCCTCTATCCACCTCAGAAACCACATCAATTACTGGTTGAGATAAATATTTTCCTCTTACTGTGCTATGTACTTACATTGTGTGTGAAGTGGTGTCTGGAGGCTGTCCATGTTATGCAGTTACTTAAAACGATTACTGCTAAGAGCAGCGATCTGAAACAAATATGTATTATTTAATAATTATGGATATAATTAATCTAGACCGTGCTTAAATCTGTTTATTATAGAACTTAAGGGATTTTTTTACTGAAAATCCTGATGCACCTTGAAAATATCTTGAAATTTATGATGTGTGTTTATTTAATTGAAACAGCGACATCTATATGATTTTGTATTTATTGTTTAAAATTGAAAGATCGTTACTGATTTAAAGTTACCTCTGTTAAATTTTAGTATTAGGCGTTGAGTTGGCGATCTTATGCTAGATTTTCGCCATGTTACAAAAAGTGTGAGTTATTTCGGCGTGCCCTGCATAAATCATTACACTTGTACTAAGACAATGTATGTTAAAAAATAATATAAATGCAAAAGTTTGTTTGTTTGTTACACTTTCACTCCTTAAATACGCAATAGATCATCATGAATTTTTTATATAAAGAAAAGGGCATATCATACCATTTATTTAAAAAAATCTGTTCCCGAGGAACACAACAAATCTACACTAACTCAAGCGAAGCCGCGAGCAAAAGCTAGTCATTTATAAGGACACAGAATTAGACGAAGTGACGGTCGTCTTGTAATTCACACTTTATATTAAAAAAAAACTATAAAAGGAAATCCTTATCTCTCAACTATAAAAGCAATTATACAATAATTTTATAAATAAATTAGTTCCTCACATCACTAGCCAATGACTGACGTCTGATTATGTCCCGTCCCAGGTAATAAATATAATTCTCATATTGAAAAATTCGAATGCGTCATTCGAAACTCCATTACTGGGTCTTAATAATATGTAAATAAACAGTTTAATCGACGTGTCCATCTCCGGTGTCGTTACGAGACACCGAAACGTCGATAAAAATGTACGATACAGGACTCACGAGCATAACTGTAAATCCTCGTTCGTTTCTCGATAACATCTTTATTAGGTTTCCGTTCGAGTTATAAGCGAGAAGCGAGTTTTTATAACGCTATTTGCGTTATAATTTCAAGTGACTATCAAACAGCGTGTTTTTTATTATCATTTGAGTGGTACTTGTCTGGTCCATTGGTACTAAATTAACTTTAACGTAAAGTACGTCCTAATAAAGTAAATTATGTAACTTGTATTCTATGATATAATTGTCTTTTAAGTAGGTTTTATAAGTAAGTTTATAAGTAGTTATTAAAATAACTAATAATATAATGCATTATTCCCACGCAATGTGTAATGAATTACACAATGCATCATTATTCTGTTGTTGATTATCTGTTGTCCGTTATTATTATTGAAAAATGAACAGGGGTTATCGTAACGTGCGAACAAGCTTGTCTCATATTAGATCCAATGGGTCTGAAAATAAATTCACGTTTCGCGTGCTCAAACTTAAAATCACTATACGAATATCGCATTGTTACATATTGAAATAACATATAAAGAACACACAACAGCACAATAATAGATAGTTTTTGAAGGTGGTAGAGCCACGTTGTAGCTATTACCTACTAGTTGCAGCATGAATGGGTCGGCTCGGCCGGGGTACTACCACCCTCTCACAGAACACCGACGTGAAGTAACAGTGCTTGCATTGTTGCGTTTCGTTCGGTCAATGAGAGCGCCGGAGGCCCACCTCCTTCCCCCTTTCCCTTCCCCTTTCTCCGTTCCGTCCCCCATACACAGGCTGGCAACGCACTTGCGACTCTCCTGGTGTTGCTAGTGTCTATGGACGGTGGTGATCACTTAACATCAGGTGACCCACCTGTTCGTTTGCCTGCTTTTAACATAAAAAAAAATAGTTTATTTTAAAATGTTCAAAATAGCAAGTATAATTCTTTATTGATACCGAACTTGTTATCAGCATTTATACTTCAAATTCTATTTCAAATACATCTGATTCAATAAATTTCATAGTTACATTCACATATAATATGTATGTTATATAAATATCTAGTTCTCTCATAGCTCATCAATAAAAAATAACCTATATTTTGTTTACTTATATACGAATTAAGACAAATCAAAATTAATATCAACCATAATTTTATTATTTTACCGTTAAAAATATACGTTTTACCCAAATGAATTTAAATGAAAAAAAGAAGTAAATGCGTTTCTATATAATGTAAATATTAAATGAGTCTAAAGGAGACTGATTATTTTCATTGTTGGATCTATAGAAATAATTTACACTTAGCTATGTGAATTACACAAATTGAAACACAATTTTAATATATAAAAAATCAACTTTTAATTTCTTGTTACTTCATAACTTTTTAAAGTGTAAAATGATATTGCGAAAACTACATCTCGCTTTTATACGTATAAAAGTATTTTATTGAAATGGATATTTTGTGTACAATTTCTGTTTATGTATTTGTGAGGTAAATTCGTTTTATGATGAAAAGAATTTAAATTATAATTACATAAATGTAAGGTATTTTTTGTGGTTAGCCAGCTTAACCCTCACCTCAAGTTCAAAATCTGCTGCCAAGCACCTATGGTATTGTTCCGGGAGCTGCACTTGAGAGCCAGCGCACCGCTAGGTTTAGACATTACTTCTTACTTACTTAGACTATCTTGGACAACTTCGTCATTTACCATCAGATGAAATTGTGATATAAAACTATAAAACGATGGTCTCTTTTCAATTGCCCTACAAAATATAAGACTAAATTCCGACATTTATAAAGGCTCATCCTTAGTGAGCGAGTTAATTAGAACGATGACTCGAAATAAGGCACTTTGTAGCGTCTTAAGTTTATTATTTGTAACGTTATACTAATGAACATCGAATCAAAGTGAGCGATCCGCTTTTGAACAACTTTATATACATTATATCCCGCGTTGCTGTGGCTCAGTTATTACATGTTGAATTTAAACTATGATAAAGTATTTACGTGGCGTTATCTACCAGATATACCAGGTGAAAAGTTAGACACTCGCAATATTATATATGATAGTTCATGGTCACATGTAACATATAAAATAATAATATTGAAACAAATACTAATCAACAACCAAGAAACCCTAAATTAAAGTTTGTTCCAAGACTTTCAAAAGTATAGCTACAAACGTGTAAATAAAATAATAAACCTAAGTGCAATGACCGGTGTTAAAAAACTACAATGTTCGACCCGTAGTTAATAACTTTCGATAATAAAATGGGCAATAAACCCTTTTCTTTTGTTCCTGACGTTCCCACGTTCCGTTTCAAATGAAAGTCATATCACCCGACTGTCATTGACACTGTGCTTTAAACACATACGCGTATTGTGTATAATTTTTGTATTTTTCTAGATAATTAAGTCAAATATTAAGCACCTATTTTTTTAATTGATTTAGAACTAGAATCAGCTGTAGAATACCCTCCATAAATATTGCTACTGTCTAGACAGTCACCTAGTACAAAAGATCTCTCAAGTTGTACTAAATTATACATAAATGTCAAATTTCATGAAAATCTATTGAGTGGTTTCGGTGTTCATCGTGGACAAACATCATGACATAGATCTTTATATATTTAGATAGGTTTTAGCGTTTGACCAGAATCTCATCTCATGCTAAATAACGACGTGGTCCAAGATAGTAAACACGCTAAAGCTAGAGGGGTGTCTGGCTCTTAAGTGTAGTTGCCGGAACACACCAACAGGTGCTTGGCGACAGACTTTTAAATTGAGGGTGATAAGTGCCTAGACAGGCTTAGAAAAACCCTAACAGCGTGCTATGGTTTTATCTTTTTTTTTTCGAACTGTCTACTCTATTGACCTAGCAAGGTCTTAACAGCTTCACCGAACTACCAAGGCGAGCGCTTAAGGCACTCAGCCGATTCCATTTTGACAACTAGCTCAAGGGTGCGCGGCACACCTCGGCTGTGGTTTTATCACTGTGTTTACCTTCACCGGTAGCCTGACCAAGCTGTGAAGGACCGTCAGGTCAATAACTTCGTCAAAAGAGACTTCTTTCTACGAAAGCTTCGACTCAGTTGCTAGGATTCGAACCTACATCCATCGACGCGGTGTCCGAACACAAATATCGACTAAGCCATTATCGCATCGTTTCGTTTACTTTTCTTAATAATTTCTTTCTTAATACCTCATACCTACGACTTTGTTTTAAATTGTTTTCTTGTAATTATTCCGTACACAAGTTTTACTGATTTTAAGTTAATCGAAAAATTGGTAGAAATCTCACAAACTGTTTTATCTCTCTATCAATCTATTTATATACTAGCGGGCCAGGCGGACGTTGTCCTGCTTTGGTAATAAAAGAATAATCCTAAAATACAATAACAGCACCACCTACCGGATACAATTGTGAATCGAAACAATCCATGAATCCACCTGACACTAAGGAAAATATTCATCAAAATCTGTCCAAGCATTTAGGAGGAATTCAGTCATATGCATACAGACAAAAGAATTATATATATAAAGACTGAATCAGTAACTTTCAAAACTATAGATCCTGTTGTATTATTATCAGCTAACAAAGAAAAGAGTATAATAAAGCGAGAATATAGTCTCGTTACATTTTTTATTACAAAATTGATACATCAATCAAGAACGCTGATAGCAAATCTCAATATAGTTGTAATTTATTGGCAAATTAATTACAATACCTACCGATCGAATGAGTAGCCGTCGGTTATCATCGAATCCAATTATCTACCTGTTGCTCTTATTGTATGCTAAAAGTAATCAACTTCCTGATATTTAAGGACCTAGGTCTCAGTTTAGATTAATCAAGGCTGTGTTGATGTAGCCTGAATAATATGTTTATTATGATGCAACGGATTATAGGGTTATCGAAAAAAATAAGACGCTTTAATTTAGAATCTATTATTATACTATATAATTACATAGTATAAAACAAAGTCCCCTACCGCGTCTGTCTGTCTGTCTGTTTGCGATAAACTCAAAAACTACTGAACGTATTTTCAAGCGGCTTTCACCAGTAGATAAAGTGATTCATGAGGCACGTTTTGGTATATAATTTGTCAAGGATTTTTTATAATCAGGGCGGGACAACGTGTGCCGGGTCTGCTAGTTTAATTATATAAATTTATGAAAATATTTAATTAGTATTTAATGGGAAAACGGAATTAAAACAAATTAAATCTTGTCGTCGTTTAAAATTCTTTTATAGCTAAATTTTATACTAATAGTAGCGGGCCCGGCAAACCTTGTCCCGCCCTGATAATAAAAAAAAACCTTGACAAATTACCTAATATACATAAACCTTCCTCGTGAATCACTTTATCTACTGGTGAAAGCCGCATGAAAATCCTTTCAGTAGTTTCTGAGTTTATCGCGAACAGACAGACGGACGCGGTGGAGGCCTTTGTTTTATAATATGTAGTGATTTCAAGTTTTTCTTGAATCATAAAAAACCGTTTTTACGTCGAGAAACTATATTCTTTTAATATACCTATAAAGTTATATCCTCATCCGACGCAAGTATGTTATAAAGACTCGATGTCTGCGAATATGAGATTCACAATCATGTTTTAAAAATTATGTATGCTTGTCATTCGCATAAAGTACGCAGTTTAAAAGGATATTTATATATTCGAACCTTGAGACGAAAAATATGGATTCACAAATAAAGAGGTGCTTGATTCTTGTGTTAAGAAAACTAAGATAACATAACTAAGACATATTTGATATTGTAGGTTATATTCTTAATAGAAAAAGCTGTCATTAAAAACTACCCCAATTTTCGCTTAAAAACAGATCTACGTTAAAATATGTACTCGATTATACTTGACACTAAACAAAATATATGATTTTTTTCAAACGCTAGACTATATGTAGTTGCGCTAATTATTTAACTTTAAGTTATGCGCCTCAGCTCTTAATAATAAGCCTGTGAGAGATCCACTGCAGGGCCATACGCCTGTTCCTGAAGGAAGGTATGGGCATAATCACCACGCTAACTCACAACGTAATGGCGATTTCAAACTCTGAAAACTCCACAGTTCTATATGTAGACGTAGAATGTATGTAATCTATACTTCTATACTAATATTATAAAGAGGTAAAGTTTGTGACGTTGTGAGTTTGTGAGTTTGCGACGTTGTGGCGTTGTAAGGGGTAATCTCAGGAACTACTGGTCCGATTTGAATAATTATTTCAGTGTTATATAGCTCATTCATCGAGAATGGTTATAGGCTATATATCATCACGCTAAGGCCAATAGGAGCGGAGCACAGTTGAAAAATGTTTCAAAATCGACATGTTTTTTTTTTTGAGAGATTCTGCTGTGTATCAGCGTTAGCCAAGAGGACTATTACTACGCGGACGAATTCGCGGGCAGAAGCTATTAACTAATTATATTATCTATAATCTATACTAATATTATAAAGAGGTAAAGTTTGTGAGGTTGTAGGGGGTAATATCGAACTTACGAAAGCTGCCTTAACGATGAGAGATATATGATTGAGTTCTAGAAAAAAGTTGTAGCTTGATAATGCCTATTACCGCCCAACGAAGTGGGCACGGGCCAGCTAGTCACGAATAAATTTGTTTGTTTATAGTTATAGGATATAGTCCGAAACTTGACAACCCTACTATCGATCAACGATCAGCACAAATGCAAATAATAGTATCATGTATTCATGTAGTGTGTTATTAACGGATTATTAAGTGTTATAATTAACGCTATACACAGTCGAATATCCGGTGTGGCTATAGTAAAATAAAGCGTGATTCATTAACTTCGATTATGAATCAAGCGTACAGGTAGTAAGGTAGTGTCTTACGCATAACTTCCTTAAGGCATGAATGCAGTTTCGTGCTCAGAGTTTAAGAACTGGACAAGGACAATCCAGCATTCTATATTATGTACTTAAATGAACGCTTTAAATTCTTATGAGTATAACGATAATTGTTCAATTTTATTCAATTTGAATTATACTTTATTGAAGACTAGCCTCTGCCCGCGACTTCGTTCGCGTGGAATAGTTACTTTGGGCTAACACTAACACGCAGCAGAAGCTCTCAAGAGGAATAAATACCCGATTTTGAAACATTCTTGATTGGTGCTCCGTTCCTATTGGTCATAGCGTGATAATATATAACCTTCCTCGATAAATGAGCTATATGACACTGAAAGAATTTTTCAAATCGGACCAGTAGTTCCTGAGGTTACCCCCTACAACGTCAAAAACTCACAAACTTTACCTCTTTATAATATCATTAGTATAGATTGAATGTATATTTAACAATGTTTAAAGTAAATATTCAACAAGTTAACCACCCTATTTAAGAATAATTTTATAACATTCTTGTAACATAATTCTGTATTGGACTACAGTTATACAAAAAACAGTGCGGTTAGGGGTCCCCCGTCACGAACGAGGTTCTTTGTTTTTAATCATACAAATAGGAATAAAAAAGTTTCATTCAATATTTTTGCACAATATCTATTAATAAAAATAGATATAAAATAGTGATATATAAAAATGCTAAATAAAAAACAAATGACGAGTAAGTTTTAACGAAACGCTTCGAGTATTGAGGTTACTCAACTGCTTACGCCATAATGGGACAGATGGCACTGCTTTTTTGTAACTTTTGGTGTGTACGTCTATTTATTTTATTTTTGCAAGGTGGTAAAAATCGCTGTTAAAACACACACTTATATATAATGCTGACCGTGTTCGTGCACAAATGGGTTTACTGGTGCCCATTGTTTTTTACGCGAAAAATTTTATATAGTTCTACTTTTGAGCCCACATCGGTTTCAATTGTGAATAACTCAAGGGCTCTAAACATATCCAGATGGTATGTGAGAAATTTTTAAAATAGCCTACACCTGTTGTGAACAACATATATTGGTGGTAATGTGAAAAAAGTTTAAAGGTTTGGACCCAGTTTTAACGAAGTTCCTTTCGCTTTTTTGTGACGTTTTATCAGTAGTGGTTTCATTTAAATATTGTAGAGTTAAATTATAAATTAACGATACTGTAATGATAAATTAACACTGATGTATTTTTTACTTATTTAAAATTTTTCACACTCATTGTATTGAAGAAAAATATAAATATTAAAAAGATATGAGACGACGCGTAAATGTCACTTGCCTGTACTTTTGTTAAGAGCTAGAATGGTTTCGAAAAAGAAAATAGCCAGCTTTTTTATTTTATGTTCTTCCGAAAGAGTGCAGGCTCCTGGCTGCCGATAAACGTTGCGTTTTTAGTGCATATCGCACCTTTACAGGAAAAATATTGATGTTTTATAATTTTTGGTGTTTTGTTTTTTCTAACTTAGAACGCTCTAAAACATGAAATTTATTGCCAGCTTTTTGTTTTAAAATAATGTGCCCGATGCTATTTTTTTTGTAAATAAATAAAGTTGTCAACAGTTAGTGTGTAATTTTAATATTATTTTATTTTTTTTTAATTAAGGTTGTCGCTTGGTTTCGCCTAACTGAAATACACTATATAAAATAAGAATGAATAATTATGTTTTTATTTTGTAATTGTTTGCATTTTGAAGTGGGGTCAGAAATAACGAATTGTACAACAGTGTGGAACGAACAGAAGATTAAGCCTAGATTATATTTTGTTTGAACATTTGCAGGATGTGGTGACATATAATGGCTATACTTGGAGAGTGGTGATAGTACTTTACGCATAGGTAGGCGAACTTTTTAATGGGATGTGTTTGAGCGTAATTTCTCCTGTGATTGTTCCGATGGAAATGTACTGTCATAATCCATGGTGACTTAAGGGGCGTGGCTGAATCGTTTGTCATTTGTTTTGTTTTAGAATGCTACAAAGTGTTTTCAATGCGAGTACAGTTTTTTAAATACTGAGCATTATCAAGTAAGTTGGTAAAATATTGATAGGAGCCTTGGAGGATTTTAGTAAAATGCTTTTTTCCCAGTTTCTATATGGCTGCAATTGCTTTAATTGAGGTTAAATTTAAATATATTTTGCCGTTAATATTGTTTAAGATGTACGGACATATGTAATTGTTTCCATGACATGGATTGGAGAACTTTTAAAGACCCCCGATAATTCTCATGGCCTGGTTTTGGCTTTTTAAGTTTATAGAGGTTACCTGAGCACTACTATATAAAGAAAGCTGGATAGTAATTCGCTACGTGTAATATTGAAGTATAAACGAACTAAATGTTATGGATGAACACCAATTACCGGTAATGTTTGAACGTTTAGAAACTTAGAGCTAGATACTGCAACTGCATTGATATGTTTCCCCATTTTATGTATGATAAAGATAGCGATAATTGTGGAAGGCCTGTTATAGACGCATGTTTAAGATGACGTCAGTTAAGTCATATGTCTACGTTTATCGTTGTTTTTGTTTCGGTGTATAATAATAATGGTAATAAAATGAAATATGTTTGAATGGAAAAAATAAAATGGTTTGAAATGAATTTTTTTTTATAAGAATTGGCACATTTTATAATAAAAAATTGTGGAGTGATACTATGTTTTATAGGTTTAAAAGTTTGAAGAAAATGTTTTAATTTTTTACCAAAATTTTCTGTAAAGGTGTGATGCGCATTAAAAAACAAACGTTCCGGTACCAGGTATTGATTTGTTTGGAAGGGATAGTTTTATTTTAAAGTCCAGCTTTTAAATTTCGTTTTCCAACATTGCCGGTTGTAAGGTGTGAAAAAAGTGTTCATTAACTACAATTTTTTGTTTTGTTTCCTGGAGACCCTTGGTTTTATGGGACAAAAAGTTCCTAAATGTACTTGGAATATTAGTTATTTTGTATAAGTTTGTTAAATCGGTTCAGTACTTTCACCGTGATGCGTGTTCACAGGGACAGAAAGACAGACAGGCAGACAGACAGACAAAAATTGTAAAAAGATTATTTTTGGCTTCTATATCGATAACAAAGTCTACCCCGATCAAAATTTTCAAAAAATATTTAATGTACAGATTTGACCTTGCTACAGTTTTATTATAGTATAGATAAGCAGTTACAGATAGTTCCATGGAGAGAGAGAACAGCATAACGATTTTTCCTTATGTAACGATTTCTGTCATTCCACTTCAACCGCAAGCCGCGATAAAAAACTTCGTTCCAAAAAAATCTATGGATATAATAATAAATACATGCGCATCATTTCAGGGACATTTAATTCCAAGCTTAACTCATAATGAGTTAATTAAAGAACTTATATACCGTACATATTTAAATATTTAATATCTAGAACCATTATGACTTAACAATGGGGTTTATCACCATATATAAAAATATAAAAGGAACATTGTGTATAACATGTTTAACAATGAATATCTCGATATTATATAGGTTATAGCTAATATTTACTTAGCAAAAACATGTTAAACGCACATGTCACTCACTCTATTTGAAAAATACTCCGGCCGTGGGTACACCTTTAGTATTGTGTTGCTATGTAGAAATAGTATTGAATCAGTATGTAAACAACATCAGTGTAGAAACGGCCGACGTTCCGTGAATCTCAAAGGGTGCCGTCAAAAGCATTGCCAATAAACAAACGCGTGCGAGCAACAGGTTTGTGGGAACTTTGACTTATACATTATGGTGGACGTACTTAAGTTAGCAGGGACCTCGAAGCCCCTTTTGAATTATTGTTTCAAATCCTAAGTCCTCGCTATTTACGTAAAATCTTTATTCTTTACTGTTTATGGTGTGAGTGAAGATAATGGAAAGATAAATGCGTTACAGTAAAAAATTACATTTTAATTGAATGTAAGTCGGATAGAATAGAAAGGAAACGCACGGATTACTTGAGCCCTGTATAGAAATATTTGAAAAAGTTCAAAAGGTAGTTTTATCAAATTATACCATAGTTTATATACATAGAGAGTCTATGTACTTTTATAGATATTTACAGAGAGCGAAATGGGTTACTAGGCGTCTATTTATTGTACCAACGTTTCCTTGATTGGTTTTTAGTTAACATGAGAAATGTATAGGTAAAGTGAAATGGGTAATTTTTTTGATAATTTGTGTAATTTTTTAATATACATTCATCATAGAAAGAGGAATAACATTTATTTATCACATATGTACAAAACACATAAATAAATCAAAAACTAAAGAGTAAAATCAAATAGTCAGTAATATTGACAGAAAGTGTGTGTTGGGTGTAAGACCTTTTTTATATTGGCTCCAAAGACATCTAACATACAAGTTATTACTAATTTCTGCTGTCGCGTGAATTATAATTAATGCTATATATTTACTTTGTTCATTTATCGATTCGTTTTATTTTATAACCCAAATGGGTTATAAAGTAAATATACATTCATTTATTTATTTTTTAAGATTAAAATTTTAAAGTGTAAAAAAGTAAACAATAAATTAAGAAATTATTAGATGATTTCAAATAAAACAGTAACTTAATAAAAAGCATAAGTAATTACGTTATTGCCTCCCTATATCTATTAGCTTGAGTCCGTCCACTGTGTCCGTTATTATTTGTAAAAATAATTTTACATCGTGTAAGTGCTCGCGAGATGTTGATTTTTTTTCTGTCTATTCAAGTTGACAGCAATAAATATAATAACTCAACACAGTCCTGAAGATTTGATATAAATAGTATATTTTATTGTGCTTTAGTAACGAAACAATTTTTATTTAGTTGTGAAATCTTCGTCACACTTTGACATTATTAATATATATGTTAAATATTATGTATCCATTAAGATTTTTTAAATTAATTAAAAATTGATATTATATATTAGCTGTGCCTTGCTATTTCAGACATTATAAAATACCGTACGTTCTAACCTTTATTTAGTATAGCCATCGCTACACTTTTAAGGGTTGTAGAATGATGTTAAATAGCTTATAAGTAACATTCCTCGATATATTAACTACTATTACAATTGTTGTTTTTATGTTTGTTACACTTTCACGCCTAAATCATTTATTATTGTGAAATTTTGCACACACGTTACACACGGATACAGAAAAATACTGTTCTCCGGGGACATGAAAAGCTAATTTACAACATTAACTCGAATGAAGAACAAACTCGTTTTTTAAAACTGTTTGGTATTTTGAGTTTAATAATATAAACAAAAAAGTGAATGCTTTAAAGACGAGAATGTACTCCCGTACATTTTTCTCAGTATCTTATGAATTATAATCTTTTGTGTTATTTAGTTTATTTCATACATCGAGTTCTTCAAAAACTTTTGACATTCTCGTTACAGACTTTTCATCGGCAATATTTACGTTCACGATGATTTCACAGCTCAGAAACTTTGAGTATTTTTTTCTGACAAGTGATTACAAATCGGTACTCTCTGAATCACCACTTGCATTGTTGTAGTTTCTTGACTTTGAAATTCAATTGCGTCGTACTACAATTCTTTAATAACATGAACTCCTGGTACGTATCATATTTATTGAGCTACCTATTTGCCGGTTTTTTTATGAATTAATTTAATTAGTCTCCTCAGACAGGCATCGTAACTGTGTTAATAATGTTTTCAAATGTATGTATACAATAAATGTATGTGATTATTTGTTTTAAAATAAATAATTACTATACACGAAAGTATTAAAATATAGAACGATCGAACAGTAAAATCGATGTACGTACGTTTATTATAAAAGCATTTTTTTAAACATCTGCAAGATATTCTGTTCTTAGGTACATAATATTGAAAGCTATCAGAAAAAATCTTTGGTGTGATTTTTTACATACGAGAGTAGAAAATCTTTGTCCATGGTAAAATTATACATCTAATAACAACTGCTCGTGACTTCGTCTTCAATCATTAATAATTAACATCAGAAATAAGTTACAGTATTTTTAACTACAGTGCACGTTACCGGAACACAGCAAAGTGGGCACTACTGCTTCTTAGCAGAAATAGGCATTTTGATAGGTGGTAGAGCCACGCTGAAGCTATTACTGGTTTCAGCATGAATGAGTCGGCTCGTCCGGGGTAGTACCACCCTCTCGCAGAAAACCGACGTGAAGTAACAGTGCTTGTATTGTTGCGTTTCGTTCGGTCAGTGAGAGCGTCGGAGGCCCAACTCCCTTCCCCTTCCTCCTCTCCTTTCCCCCTTCCCTTCCTCCCTCCTCTAACACAGGCTGGCAACGCACTTGCGACTCTCCTGGTGTTGCAAGTGTCTATGGACGGTGGTGATCACTTAACATCAGGTGACCCACCTGTCCGTTTGCTTCCTATGACGTAAAAAAAACAGTAATGTTCCTACAAACGAACCTTGTACAGGTAATACCACTCTTAGCAAATAAGTACAATTATTGAAGAGGAAACTTCTTTAGGCGCGTTAAGTACTTTTGGCAGAAGATAAAGTTATGATTTCGAGTCATGACATGCTAGTAAATGTGACTGATCGTAATGCGTTTACGCGGCTTGCGTCAGACTAGCGACGCGTAGTGTAACGGCCTGTGTACATCTAGTATTCATGTTTTATATTGAAACTAGCGGGCCCGGCATACGTTGTCCCGCCCTGATTATAAAAAAATCCGGGACAAATTATATACCAAAACGTTCCTCGTGAATCACTTTATCCACTGGTGAAAACCGCATAAAGATCCGTTCAGTAGTTTTTGAGTTTATCACGAACAGACAGACAGACGCGGTAGGGGACTTTGTTTTATACTATGTAATGATTATGCAGTCCATCATATGTTTGATTAATTAATAAACTCTATAAAAATGTATATAATTATTCTTCAGAGTGCCAATAGATGTGTAAAAGCAGATTTTGTTAATAATTTCAATATAAAAATTATGAAATTTAAAGAACCCATACTATAATCCATTTAAAGATCCAAAAGAGGACAAAGTTATTTAATTGTTTTCAGATTTCACTTCTGTCGGCAGTCCTTATGACTGACTCGACTTTTTTTTACATATTCATATTGTGCATTATATGATAATGTAAACTAGTATGTATTCAAGCGAAACTTGTAACGGAATGTGCACATTATTAACAGAAGAAAAACAGCGGAGGAATTGAATGATTTTTATTACATCGTTCAGACATTATTAGTGTAATATTAATTATTGTTTGTGTAAAAACTTGGATACTTTTATTACAAAACATTGAATTACTAATGGCAATATAATATAGATATGTCTAGCAATTATTTCGATCAACGAGAGTTCAGAATGCGCGCTGTACGGTGTAGACGCTAGACGCAATGGCGTCTATGCACCGATGGCCGTCCGCGTTCGTAATTCCGAAATAGGGATGAGATACAGAACTATCGATATTTCTGTGAAAATTTAAGTGAGTGATCATTGATACCAGATGGATATCGAAACACATAATTTAATAAATAAATAAGATTGGTAAACGAAAGCTGACCTCTTTAATGTTTCGTTTCCAAAAAAATAACTTACTGCTTGACTAAGGCTACCTTGTTAGACTTACATTCAAAGAGACTGATTCGGGCTAAAATCAAAAAAAAAAGTGTTAAAAACTAAAATATTTCGCTCTTATACAAGACAGCGATTTTCCTTGTAATAAAGCAAATTATTATAAATATTTCTAATACTTACAAACTTCAAGTTCGATGTAATTTACAAAAATATGTAAGGTAAAACAAGAAATATTAAATGGCACCACATCTTGACAAAATGTGTTCGAAGTGAAAGTATAAAATCTGGGCTCAATGTTTCCGGTTAGTTCCACACGGGTTTGTATAAGTCCTTATTGTCTGATCCTACTTCTAAATGTGGTAGGGAATTGTATATAATTAATTTCACCCATTGCTAATTTTTCATCTGTATTATGTTACTTATAATATATAATACCTATAATCGCACGGGCGACTAAGCATTTAGTAAAAAAAAAACTGGTTAAGGGTAAATCAGACTTATGCTAAGAATAGTGAACTAGAAACATACACTCAAAACTTTTTTGTACACACATACTAAAAATAATCTAAGGGTTTGGCGAAAAGCATACTAGGTTATTTTTTTATATTAAGGTTTTGTGCTTCGCTTTTTCTGTTTTCTTTGGTGAAGTGAAGCTTTTTAGGAGTAGGCTTTAAAATTCATATCGGCAACCTTCTTGTGTTACGATAAGTGGTGGGAGTAAACATTGTGTAGAGTATTAAAAACACCGGTTCTTGTCCCATCACTAAAGTTAAGCAACGTCGGGTGCAATCAATACTTGGATGGGTGACCACCTGGGAACACCGAGTAACGTTCACTATTTGTACTATTTTTCAATTAAAATGTTTTCCTGTAATCATTGATGAATAAAATGATGCACAATCTCAAATAAAAGTAACGCACAAAACCGTCCACAAAAAACTCACCGATATACCTACCTAACTAGTTATAGTTATACTTCAAACTTATGTTTTTGAATATTTAACTTTACGCGAATTATTTAAAGCTGTTTTTACAAAGCAGTGTATAAAAAGTACAAAGACACGAGTGACGAGAGACTATTTGAAATGAGCTCAGAATTCTCAATTGTGCACTCATTTTATGCCGACGGGTTTGAGACGTTGACGTTGAATCTTATATATCAGTGCCTATAATTAAAAAAAAATCTTTTTCAAACGAGTTTTTTATGTATGTGAGAGTGGTGACGATTTATCGAATATTACGCATTAATATTGATATCGATATACATTTTATTACAGTCGATAAATATTTAACATCTCTATATCGGGAACGGTGCATGCGACTCGAGCCGTCAGTACATAGTTTAGCATAATATTATTAGTCACATTTAGTTCATTTCTTAGTAGGGTAGTTACCCAAGCTTGTTCTAAGAGTTAAGTTGTAACATGTCAATTAAAATAAATATAGAATACAATCGATTGTAAACAGTGCATACTGTGGACTTGCGGCGCTCTAACTGACCGAACGAAACGCAACAATGCAAGTACTGTTACTTCCGTCGGTTTTCTGTGAGAGGGTGGTACTACCCCGGTCGAGCCGACCCATTCATGCTGACAATAGTAATAGCTTCAGCGTGGCTCTACCACCTACAAAAAATATAACGAATTGACAAATGTTATCTTATCCCAAAATATATAAAAATCCAGTGTCATGATGTTTGTCCACGATGAACGCCAACACTACTCTGACCTGATTTTCAATGACCTCAATATTTTTTATTTACAAATTAAATGATTTTCAGTGTTGATTATTGTTATTAATTGTAAGTTTCATCAGTCTCGAACAGATGGCGCTTTAAATTAGTTTGTGGACAGACAACCGTAGGACCGACTGTTATAGATATCTCATAGATAGCACCACGTTTCAATTTTTAATTTCTTTTTCTACTCCAGTTTACTTTATGGTGCACAGGTTTTATTAAATTCATGATTAATAACCGAGACACATATCTATACTAAATTTATAGGCGAGGAAAAGTATCTTATACTGCTCTGTTTGTCAACTGATTTTCTTTTTTCTTATTTTATATTTAATGAGAAGCTTTAGTATTATCTATGTCGAATATTTGGAAATAGATTTTTTCGTCGATGTGTCCTTGGCCTTTATTTATAAGTCTCTATTCGTCATACTGCAAGCTCCTTACAAACTACAATATTTGTACAATACTCAATAGAGATAATAATATATATAATATGCATTGACGCTACAAGAAAAAGCGCTTTAGAAGTGATGATTGCTTAATTGGTCGTGTTCGGACGCAGCGTCGATGGGAATAGGTTCGAATCATAAGGGAAACAGCTATAAGATCTTAATATGGTGGTATGGTTTTGGTTATGGCTAGCTACCATCTTCAAGTTGGAGATCTGTCACCAAGCACCTGTTGGTGTGTTCCGGCAGCTGCACTTGAGAGTCAGTCCCCTCTATGTTTAGCGTGTTTACCGTCTTAGACCACGTCCTTGTTTCATCAGATTCGTATTAAATGCACCGCGGTTGCTGAATGTTCGCCATCTTGCTCTTTTGTCTCGCTTTGGTTACGTTAGGTTAGACTTGCGAAAAAGGATAACGCGAGCTTGCCTCGGGCGAGCGCGGTGCATTTAATTCGAAACCTTTTTAAAACAAGTATTCAATACGTATTTAACTTTTTTTGTAATAACACCGGTAAAGTATAAAAAGGGCACACCTTATTATGGTCGAATTTCGAACAACGAACGACCACTAGTTTGTTTATCTTTATTAAGTAATCACGATTCATTACCGCAGTCTCTTTGATATACGAAGAACAAACAACCGTTACTTTAAACAATCAAATAAAAGTTAACACGAACAAAAAAAAATCGCCATCACACGCATACAAAACTGTTGAACTTTGCAAAACGCGACACTTTGTATTTATTCACTGTTCATCAAACAATGGCATGCAATACAAATACAAGGCTCATTTGTATTCGATGGTAGCGAATTGAACGATGAAATTTATGATAGTTTATTAATAGGAACCGTGTCATAATGATATCACGGTATTATGATTATGGCTATGCGGTTTTTGTACATGTGACTTGTGTTATATACATGTGACGCTGTCTATGAGCGTAGTGGATAACTGTTTAAATGGGAAAATATAATTTTATTTCATACATATAATATGCCTTTAGATATAAGACACATAATGATTTATTATAAATTACCAAACAGTAAATTATTTTAATTATAATATTGTTTACTCAGTTGGTTGTAACTTTAAATAACAGGGCGACGTGCAACGCTACTCAGTGCAGCTGATTGGCCGCTCGACTAGAACAGTGCATCGCCAAGAACGAATAAAAGGAGAGGGAATATCTATATTAACGAGGTACCATGCCGCGCGGCTCAGACGCGCGGTCGGCTCCTTACGCTGCAGTCGTTCTCTATGCGTCTAGCTACGCTAACGATAATTGAATACTTAAAGCTGTGAGCTAACATAAATAACAATCAATTGCCGAATGTATGCAAGCACAACATTTTAGGACGGCTGCGGCGATTTGGCTAATTATTTCTTTGTTATCTTTATAATTGTCAGAACAAGGATCGTGTGCAAAAGAAAGTTTTAAAATCGTAAGAAAATGGAAAAAAATGGATTAAAGAATCTACATATAAAAAGAGAGTAAGCAAGAAGTTAGTATAGGGAAGTTTTTAAAAATATTGACAAATTGATATTTAGGTTCAGTTACCATCTAATCTCATTACACGATCGTACTGTAAAACAATAATTTGCTCTCATTTTCTTCGTAAGTATATTATGGCAAAGCGTGACCAGGCAGCTAGAAGATCATAAAATAATAATTCATACTATATGAACGTTATATAGAGATTGTTGATGTAAAATCCTTCTAGCACGGTAGGGAAATATTTTTGCGACGGAAAGGGAAGGTTGGTTCTATTTATGGTTATGTGTAAGTACGCATAAGTGTCTGTATGGGTCTAGTAGTATATCAAAAAGAGTAAATATATATAGTTAAGTAATTATACCACGAGACTTCTTATACTATATAGTTCATGAGCATTCTCTTTCATGCATTCATTCATGATATATATATATATGTAAACATTCTATAACGTATTAAATTAGTTCAATTTGGTTGGGTCACCACAAAACCATTTATTCTTTCTCTTCCCTTCATATAACGATATCTCTTTATAACGAAGAGAATGCTTGGTCCCTTGAAATTCCTTATAAAGACTTTACACTGTATTTCACTTCCTTCGCGTGTCTACACTGACACATGCACTGTTTTTTTTTTCTTAGTCAGAGATTGTTTTTTTTATCTATTTTACATGCCTTTAAAGGTAAATATTTATCACGAAACACAAAGTATATAGTTAAGTCAAACGAATTGATCAATATTAAATTCATGTATGCTGCTACAAATTTGAAGCATCAGTCACCTAACAATTTAATTTCGGATGTGTGTCAGAGTGGTTTTGTTTCCATGCAAAGCATAAAGCGAATTATGTGGAAGTCTAATAAAGACAATTGGCATTAATAACTATAATCTCTAGGAATTCTAAAGAAATTAATCTCTATAAATAACAGTGCTAGATACTGTACTATCCCAATTCGTAAATGTGAAATCATAACGGTGACATCATTCTCCATTTTGCATGAATTTTGAACGAACGGCAAAAATAACTATGAGCAACCTGTATATAAATGATATAATAACGTCTAAATGCATTGTCATGTCATTCTTATAGTGTGGATTAATATGTGAACGATGGTGATGTCTGGAAATAACACCTTTCGTTGTTTTTATTTATAAATATTTAATATGAAAAAATAAACTCTATTGAGTTTCTTGCATATTCTTCTTGATGAATGGATTGTTTCTCCGAACCGGTGGTAGTTTTGACGTTCATAAAGGCTTTCTTAAAACCTAGATTGAACAAAATACTTTTGATTTTAACTCATTACTATCTAACTGCCTAACTAATGTTATAAATATGACATTGAATTTATTCGTTACGCTTTCACGCCGTAACTACTTAACCCATCATCATGCAGTTTTGTATACACATATTCAGAAGTCCAAGAAAAAACATAGGGCTTATTTTATCCAGAAATAATTTGTTGTTCCAAAGTGGCAGATCAAATCTAAATATTAACACGAGCGAAGCGGCGAGCAAACGCTAATAGCAGAGTAATTTTAAAACGTAACTGGTATTCTATGGTTGTAAAGTTTGAAATCTACACGAAGGCATACCTATTCTTGAATAAGGTTGTCTTTGGATAACATTGTCCCCGGCGGCGGCACTCGGCCGGCTGCTCCCGAACATAGGGGGGCCGAGTGTTGGGTGTCGCCGACTCTATATGGGAGTCGTGTGGGCGATGGCCGCCTACGGGGCACCAGTGTGGGCCGACGCCCTCGGTACCGACAACGTGGTGGCACTGAGGGCGGTCCGGGCATACCGCACAATGTCCTCGGCGGCGGCTTTTACGCTCGCCAGCCCCCTACCCTGGGAGCTGGAGGCGGGTGTCATCGCCGCCGTGTATGAGTACACTTCCGCCGGGCGGACCGTTGGGGCGGCTCTCCAAGGGGAGAAGCATAGAGCGATCCCTTGCCGCCCCCACAATACGGTCTGTCGGTACACCGTGGGGTTTTAGTCCGTGCGAGTCGGACATAACCCACCCTCTCCCCCGGGAGGGTGGCGTATCCACAAGGGATTTCCCCACGTAAAAAAAATGGATAACATTGTCCCAATTAGATCATTAAACCATTCCAAATTCATATTTTGAAACAAGTTGTGTATCCACTAAATAATATGATTAAGAACTTACCAAAATTATAAAAGTAAAGAAAAGAAAAACTAAAATATAAATTTAAAGAACGACCCGATCTCGCTTATGTTTTAATTGATAACTCAGAATGGCTGGACCGATTTTTATGACTTTTCATTTACTGGACTTGTCTCTACCACGAATAGCATAAAACAGCAGAAAAATTCGCGAAAAAAAATTGTGACGGACTTTTGTTTTGTAAGGAAAGGCATTTTGGATTATATCTCGAGAACGAATAGACGATTTCGATGAATTTATGTACGAAGTTCGGGTCAGCTAGTAGCTTATAAAAGATAAATATTCAAGTTAACGTGTGACTTCTCGTTTACAAGTCAGCCAAAATTAATATTAACACCACCAAAAATTCCCACTTAATATCATCCGATCGTCCAGAATATCACGTCATCCAATTTAATACAGTTCTCAGAGCGATCAACTAATCCAATTATTCGCTGGTCAAAGAATAACGTCACTTTTATCGCACGCGAAATCGTTTAAATCGAAATGAATTATATAAGTCAAGGATAATATTACTTTTGGATTGTTTTTATTTTATCCTCATAGTTTAGATACTAAACATCAATTATATTATAACTAAAAAGCTGTAGATACGTCATAAGCGCTTCTACAGTGCCTTGTTAAAACTTGCTTAGCTAGCTTATTTTTGACGGCTGCCCCGTCATTCCGCCTGTATCTAAGCAACATATAACTATTTATTATCTTACTTCCACATTTTACCTAAAACAGTGCGACGTTACAATATTCCTTTACGTATGTGTGCGTTATCGTGCCATTTGTTTTGCCAAAATATCGTGTAGGTAACGTACCTATCTACAACCTTTTAGTTATAATATCATTGCTAAAGATATAAATAGGTTTTTAAATTATAAATAGTGATAATATTTATTCACAATCGACATTTTCGTTATATGTGATGTCATTTATACTGTCCTCGCCAAAATTTTTAATCGTTCTAAATAAAGATGCACAGAACACATTAAAAGGCAATTTTACATTCCTATAATAATAATATTCTTAATAATAATATTCTAATAAAAATATATTAATGTTATTGAAGTGAAATTTCTTATGGGAGAGCTTTGAAATTCTGATCCGCAACCTTTTGACTAACAAAAAGTGGTGGGGATAAACACTGCGTCGGGTAGAGTAGGAGCGGTTGCTAGCTTGCCTTCGGGTATTGGAGAACAGTGAGACATAAGCTATTCTCGCTTTCTTTCTTTCTCGTTGTCCTTGGTTGCGTGTACTGCGTTCAGGTAGTGTGGCGATCATTGAATACAATCTATGCTATTTAAAAGTGATTGATAATCAAAATGTTTCTCTGTAATACAAAAGTTTCACTTCTAACGTGTGTCTTTACGATACACACTATTTTTTTTTGTATGAAACCCTTGACTATATTATGCACAAGCCCAAACTTTCCGCAATATTCAAAGCGGCCAAAAAGATTGACAAAGACTGTAGTTCCTGCTTGTGACGTAGTATAGGAAATCATAGCGCTGTAAGTACTAAAAATATAGACTGATAAAAAAACCGTTGAAAATAATATTTTAAGTGTTATAATATTTCCATGTGATTAAGTTTCGTATAAGTTATATGATACGAACAATTCCAATCGAACTGACAGACAATCGATATTACTTACGTATAATTTGATGAAGCTAAAATTATGTCTGTCGTTTTAAAATGAACCAGTTGTGAGATTAAATTATAAATGTGACATCTAGCTTAATTGTAAAAGAAATGATGCTTTGTTAGATAGTCAGGAATGGAACTACTTTGTACGGTTTATTTTTGATCATGCCGATCTATGACTAGACAACTGAACTTCTTGTGATATAATCTAGATTGAGTCTATATAAAAAAATATTTTATTTGTTTTTTTTTAATTAAAATCGTGAACCTGTGTTACGTATTTTTTCTTTTGCACCTGACGTTAACATACGGAATAAAACTTAATCGTGACTTGCTATTTCTTAACCAGTCGCCGAAGAAAAAGTCAAAAGGTTTTTGGTGCCGAATACTGCGTAATATAACAGAAATCTTCACCTGTAAACGACAAACAGTAACGAAAGCAATTATCAATAAATAGCATTGGCAAATTTGGTTTAATATTCTTGATACTGGAAGGATTAGAGCATTCAATTCAGATGTTAATATTGTCAGATAACTAGAATTGTCTTCATAGTTCGTATTAATTACAAATCGACATAATGAAAATGACATCTGGTGTAAAACTATTAAAATTACGAATTTATGAGCAACATAAAAACATTGATTTTCGTTAAATAGGAATGACAACATAATCAACATTATATTACAACGTCTTTTCTATTTTTTTCTCTTATTATTTGTTGGGCTTCTTTATTATTTACATATATAGCTATAGGTATTTTAAGTATTTTTTTTTTATGTTTGAGAGGTTTGAGCACAAAATAAGTACACTTGTATATTAGCCGGGAAACTTGAGGCCTGGCTGAAAACCAGCACCGTTTTTACAGGCGGCAGTACGCTCACGCCACTTCTCTTTGTCATAGTTTTATTTCTTTTATGTTTAAGGGTTTTTTCTGTGCATTTATTTATGACTATGTCAATAAATTTCTGTCTTTCTTAATTCGTACGCATTTAGTCAAGTTACTATAGTTTGGGCGAATAGTATTACAACACACTACTGAATCCATATGACACTGGCGTTGAGAATGTTGCTATAGATGTATGAATATTATTCCCTAAATATTCCTAACTTTTATTTCTAATTCATCTTGTTTAAGGAAACACGATAACTAACAACAAAGGTGGTACAGCCACCTACAGCTACAGATGGTAGAGCCACGCTGAAGCTATTACTGGTTTCAGCATGAATGAGTCGGCTCGCCCGGGCTAGTACCACCCTCTCGCAGAAAACCGAGGTGAAGTAACAGTGCTTGCATTGTTGCGTTTCGTTCGGTCAACGAGAGCGCCAGATAACCCACCTCCCCTCCTCCTCCCTCAAACACAGGGTAGCAACGCACTTGCGACGCTTCTGTCTATGGACGGTGGTGATCACTTAACATCAGGTGACGCAACTATTAGTTTGCCTCATATGATATATAAAAAAAACCAAGGAAATGGAATAACAAAATATTTCAGCCGTAGACTCTACAAACTTAAAGAGCTATCGACGACTGTGCTTTATTTAATCAAGTTATTACTTTTCTTCTTAGTTCGTTTAATATAAGAACACTAGCTTCTGCCCACGACTTCGTCCGCGTGGAATAGTTACTTTGGGTTAACGCTAACACGCATCAATAGCTCTCAAAAGGAAAGAAAATGAATTTTTGAAACATTCTTCCTTGATGCTCCGCTCCTATTAACGTTAGTGTGATGATATATAGCCTATAGTCTTCCTCGATAAATGAGCTATGTAACACTGAAAGAATTTTGAAATCGGACAAGTAATTCCTGAGATTAGCGCGTTCAAGCAAACAAATTCTTTAGCTTTATAATATTAGTATAGATTTCTCAATAATAGAGAATTCTTCCTTGTGTTCCTTATCATCAACCGTTACAAACGTTAGTGTTACTGATGTCGAAAGAAACCACCTTTATATTGATGTATAATTTTTTTTTCACAGAAAATATAAACTTCATACAAAATAAACATATCAATGTAAAATGGGATGTTGCAAAGGTTCAGATAGTTTATTGGTGAGTCATGCGGCCGCGTAAATTGCTAAGCATCAAATACATGCCCGAAATACCGTCCGGCCGGGTGGCATAACACAAATATTTTTTCAACACACACTCTAACGTTATCTTTCAAATAGTTTCAATAGCACTAGCGATGTTTAGTCCGGTTGATTGATTGCCTATCCAGATTTTTTAGTGTTCCTGCGCTCGCCCACAGAGGTTAACGGCATGGCGAGTGTACACATAGATTTGGGCTCTGAGAGTGTTGCCGCGTGACTATTCCGATATTACTTTTATATGTAGTATACACAACGACAATTTAACGATGCTTAGTAGTGAAATACTTTTATTTTAAAAGTACAAAGTCAAGTATATTGGTCCCGCTAATGATAAGCATAGTATGAAACTGGGATTTTTGGCGGAAACAACATATTTGGAATCTAGCGAGATGTATTAGTTCCATTTACTTATATCTATACTAATATTATAATGAGGTAAAGTTTGTGAATTTGTGACGTTGTAGGGGGTAATCTCAGGAACGACTAGTCCGATTTGAAAAATTCTTTCAGTGTTATATAGCTCATTTATCAAGGAAGGCTATCGTCACGCTAAGACCAATGAAAAATGTTTCAAAATCGTTATTTTTTCCTCTTGAGAGCTTCCGCTGCATGTTAGCGTTAGCCCAAAGTAACTATTCCACGCGGACGGAGTCGCGGGCAGATGCTAGTTTCTTAATAAATAAACAAAGGATAATGTTACTGAAAAAAAATACAGTCGAATTAAATATTATAGTGGAAGCTACTTCGTACTTCCGCCTGGAATAGATTGGCGGCTACCACGTCTTACTGCAACAAAAAACGTTTGATTTTACTTGTCCGAGAGTATCTGAAAAAGTTACCCCTGAAACTAGTAATAGAGAAAGAGCGACATATTAGTAACTAAAACAATAAAAAGAATTGAAAACGCGTTCCTTGGTTGACGGTTGACACTGTTAGTATAATTCAAACCGACGTCCATCGATGCTGTGTCCGAAAACGCTATGAAGAATGCTATCATCACTTCAGAAATATTTTAGTATTAACTTTTGACAAGAATTTCACACGACCTTAAGAGGTTACGTGGCCGAATGTAGTAACAAAACTAAGCCTTGATTGTCTCAGGGCCTTAAGTATTACATGCGGAATACATCTATAAAAGATCATCAGCTGAGTGCCCCTTAGTAGTCCGGTGAAGCTGTTATATAAGGCCTTGCTAGGCCAATAGCGTAGTCAAGTCGAAAAAGAAAAACATCTATAAAAACTTGAGTGTGTTAATTAGTAAGCTAAATGGGTAGATTACTACCACTATGCTGTGGTATGTGATGTGTTTCTTCATTAAAAGCTTAAGCTCTTTGTAGTGTGGGAATTCAAATCGATTAACAGAGTGTTAGGATAACGGTAATTCGGTAAGTAAGATCGGTATTTCTATAGATGAATTGCAATCTTTTGCGTTATATCTACTAGATGAATGGCCCCGGCTTCGCACTGACGAAGAAAATTAAAACAAATCTTCCCTTTCTTCATTTCTGCAGACTTTCTTGGTCCGCACTTTTTTTCAGCTTTAGTTTATTTTATTCATCATTTAAAAAAAACATTTTAATTGTGAGCTAGTTTGAATTTTTAATAGATATTATTGCCTTTATGGCGGCTTCATTCTCATCTTTTACAGCTATTTTAAAATTATAATCCACAATTTCCCGCGCCGGAGCGTCCACAGCCCGATGGATGAACCTACTAATTGCGTCGTCAGTCACGTCGGTATAGTAGACACAAGTGTCGGTGTGTTGGGATATTGCTATTATAGAATGTGAAACGCCATCGTGGATTTTCATCCTTCTGCCTTTTGTTTGCAGGATCACCACCGATTTGAAGGTTAACTCCTAGTATTCATGGACTGTCAGGACGAGTATCTTGGTCTTGCATTTACGCAACACGATGCGAATGTAGATTTGTTTTTTACGCTTTCACTCTTTAACTAATTAACCGATTATCATAAAATTTCATACACGGTATCAGGGGTACAGAAGCGGTCATTGGGTACATACATTTTGTTCCTAAAAACATTAGTGTTCCCTAAGGGAGTTGGCAAAAGCTAGTAGAACATATTTACATATCTCTGCATCAATTTAATAATTTTATACGATTTACGTATCATCAAGGAAGCATGAACAAAAACTTATATAGTTTTTAAATAACAATAGATATGTTATGAATTAATATTTTATCGTTTTGGCCTTTACTGGAATTTGTCACCGAAACCCACGCAATACACATCCGCGTATGACAATATCGGATAAGAACCAACTGTTAGAGTTTCGCGTTCGATGGAACTATTTGTTAGAAATCACTCTATATTATAAAACAAAGTCCTTCGCCGCGACTGTATGTCTCTCTATTCGCGATAAACTTATAAACTACTGAATGGACATGAGGTTTTCACCAGTAGATAAAGTGATTCATGAGGAAGGTTTAGATATATAATTTGTCAAGGTCTTTTTTATTATCAGGGCGGGATAACGTCCGCCGTGTCCGCCAGTTATAAATATTTAGGCTAAAATATGTAAATTCTTAAATCCTATTTAATTAATTTTACTAATAGTCTCGCGGTTGTCGTATTTCGACTGTAAAATGGGGTACAAACATATGTATTGTACGAATATTGTCGTTGATCGTGAAGAAGAAACAAAGACATGAAGAGACAAATATAAGAAAAAAAAAACACTATTTATATTTTTGATAATTGTGAGGATTCATACGAATGATGCTCTTCCAAACTATATTTAATAACGTCAATCTGTTGGTATCCCACTGCTAGGCAAATGCGAAAGTGTACGACGGACAACAGATTTTAAAATATAATTATCACTTTGCCTCATAGATGGCTAAATTATACAAGAGTTCAAGTGTTTATTACTTTATTTCAAGGATTATAGTTGTATTATATTTATTGATAGCTGACCCCTCTGAATTCGTTCTTTCAACGGTTTCTCGGGAATAACGACTTTATCTAGTTTAATTTTCCTTCGTTTTCTTATGTTATTTCGTTATTATAACCTTATATAGCATAAATCTATAAAAATCATCTATCTACTAGCAAATGCTTCGTCAAAATCGATTAACTAGCGTTGAATTAACCCGGAAAACAACACACATTACTATTTTATTTACATGTGTAAAGTTTATTGTGTTCTTAGAAATATATAGGAATACAATAAATAATGTATTCTAAGCTTAAACCGCATAATTTTTTTGTTAACGAAACACGAAACAAAATGCGCATTGCGAAGTAGCCCGTGTGTCTATCGATCGGTCACGGCTATTTCTATTGACTCGTTCTAGACGTTTAGTCTCGCTGCAGGAAACAATATAAATTCACAATTCAAGTTCTGTTCACATCATAAACTATTTATATAACAGGATTTATTTATGTTACATGCAAAATCGATGATGGGGGTTTTTACAATGTTTCTGATTGTTTTTTCATTAACTTCTTCCGTCGGTTTTATGTATTCATCTGTCGATGAGTGTTACATTTCTTAATTTCCAAATTACTGCTGCATATTACAAAAGGCAACGTCTGTTTCTTTGAATATTTTGAACTCGAAAACCGGTGAACCGATTAAAATACAGTCCTTGTCAATCTTTTTGGCCGCTCTGAACATAGCCGTAAGTTTGGGCTTAAACGTAATATAATCAAGAATATAATTCGAAACAAAGTTAAAATATGATAGTAGGAATTTAAAATTAGCATTTATTTATCCTTAAGTAGTCTCTATGTTATACGTATAATATAATACGTATTAATACCTAAATTCGTGCTTTGCGCAACTATATTCAGAGGGGTCAAAAAATTTGACGTGGACTGTAAGTCTTTTTTGGACAACAATATAGTCTCTGAACATTTTTATTGTACGTTTTGCTACACTACGTGATATATGAAGGATGTTAATCAAGTCTAAACGATTGTTTAGAATGGAAATTATTTAAAAAAAACGACATAAATACGACATATATACGGAAATTACAGTAACCGTTTTTAGATAACAAAGCAAACTAAAAACGCTGAACATTAATGATAAATTAATTTGTACATCACAGTTACCTCAGCTCTGTACTACTCTGAATTTTTGATCCGATGATGGCTTAGATGATAACGTGTTCGGAAATAGCATCGAGGGATGTAGGTTCGAATCCTTGCAACTTAGTCAGAGCTTCTGGCGAAAGGAAACATCTTGATGAAGCCAAACCATGATGGTAGTTATTTTTTATTTCTAGAATTGACTATGCTATTAGCCTTGCGACCTTTACAGCTTCACCGAACTACTAAGGCGAGCGCTTAAGGCACTCAGCCGATTTTGTTTAGGGAACATACTCAAGGGCGCACGGCACATCTCGGCTTGGGCTGTTACCGAAAAATCTCCCGATCTGCCCTAGCTACACTATTCTAAGCTATTCATACATATATTCGTTTGTGAGTCGTGCAATTGAAATTGCATGATTCACAAACGCGTACGTGTATATCGGAAATGAGATGATGGTAGTGTTTTTCAAGTCCGTATGGCTGGCTACCACCTCCAAGTTGAAATTCTGTCGCCAAGCACCAGTTGGTGTGTTCCGGCAGCTGCACTTGAGAGCCAGTCTCATCTAAGTTTAGCGTGTTTACCATTTTATAGCATACTGTCATTTAGCATCAGATGTGATTGTGGACAAATGCTAAAACCTATCTATACTTACTAATATTATAAAACTGAAGAGTCTGTTTGCTTGAACGCGCTAATCTCAGGAACTACTAGTCCGATTTGAAAAATTCTTTCAGTGTTAGATGCTCATTTATTGGCTCATTATCGTCACGCTAAGACCAGTAGGAGCGACGCAGCAATGAAGAATGTTTCAAAATCGTTTTTTTCTCTTTTTGAGAGCTTCCACTTCGTGTTAGCGTTAGCCCAAAGTAAATATTCCACGCGGATAAAGTTGCAGGCAGACGTTAGTAAAATATAAAAAAGTTTAATCTCATGCTACCTAAGAAATCTTATACTAACTAATATTATAAATACGAATGTATGCTTGTTTATTTGTTACGCTTTCCCGCCTTAACTACTCAACCAATTAATTATGATGTTTTGTATACATCTACCAGAAGTACAGAAAAAGACAGAGTATATTTCGTCCCGAAAAATTACCAATCCCGACGCTATATGACGCCAGCTCAAACCTATATTAAAGCGAGTAAAATCAGTAATTAAGGGTTGGAATGATAGCCAATTTCATAGACGTCATAATTCTGATAAGGTATTTTCATGTTCGTAAACTATTTTGGACTTTTATGAATGATACACTATGACAATATACGAAACGCGATAATTTGCTAATCAGAAAGTCAAAAATACTCCAATACCAAGAGTGTGGGCGTGGTTGGCCAATAAATCAATGATTGTTTGATGCTGTGTTTAGATCACTCGATACAGATTCGAAGACGAGAGAGTTAGATGTGCGAGTGACCAAGTATAAATTCTACGACACTCCTTAAATTGCTTTTATCGCAGTCCATTCAAATGAAAACAGGCTTAGATGAGAAAGATACGTAATTTTCAGCAATTAAGAGTGCGAGCAAGATGGAGAATATCTTCGTACTATAAAACTTTTACAGTTAACTAGCAACCGCTTGCGATTACGTCCGCGTTAAGCTATAATATAAAACTAAATAAGAATAAAATATACCCTAAAGCTACCTAGTGACTTACAGTAACATGCTTGAAGTAAAACATCTGTTGCTACGCCTTGGCAGTAAGATCGACCAATAAGCCGTCACGACAAACGACATTACGCTCGATTATGCCGTCATGCCCCCTCTATACTAACTCCTTCGACTTCTTTGTCTATGTGTGCACGTATACCATACAATTTGTTGCTTGGTATGGTAAAACGCTAAATCTACGGTGGAACTAGCTTTTATGTGCAAGTGCTGGCATATATCTGCAGGTTTAAAGCAACAGATTTTCAAATGAAAGGTGGTAGCTAATCACTGTTGTGCTAGGCGGCATTAGCAAAAGCCATATCACCATTAGAAAAACACACTACAATAAAGACTTCAGTGTGCAAACTTTCGTCATGATCGTTCTAACGATGGTATGTTTTAAAACAACCGTTTTTTATAATATTTGTTCAGAAGATATTTTTTTAATCTAGGTACCGTTAATAACACAATTATAATTCACCATTAACATATTGAATAGACATTATAACTAGTAGGGTAGTAGAAGTTAATTAACTTTACTATATATTAACTAGGTATCAAACGAGGCATAAAACCAAATAGAAAATCGAATATATAACCATGACATAAACATGTGGGCGCGGCAGGACAATGCGTAATATGAAGCCTTTAGCAATTCAGCCGATACAAGCGGCCCGTGAAAGTCTTGTGGGTCGTACATATATGGCAACAATATTTAGATGCTTATACGACGATTGTTCTGCTAACCTTTGATGTATTCATAGACTGTGGGTGGTTTATTGCATCGATTTCACAAAATTGACACTCAACACTAGTCACATTGTGATTATCATATGTATTACAGATAAATATATAGGACGTAGGGTTTTGACGAAAACTTTTTGGTAATTTTTTACATCATAGGGCCAAAGTAACTGACACATGTACTGGCGAGATTATAGATAGTAATTGTAGATTTGTGACGCCAGCATAGAACGACTAGTATATTGCTCCCGCAACTACGTCTGTGTTTCTAACTTTAAAGATGAACTAGCGGACCCGGCAGACGTTGTCCCGCCATGACTATAAAAAAAATCCTGAACAAATTATATACCAATCGTGAATCACTCTATCCACTGGTGAAAACCGCATAAAGATCCGTTCAGTAGTTTTTGAGTTTATCGCGAACAGACAGACAGACAGACACGGTAGGGGACTTTGTTTTATACTATGTAATGATACACAATAGGTAGGGGCATTGTCTTCATGTAATTCTAATCGATTTATCCGACTTATCGAGTTCTCATCGTCATATTTTGTTGATATAGAATGATATCTTCATAAATTGTAATATATAAGTTATGTTTAAAAGTACTTTATATTGTTTTCCTCCAAACACATTCAATAGTTATTGCGTGAGAGAGTAATACACATCCGTACATCCTCACAAACTTTCTCAATGATTTATTTCTTGTTATGGGTCGTCAACATGAAGTACATACACTTGCAAATATATTAATAGTAACACTTTTTAATTAAATATAAATGCAGTCATATTTAGACTCAACCACAGCATGCTCCAACAATAAATATAATTTTAATAAAACTGAATATTGAACTATTTTAGATTTAACATAAATAATACAAATACTATAAAATTGCAACAGAAAGAAAAAAAACACTAATTGTTACTCTAAAACCCTATAAAATATTATAAAAGCTAACAAACAAAAGAAAGCGAAAAAAAATACTGAAATCAATTAATACTGTATTTTATGAATAGACTGATATGACTCTACCGCTTTTTTTTTCGAATTGACTACGCTATTGACCTAGCAAGGTCTTAACAGCTTCACCGGACTACGACTCTACCACTGTTTTGAATTTATATCGTTTAGTTGAGATAATTATAATGTTTATAGGATTGTCTTGTACATACTGGGCTAACTAGCATTGAAGATTAGTAACGAAAACCATACCCTTCTAGCTCGATCAGCACAAGCATAACCTCCAGCTCGTTCGCTGACCCAAAGATACTACGTATAAAACCGTTAGGTTCTTTTCATAATTTACCAAAGGCAACCGAATGCGCGCCGAGCAAGCCTGAACAAATATTTGCCAAATTCAAGACAGCTTTTATGGTGCCGTGTCCCAAATTTTTCAGTTAACTTTTAATTAACTGATGGATATTAAGATCGCTCTCGCATGAGAATTAGGTTTCTTGACTACAGTCTTTGAAGCACTAACTAGATGATTTACGATTCCATAATAAAGTATGGTCCGCAGCGAAAGTAAATATAATATTAACGATTTTTTATTTAATAATAGCTGTGCCCGCGTCTTCGTCCACGTGGAACCTGATGTACAAAACAATGACTAATAAAGTTATCTGAACGTATTTAGTCCATTCGCTTATCTGCTTTTTTCTCATACTTAAGGCGCCATTAAAATTACAATAACTTTTGATAGAGTGGACTGATTTTAATTAAATAAAAACTAAATAACTCCTAAGCATATGCTTTATGATTTTCTTATATGTGGTTTTATTGTGAACCCAGTGCTTTAGTAATAATGCCTTTTCATACAAAAAGACAGACAGATAGATAGACACACAGACATTTCTGAAAGTGATTGAAATGTATTATTACTTATTCCGACACCGGCAACAATTTTTTTCACGAAAATCGAAAAAGTACAGACACATTAGAATTACATTCTTGTTATATGTATAGATAGATTTTTTGGTATGAAATACCATATAACAGTATCGTATAATATTCTATGTCCTTTCATGTACATCTGTGGTGGTAGGGTGTCTGTACCCGACTGGATCGCGACCACCGTACACCAGGTGGAACACCCGCCATAGTGACACGTTTGGGCGTGTCGCGTTCGGGGATGAGGGGGTGTATACCAGAAAGGGGGGGGGGGGTGTCCCTGGGGGGGTCTGTTTTGGGGGGGGGAGGGAGGGGGGGGCGGGGAGAAAAAATATTTTTTTTGGGGGGTTCTTTTTTTTTTTGGTTTTATTTTCTAACAAGAAAGAAAAGAAAAATTACTTAGACGAAAAAAAAAAAAAAATCTGGCAACGTGTAAGGAAAATTTAATGAAAGTCGTTTGCTTAGTTAACGTACACAAACGTAAGAATCAAAACTGACATTCGAATTTATAACATTAGTTACTATTAAAATAAAGCAAAGCTTAAAAACGTCTACTTATATATCTATACGGATATTATAAAGCTGAAATATTTGTTTGGTTGAACGCGCTAATTTCTAAGACTACTGGTTCGATTTGAAAAATTCTTTCAGTGTTAGATAGCTTATTTATCGGGAGAGGCTATAGGCTGTATATCATGACGCTAGACCAATAGGAGCGGAGCACCAATGAAGAATGTTTCAAATTCAGGGTTATCGTACGTATTATTTGTTTGATTATTCCCAGTGGACTGTATTTTCTTGTAATAAAAGGCTTTTAGCTGGTTTTTTAATCTTATAATGAGACAAAACTAGGAAAGGGTACAGAGATGTTCACTGGTGTAGACGCAGACACAAAGAGAATTACCACAGAGTAAATCATACTTATGTAGCTTATCATAGACTATTTAAGTAGCAAACTGTTACTATATATATGTATATATATATATATATATATATATATATAAATCTCCAACATTATTTTAAAATATTTTCACTTTCTACGTAAACTAAGTCGCGATTTAAAGCTAGCGTTAGCCCATAGTAACTATTCCATGCGGACGAAGACGCGGGCAGAAGCTAGTGTCAGTAATATATACAATTGAATAGTTTATCCTCTCGAACACATTTAGCAGATGTAAACACGTCACCACACCATTTCTGTTTCTTTTGTTGACTGTATTTGTCGAAGCAGAACTCAAATATTATTTAAAACCGGCGCGGCGTATATGATGTGGCTCCCGCTTTAATTATCTGTTTAGGCACTGCCGTTATTGTATTTAATTCGGCCCATACTTCTTTATATTCTGTACGCTTAATGATATTGCAATTCGATTATAAGGTTATAATAGTCTATACAAATTAAAAAAAAAAGTATATGTTTAACCAAAAAACACGTTTTAATAGGTAATCGAACTAAAAAATAGAAAATAGTCTTCTAATATGGATTTCTTCTAAATTTACTATAGAGATATGATGATATTGATGATTGTTCCGACCGATTTCGGCCATGGCGACCATTCTGACCCCTAATCACTCAGAGTCCAATAGTAGAAGTGGTCAGACATGCAGGATATATTAAGGTGCACGAGTGTACGCGCAAGACACAGGTGCACATACTCGTCCTTCTTCTTCTAGACCCAGTGGAACGGGGACCGTTACGACCGCAGAAGAACTCTGACAGATGGTACAGTATTCGGGTGAGAAAGTACACGGGGTCAGTACTATCACGCACTCCCTTAATCACGTTTTACGATACCCACAGGAAGATATGGGGTGGTGCTATTCTACTCTGCCGGCACCACACGGCCGTATATAGGGATATAAAGTTGAGTGATTTATAATTAAAAAAAAAACACACAAAATAAGAAGTAACTCATCAAAAACATAATTAATTTGCTTCTAAAAAATGTTAAATATTCGACCTTTTGGTACATCATATGAGACAACAGGTTTTCATTAAAACGGGACTTTAATTCATTATTTCTTAACTAGCGGGCCCGGCAGACGTTGTCCTGCCCTGATTATAAAAAAATCCTTGACAAATTATATACCAAAACGTTCCTCATGAATCAGTTTATCTACTGGTGAAACCCGCATGAAAATCCGTTCAGTAGTTTTTGAGTTTATAGCGAACAGACAAACAGACAGACGCGGTAGGGGTCTTCATTTTATATTATGTAATGATCAATAAATTTTGATTTATTCATCCAATTAATTATTTATTTTTATATAATTAATGATTAAATTATTATCTAAGCTACGTAATGAGCTATAATCTAGAAATTGCAGATTGCTTATACTCAGAGGATAAAACAAAATTTCAACATTATCTTTTACAATTTTTAATCGCTCATCAACAAAAAAGAGTTCCCAGTAGCTGGTCTTCTTTAATTAAAAAATAGACAGAACTAATTGGTCTGAACCTAGACAGGTCACGGATGGACAGATCTAGAATTCGTTCGTTTTAATCAATTGGAACCGAAACGTTCCAGTCGACTGGCCCGTGCGTCGAACCCTGGACGAGGTATGCCTAAACAGCGCTGGAAATACAGTAACTCACGCTTTGTTTCTCGTCTGAGGTTAATGACTTGTTTTTGATCGACTATTAAGAGAAAGTATCTTAAGGTGTTGAGATGTTTCTAGAAGATTCCTCTAACATCGAAATATTATTCCGAAATTGTGAATTTTAATCCTGTGGTAATATTATTAGCAAAACACATATGCTTGAATATAATATCATTCAATGCTACCTTATTTCAAACAAGCTCCAGCCTGTAATATTCAACCCTCTGGGAAAATTAGAAATATTGGTCCTGCAAATCCGGGAGTCGAGACTTTTTTTACGAAATTTCTTCCTCTTTTTTCGAATCTTTTTTCAAATTTGCAAAATCTTTATTAGTTTTTGAGATATTTGGAAAAAACTAAACCCCCCTTTTTTTTAGTTAATTGTTAATAACTTTTGCAATTTTTGCAAGCGGAACTTCATTTTTTTTTAAATCATCTAGATGCCATTCCGAATCGGATGACACCTCAATCATAATTTTCGGAGACTGCTGAAAAAAGTTGACCAAAAAGGCGCTTGCTGACTAGACTATAACCTCTTTCTTGTAAAATAGTTGTTGTTTCATGAGATTTTTTTTAATCTGTAATAATTGTGAGCTGTTCTTAATTTTTTGAATTATAATACTATATTTACTATTTAACGCCTGTAATATACAGTTTGTATTTTTAAGTTATGTCTGTTAAGTTTCAACTTTACTGCTCAACCCGTATAAAAAGCCCGGTAGCCATCAATTTGTTAGTAAAAGTCTTGTCAAAATAAGTTAAGCCGTTTTGTAGATTAATTTGTTTGAACAAACAAAAATTACTTCAAATTTATTTATATGTGTATAAAAATGTATATGTTTGAGTCGTTACATTACAAAATAAGTTAAATCAAATTTAGCCGTTCCTAATATTTTAGTTTTTTTCAAGATCTTGAAATTTTGTAGGTGTAAAATATGAAGATATGTATATATATATACTAGCGGACCGGACGGACGTTGTCCTGCCTTGATAATAAAAAAAATCTAAAATTCAACCGCAGCGCCACCTACCGGGTCCAATTGTGAATCTAAACGATCCTCGGATCCACTGAAACACGCACACAAAATTTCATCAAAATCGGTTCAGCCGTTTAGGAGGAGCTCGGTGACATACACACGTACAGAAGAAATTTATATATAAAGATGAAAAAAAAACTTGTGAAAAGCAAAAGCTATGTTCTCGGCGTATAAAAACTGGAAGTCTTAAAAAAATAAACATGTCGATTAAAATTGGATTTAGGTCATTTTGAAACGTAACGACTCATTTGTAGATATCAGTTCTACAAATGAGTTCTCGTATAGGGATTGTTAATAATTAATAATGTATGTAGTTGGTACATAGTTCTATGAAAGTCTATATTATGTTTCGAAACAGAGTCGTACAAGAAGTTAAAGTAAGAAAGTGTTAAGTGTGAAAGTAGACGTATACCTAGAAGGAGATGATCGCAAAGTGATGGATTTAATGAAGAATATTATGTACTAGCGGGCCCGGCTGACGTTGTCCCGCCCTGATTACCCCCCGCAACCCCCCTTGTGGGTGGAATTTCGTAAAATCCGTTCTTAGCTGACCTCTACTCGGCGAAAGGAATATTCCTACCATATTTCAAGTCGCTACGCCTTATGGTTCCAGAGATATCGTGATGAGTCAATATATAGGTGGGAATCTCTTATATATATATAGATAGATTAAAGAAGTGAATACTGTAATGATAGAAATGATAATAACATAGTTGTTAGCGTGTTCGAATCCTTGAAAATATCGTGACAAACATAGTCCGTGTTATTACAAAAAAGATAAATACGTATTGAATACTTGCTTTAAAAAAGTCTGGGTAATTTCGTATTAAAGGCACCGCGCTCGTCGACCGCTGCCGCGGCGAGCTCGCGTTATCCTTTTTCGCAAGTCTAACCTAACTTAACCAAACAGAAATAACAGAGCAAGATGTCGAACGTTCGGTGAGCGCGGTGCATTTAATACGTAAGTAACGGTAAAACATAGATTATGAAAAGAAGTTTAAGTGTAATAAGTGTATAGGGTGATATAGGTTCTACTATAAATATAAAGAAAGTTAAATACTTCTCGAAGACAGAAGAGATTTGTACCATTAATTCTAGTTATCCTATTCATAGTATAGCTCCGTAGATATATACTGTATTTAGAAGTAGTATCTGATGTGTTAAGTATAGATGGTCGTTAAATTTAATAAACAGCATCCCTTCGCGTCCCGGGAGGTCTTGTCCGCGTGTGGTATGAAACAACCCGCAGGGCATCAAATATAAGGAGGCGGTGACACGACTTAACTCTTACCCTTTCACGACCAAAAATCGTGTGTAATTTGTCCCCACATTGATTTTTTTGTTTAACGTATAATTATAGAATTTGGTTTCGAAGAAATTTATTTATCGAACCCACAACATTTTTTTTTATAAAACGTACTTCTCTTTTCAAGCTTTATTTATACCGTTTGAGAAACTAAGCAAATCATACGCTGACCGTAAAAGGCCAGATGTTTGGTTTATCAGTTTATCATATAAATGGCAAAAGTTCAAATCACTCGTGCGAAGAATTGACTCGTAGAAATTTATGGCATGAAATGTAACGTGGACGGATATTATCTAGTTAAAAGTAGAAAGCTTTTATAGTACTTTCGTATTAAATGCACCGCGCTCGCTGACCGCTGCCGCGGTCGGCTAACGTTATATTTTTACGCAAGTCTAACATCGCCCAACCCAACCGAGAGAAAACCGTTTTGTTTTAACTTAAAAATCATCAAGTTTTCTTTTATATTGGCTTGTAGTTTATTAAGATAATAACAGTGAGATGAATATCTGAATTTAATTTTAAAATTAGGTAACACGTGTGGAGTCGTCAAAACATGAATATTTTGTCGTTTGAGAGTATTTTCCCACGTAGATCATGATGCTCTTATATGTTACGGCAATTTTACTGCTCTGAAAGTTGATATGTTTGAAAATAAATTATTTGGGAATGTAAAACAACTCAACGTACGTACGTAACAATATCTAAATTTATAATTCTTGCATAAAAAATTGGATATTTCCGAGTTATCAAAATTCAGTCACGGATATCCTTTGAATAATACGAACTGATACCAGAGGCCCGAGGCGCACGAGCTCCAAAATTAGTCCCTCGTTTAATGCTAATCTCTCATTATAATATTATCGATACAAATGCACATTGAAATAGAAAATCTTAATGTGAATTTTGTTACTTTACGAATAAGTTCAAGCATTTACCTTCACTATTGATCTGGCTGGTCGAAAGCCTAATTCATCAATTTATTTTCAATATTATTATAGCTTTATTGCCTAAGTCTTTAACTTGGTGATCATTGAATCTAATGTTTTGTTTTTAATTTAGTTTGCTGTTTCCAAAGTTTTGGCCGTAAAAATCTCGGAAAAATTAGTTCAGTTCTTTGAACTCTTGGGTATACAATTAACAACTGGATTTTATTTACATGTATTGATAGTTTATCTATTATTTCATTATTGTACTTATTATATGCCGTTCAATAACAATATAACGTTTGTTCCGCTAATGGATTTATCAAACACGTTCAATGCAACCATAAATCTACTTGTTGTGACGCCTGTCATTTGTTCATGTCCATTGGTTAAGTAGACAGAGATTGACTGCCTGGAACTGATTAGTCGTATGTAATGGAAAGTAAATATTTGCAATTTTATATGCAGCAAAATAGTCGGAGTAAACGTTCTTGCTTATCTTAATACCGCGCCGTATCGGTTATGGATTAAGCAAAAAGAGATAAAAATGACTTTTAATTACAAATTTCACAAGAGTAAAGCAATAAAAGATATGGCTGAATATCGGCTTCATGTATCAAGGTTTTATAATAATTTATTTAAGTTAATCCCAATGTCAACATTTACAATTATAATAAAAGATTTTAGAGAATGTTTATTGCTTTAACATTTTATCAGTTATTATTAAATTTCATTATGATTCAGTTTTTTTCGGAAAACGCTGCTTTAAACAAGAGTCAGATTAAAATCAACCTTATCTCGGTGCACTAAAGACTGAAATAGCATTATTAAAGTACTTTAACGAAATTCAGCAGGTAGGTAGGTCACTCAATTAAGTAAGGTGAAAAGATGAAATAGGGTCATCCACGAGTCCACACGGGATTCGGACCACCTGCTTGGGAGCGTACCTGTGGCAAGATGCCAGCCTAGTACCAGGAATACAAGTGTTGCGAGGAGGTTACTCAATCCACCTGGCGCATGCGTTCTACCTGTGTACCTGTTGGATGACCAAATAATAGAGACCTGTTTTTATATGCAACTATTCGTTACACCAGTTCATTTTATAGTAGAATAGATATTTCTGATGTTTGAACAGTTCGTTTTAAATGTTACCTGTAGATATGTACCACTTTCTAATGACCCATACTGAGGTATTACTTTTTATATAAAGCAGTTCATTGTATGTTGTTTATTCGATCTTCTGGTGGAGAATGTTTCGGAGATACGATATCTCGTTCTAAATGTTTTGTGATTAATTTCAAATGAGGACTTTATTATTATTTTTTTTCGAACTGACTACGCTATTGACCTGGCAAAGTCTTAACAGCTTCACCGGACAAGTTTTGTAGATGTATAATTTACATTTACATTTGTTTAAAGTTCTCATTTCTTAATTTTGAATTATGCCTAAATTACATACTAGGAATTTATGCAATACACGAATAAAAAGATATAACACAAATTAGTAGTAAAAAGTACCAAAGAAATTTGATTAAATTGTTGTATTATACTAAACGTTTGACTAATTCATTATTTTTAATTCAATGCGTTAAATAAAGAAATAAATAATATTAAATAATTCATTTTACTAAACATCTTTTCTTTACTTTTACTTTTCTTTTCAATACTTCTTTCAATCTTGCAGCGTCTTGCTAATGCGTAAGAAAACTGTATTAAAATTTGCAATGGTTTTTTTAATATTTTGAACAAGATAATAAGGCTTCGGAACAATCTTTCCACAAACATGTTTCAGTAATAAAGCAGGTAATTTAACCGCCTGTGAGGACACGCCCTTTGCTTATTAACCAGGTGGTGTGGTCATCGAGCCCAGAGTTATGTTTATTACGACATCTATTATTTCTTTTTTATATTCAGTATCGGATATAAATAATATATCCAAGGAAATTAGCGATTAAGTACGTATCGTGGTGGTAACATATGAGTTATACAGAACAAACTTCGGTTTGAAACATGAACCTATGTACCAAGTATTTCAAGTATGAAATGTGGTATTTCTCTGAAAGAACATATTAGATGTGGAAGAACGATGAAAGCGCTTTATTTAAGGTATACTCTATAGTTTGTTATATAGTTTAATAAAATTAGTTGAAGTTAAACAAGTTTTCTGGAGTTGGTGTCTATCAATGCCTGATACATTTAGGAATAAGTTCTGATAATTTCAAATGCCTTTTTATAAAACAATATTTGGGTCATCGATACAACCGAGTGTTGTAAAAGATGGACTAGAATGTATTGTTTTCGAATTTAGGTTTGACAATGATTTTTAAAAATTTCACATTGAAGTGTTTTAAAAAACATTATATAGAATCTTTACTTTCACAATGTTACTACTAATGATTTCCGATTGCAAATTATATGTTACTGTAAGTGATATCATAGGTCTTTATTGCTATCTTTAGTTTGAAATCACCTTTCCACCGAAAGACCGTTTCTATTGTGTTCCAAATCAAAGGACTCACACACCACCTATTGTACAATAATTTTACTAGTTTAGCAAACCTTCATACGCATGACATCTCATTATAAATTCATCATATTTGGATGATTTATATTGAAACGGATTCGGTTTAAACAGAGAAACCTTTGTCCACACTTAATAATATAAATGCGAAAGTAATTCTGTTCTTTTGTGTGTTTATTACAAACCGCAACCAAATATCTAAACCTACGTACCTATGTAGCGTACGACTTGGAGAAAACATGACTTTCTATACTCAAGAATACACAAACAAAGTCACAGGCACAAATAGTTTTACTAAAGAAGTTGTGCATAATAACCGAGAAAAATTGATTTATTACCATACCTTACCATAAGGTAAAAAAGATAACTTATATATAAATACATCCATATTCAAGTGCATACATATTTATTTAATAGTAATATATAAATGCCAACACTACCGCTGCGACACGACGCAAGCGTGACAGTCCCCTTTTGTTCACTTTTAAATGCGCTTAAATTTTTTTCTTTTTAAAAACTTATATTCACAATTCGTTTATTTCACAGTAGTAAAACTTACAAAATACTGAAAATTGATTAATATTTTAATATGATTATGTGTTCATAGCGACCATAGGCTACGGAACTATAACCGTAGGCCTGTAATGATGGAACTAAACGAGATCTCCCCTCTTCACACTGCGCCGCACCTCATTACTCACTTGTGTATTGTGAGATAACAATTACTTTTATATTAGCGCCGGTTATCTACAGGTAATGACGTTTAATAGAACAATATTATAGGGTTGGACTAACTACGAAGTCTATACCTTGAATGTTCTATTATAGGTATTATTACAAAAAAATAAAACACATTGTATACAATATTGAGGAGGTATAGTATAATCATGGTAACTGGGTGAAAACCAGCTATAGAGTGAAAATCTATAATGACTCGTCAGCAGTTAACTATTGCGACTTTGGTAACTGAATAAACCAATGAATTAATTTTAGTTTATATAAAAAAGGCAAAGCAGTCATATGGACTTGCGACAGAATTGAAAGTTCAAAACAATGGAATACCTGTGTCCTTTTTTGAAATTTTAAATGAATTATAGTCTGAATTAAATAAATTGCGTATTTTGTAAATTGAAATTATTATAATAACATTAGTCGGGTTTTGAAATCTATACACATTTTACATTTATACATTATTTTTATATAGTTTATTAACTAATCAAACATATAGCTGCACATGCTCAATACAAAATATCAATATTACATGTACGCAGGCCGCTATACAACACGTCGCTAGTCTGACGTAACCGGAATACCTCACGACCATGTCGAGGTCATCGGTGACGCGAACCCATAAGCCTACCAATTTTTTTTAAGTTGCTAAACGCGGTATGTGTTGTTTTCCTACTTTAAATAAAAACAAGTTTTATAACTAATTCAATGACACAACGCGATCTCGTAAATTTTGGTGGTGTTTGCACTTTTTGCCAATTAACGATACCGGTACCTCAAAATTTTGTAAGATGGCGCTATATCACATTATTCAACGTTCAATTTACGACTAATAACAAAAATGCAATTATTGTGCTAACCAACCGAGCGAAGCTTAGTCCCCTGGGTAATTGTAAATACCGTGCACGGAGTTGCGAGTATTTACTAGTTACAGACAAAGTAGGTAATGGATATAATGTTACCTTGGAATTCGATATTACATACAATTATGACTAATTACACGTACAGTATACATTACAATGATTTTAAATAATGTCATTATAATTACAGTGTCATTTCAAAGCGTCGTTGCGTCTCACGTTTTTGTGCGTAAAATTACAAGAGTGTATAATATTTCGTCGGAAACGTTTTTTGTTCAAAACGAGGAAAAAAACGAAGCGGATTTAATAAGCACGGTTCAAGTTACCCGATGACTGGAGATAAGTTATGCTAAGTAAGTTCTGACACTTTTAATTGTGGACCTGCAGTTTTTGACTGCATTCATAGTTTTCCATCACGAGCCTTTGTATATAGTTTTTTCTATAAAATAAAATTAAACGAAATTGTATATTTTGGATATTTTTTATTCGGTTTCTTATTAGCAGCCATCACATATAATACTGATACTTTACTGTATTTATGACCCGATCATTATTTTGTGTTTATTCTAATAAAACTTGTTCAAGATTTTTTTAAATTTAGTTACAAACTGAAAAATTTCGAAATTTGAAGTACATATATTAATATACAAAACATACATAATATTATTTTCTTCTAATAATGCTTAATAATAGAAGCGTAATCATCAACTGGCTTTCGCATGTGGCTTCGCTCGCGTTAATGTAGATTTACCCTATCCCTCAGGGACAGTACCATTATATGACTGAAGCTTGGATTTACGGACTTACCCTCTGTCCTTTTCTGCGCCCCTGGTAATGTGTATGCTAGATTGCGTAATGATCGGTCGAGGTTAAGTTAAGCGTCACAGACAAACAAACAAACTAACATTAACGTATTTATAAAATTAGTTAGAATTACAACATACACATTCAAGTAATTCTAGAGATTTATGCAGCGCGCGCCGATTTATTCCCAAGATGATAAGATTTCTTTCCATATTATTTGAGACTTATCAATAATATATTTTGAACATATTAAACTGTAATTGGCGAGGACTAGTAAATAACTAATTAATTAATTAGTCACTAATTAATTATTGTATATTATAGCTGTTAGTATTCCAAATAAAAAAAGTCGAGGCAATCATAATGAGTGACATAATGAATAACTGTGTTCTCTTTTGAATTTTGAAATAAATTATATTGCGAATTATTTAAATTTCATAATTTCTATATTGAAATTATTAATATTAGTCTGGTTTTCACATCTATATAATTTTTATACATTTTATACAATTCAAAATGTATCAAGTATATAATGGGCTACACAATCTCAATACAAAAATATCAATGTCAGATGTATACGGGGCCATTTACCCCTTGAGATAGTTGTCAAATAAAATCGTCTGAGTGCCTTAAGCGCTCGCCTTAGTAATCCTGTGAAGCTGTTAAGACCTTGGTAAGCCAATGGCGTAATCAGTTCGAAAAAAAAAAGTTATATATGGGCCGCTATACTACGCGTCACTAGTTGTCCGCCAGCCGCGCATGCGCAATACGGTCGGTCACACTCACTAGCATGTCATTACGCGAAATTATACGTTTATCTCCTGCCAAAATAATGCACGCGCCTAAAGAAGTTTTCACTTCAAAATACAATTCTAACGTACCTACTGTGAAATTTCATCAAGATCCGCACAATAGTTTTAGCGAGAAAGAGTAACTAATTTCCTTCCATCATCATATATTTTCTCACTTATTATAATTATATTGAAATCATTTTAAGTTGACAAATGTTAGGACTTCAAAAAATATTTTATGTTACTTTAATGACGTCATTAGGTTGTCAATTTTCTATAACGTAATTGGAAAGTAGACGATAAATAAAAAAGCCCATAAAATATATTATCAAAACTCCGAAAGTATTTAGGATGTTAGTATTGTTGTTCACGTTTATTGCTCTTTCTTTAAAAGGTTGTATCATATATAAAACGGTCTCTAAAACCGAATTAGTTTGCTTTTATCTCCATAATTGTAGGAGTGGACGCGAAATAGTGTCGTAATAGCCCACACGCGCATAGCAACTAATAGAGATGACCCTTTATTTTTATCGTTAAGTAATAAACTGGAGATCGATTAAATTCTTTTAATGTTGTGGAAGAGAAAGTTTCACGAAAAAACTTCCTAACAGATTTTGATGAAATTTGACGGTACAGCTTGTACTTACATCAGAATATCACACCTAAGTATATAAAAATCCAATGTCATAATTTTTGTCCACGATGAAATCCGAAAATACTCGACCGACCTTCATGAAAGTTGGCATTTATGTATAATTTGGTACCGAACTTGAGAGATAGGATAATTTATATTTCGATTAATGGCTTAAAAATTATTTCATTACAATCATATTAATTGTCAATGTTATTATTGTTAGGTATTAATTATAAATTTCATCAGTTTCTAACAGAGGGCGCTTTAAATTAGTTTGTTGACAGTAAACTGTGGGACCGATTATTATAGATATCTGATAGATGGCACCACGTTTTATTGTTGAATTTGTTTTTCAATTTTAATTGAATGAGCCATAACAACGCGTGACAGGGTCAGCTAGTAAGCTATAATTTATAAAGTTATAGTTTAAAATGTTTAAATTGACCAAAACATAACGATAAGTACCTATCAAGTAAGTTTGACATGTTACCTCGACGTGCGTCACACAAACTGATAAGAATTACACGAAGGTAATATATCTTATATCATCATTTATTGAGACAAAATAGCAGATAAACTCACGAGTTGTCACTAGTGATTAATATAATCTATACTAATATTATAAAGAGGTAAAGTTTGTGAGGTTGTAGGGGGTAATATCTGGGGAGTCGGAGAAATATGGTCGAACGAAAACGTTTCTTACGAACGCTGCCTTAATTATGAGATATATATGATTGAGTTCTAGAGAAAAGTTGTAGCTTGATAATGCCTATTACCGCCCAACGAAGTGGGCACGAGTCGGCTAGTACAAAATAAAGTCAAAATATACTGACAATTATTTACCAAACCTTTGAGTTGATGTTAAGACAAATAAAAATGTTTAAATACTTAGGAATAACTATTCCAATACAGTCTATTAAATATTTGACAATTAGAGAAATTCTAAGAATGTAGGTAAAACATTTTGCACGTACATAAAGTGTTATTTAGATGTTTGTTTATGTACAAGATTTTAAATATCGTCTTATTTTATTTCTAAACTAGCTGATACCTGCGACACCGTCTGTGTTGTTTATTATCTTAGTAATATATTTTATCTACAAAGGTAGAACATAGAAAATTTAAAAGAAAAATATAATTGTTATCCAGTTACTGAAAAATAGGGCTTACTGTGTAGATCGAATACTGTCATCATCGCTTCAAAATTTGAATTCTAGAACTAAAATTTCGTTGCCGCTCATGCAATCTTTTTTTTATTTGAAATGACTACGCTATTGACCTAGCAAGGTCTTAACAGCTTCACCGGACTAACTCGCGTAATTGTTTTTAAATTCGACATGTGTTACAATAGAACTTGCCCAACTCTAACTACCCAATTCAATCTTTAGGCAAGATCTCGACTCTAGTAAATCATGACGTGCCGTCATGCTCCTGATTTATATCACTCGTCTTCTCTTCAGAATATATGCGTAATGACGCGTATTTTTTTTAATACAGTAAATAACTTAACTTGTATATAAAAGTATCTTCATAATCATCATGCGATTTTAGTACATATTACTCGAATCCTTGCGAATTATTCGGAGCTTTTAGTGAAGGAAATCATCGTGATCAAGTCATGGAATGGTGGTAGGGTTTCTAAGCCAATCTAGCTAGCTACCACCTTCAACTTATGTGTGTATTTTGGCAGCTGCAATTGAGAGCCAGTCAGTCCCTTTAGGTTAAGCGTGTTTGCCATCTTCGACCATATCATCATTTAGCATCAGGTGTGAATGTGGACAAACGCTGATATGTCAAAACTATAAAAAAAAACTATTGTTTAATACTTAAGATTTTGCTTAGCATAAATCAGTGTTAACATTTAATACTAGCTATGGAACTTTTTTTTTTCGAACTGACTACGCTATTGACCAAGCAAGGTCTTAATAGCTTCACCGGACTACTAAGGCGAGCGCTTAAGGCACTCAGCCGATTTTATTTTGATAACTAGCTCAAGGATGCGCAGCACACCGCGGCTTTGGCTGTTGCCTGATACATGCAATTCGCGACCTATCTGAGCTAACCTAAGCTTAGCTAACTATTCATACATATATGACTTGTTGAAACATATATGTGTACCAAGCATACATACCTCAACAACTCTTATATATATTTCGTATCGGATAATATTCTAAACTATTTCAGTTTGATAAGGGGAAAAAAAATAAAACCCTTCCACTTGCATGTGTATGCGTGCATGTGTGTGGAGGTGATATGTGTAATGATGTCGCAGTGATGTAAGATTTTGTGTCACTGTATCGCGCGAGCAGCGTACTCAAGGGCTCCACGCCGAGGGAACGGACCTAGACTTGAGCCGCTGCCGAGGGGAGCCTAGTCTGGTGTGCGGGAGCGAAATTTACCCCCAGACCACGGCGGCGTGATCTGTGGTTACGCGGGCGTGGGCGTGAGCACGCTCTATTTAGAGAGACAGGCTGGTACTGATCGTTCATAGCTATGGAACCTAATGTAAAACACCAGTGTCTAATAAAATCACCTGAATATATTAAGTCCATTTACTTATCTACTTTCCTATCGTACTTAAGTCGCGCCATCATTAAAATTACAATAACTTTTGATTGAGTGAACCGATTTTAATGAAACTGAGACTAAATGTTCCGGAATATGCTTTATGATTACCTTGGTTTTATCGTGAAAGTGTACTTTAGCAGCGATACGTGTTCAAACAAACAGACAGACAGATAGCTAGAGAGACATTTCTAAAAATGATTGAAATGTATTTTATTACTTATTCCAAGATACCTGCAACAATTTTTTTCACAAAAATCAACAAGTACAAACACGTTAGGTTTAAATTCTTCTTATATGTAGGTATAGATGAAGATATCTCTCATAAAATATGTGTTTATTCAGGATCAGTTACTTTTTATTGTTCTTAGCATCGTTTTTGTGACGGTTAATAAAGAATTGATTGTTTTGTAATTATTTTACGCTAATATTTATAGTACAGGCATGGAATCAAACTTATGTGATCTATTCAAACTGTACATATGTAGACAGAATAACTCAACTCAAAAACTCAAAGGCCAGTTATAAAAATACCAATTGCCGGTATCTGCTTTAAATATGCCTGTTACTTCTCAAGAATAGTTTGTGTTTTAAATATTGCATCATATGATAAATAATTAAATAGAAATGACTTTTCGCTCAAATAAAATGCGTTCAAAATTAAACCAAAATTGTAAAAGCTTTATTTTATGCAGACTCTAACAATATATTTATTTGTTTATTTGGTCGACATTTACCGCTTATTACTAGAGTTCTATGCGTTTTTAAAAATACCTCAAATTATTATATTAATACCATAATTATATACATACAAATACATATTAGTTATATCTATACATATAATAAGAATGTAAATCTAACGTGTCTGTACTTTTTCGATTTTCGTGAAAACAATTGTTGCCGGTGTCTTGGAATAAGTAATAAAATACGTTTCAATCATTTTTAGAAATGTCTGTCTATCTGTTTGTCTGTTTGTATGAACACGCATCACTGCTAAAGTACTGGGTTTAAAATAGAACCACACCAATACTATCATAAAGCACGCGGACGAAGTTAATAATTAAAATAAACCATACGATTATAAGAATTACTTGCGAATAGGTTAAACATACTGAAGTTTTCTTTTAAGACCTCAAACAGTCCTCAATCGATAAACAAGCAAGTTAAATATTTGGAATGATATTATAATCGTAATAAAAACGTTTAAAAATGAATTCCCATATTAAAATTATCATCCGCATCGTAATATACCCACAGCTGATAACCATCTTCGCTCAGCTACTAAGACCGTATCACGTGTCCAAAAAAAATATTAAAAGCTATTTAAATCCATCCCTCTGCCGTCACGGATCCCTTTCCGAGCTCAAATACACTCGACGAGATTAACTCAAAATAAACGACATCGAGTGAAATACAACTTTTTTAATTAGTCAGATATTCTCTTAACTATTACGAGGCTATTTTAGTTTTTGAAAGTGTCGATTGAGTAATTATTATACTTGAAATGTAATGTTAACTAGTTTATAGGAAGTCGGTTTGAAGAGGCGCCGCGTTGAGATTTATATTGCATTAAAAACGTTATTGTTCGTTATTTTAGTTTCCTTAAGACGTTAAGAACGTGGCTGAAAATCATAAAACATTTCCTCGAGTAACATTTAGTCTTGGTTTCATTAAAATCGGTTCACTCTATCATAAGTTATTGTGATTTTAATGACGACGCGACTTAAGTACGAGAGAAAAGTAGATAACTAAATCGGGACTTAATACATTCGGAAGATTATATTAGTCTCTGTTTTTTCACATTAGGTTACACACGGACGAAGTCGCGGGCACAGCTTGTTCTCACTATATATAGATAGACACAAACTAAATTGCCGACCTAAATAATAATCAGTTTCAGAGAAATGAATACTACTTAACAATTATTACTTATGTTAACATAAAACAGTACGATACAATTAGTTTCGCAGCGCTGTATTTTGACTAAATATTATTATATATAATTATTAGTAGTGATTTCGACCGGTTTTGCTTTTGATCATTTCCTGTGTATTTCGTTTGTTCTTGAACAAATTTACACTATAAAGCAATTAAAAGCGAAATAAATATCAACTCTTTGCATATCAAATACGCTTAACTTACGAGTAAACCATCAACGTAAGTTATAAATCTATTTTATATTTACACTATGTATGTATACTTTAAATTGTTTTTATTTGATTTTGGAAACAAACCTTCTTGATTACTACTGCCTTTGTCGAGTAGGTAATAAATACTACAAGTGTCTTGTGATTATTTCAATATACAAGATTTTGGTCCTCGTATTACAACTTTACAGTGAGTTTTTGAGGCATATCAGAATTCATGCTGCGTGGTTATTTCCATCCACTTCACTTGTATACAATTACCGAAATATCTATACTAATATTATAAAGAGGTAAAGTTTGTGAATTTGTGAGCTTGTGAAGTTGTAGGGGATAATCTCAGGAACTACTGGTCCGATTTGAAAAATTCTTTCAGTGTTAATCGAAGAAGGTTATAATAGGCTATATATCATCACGCTAAGACTAATAGGAGCGGAGCATCAATGAAGAATGTTTCAAAATGGTTTTTTTTTTCCTCTTGAGAGCTTCCGCTGCGTGTTAGCGTTACCCTAAAGTAACTATTCCACGCGGACGAAGTCGCGGGCAGAGGCTAGTATTGCATTATTGGCACTTTACCACCCATTATACAAAATATACGGTA
>AP028448.1:15490545-15530955 GCA_036509395.1 Antheraea yamamai | reverse complement strand
TTCCCCACGTTATAAAAAAAAAAAAAAAAAAAGGGCTGTTACCTGAGAAATCCCGTCTGACCTAGCTAAACTATTCTAAGCTATTCATACATATATTCATTTGTGAAATCGAAATTGCATGATTCACAAATGCATACGTGTATATCGGAATTTGTTCTATTATTATTTCCCTTAAATCAGTAATTGTTAACTGCTTTTAATAAATTCATTTAATTGCGCAATCTCTAAAACAAGCGTTCGGCAGAAAAATATCGCAACATATGACCATTATTTCTTTAATTATATTGTGGCAACCAATCTTCCAGATTATTATTGATATTGTCGAATAGGTATTATAATATACTGATATTACAAGAGTCCTGCGAAAAATTGCAATGTTCTAACAAAATGGTAGCCCCTTGTTAGAACTTTTATGGAGTTTTTATGGTATCTGAGAATTCATGCTCCGTGGTATGATTTTCCATCCACTTCACTTATGCACAATAACCGAACTATATTAAGCAATATGGCATCAATATTACAAAATATAGACTCAAATAACACAAGATTATGAATCACTATATAGTATAAAACAAAGTCGCTTTCTCTGTCCCTATATCCCTATGTATGCTTAAATCTTTAAAACTACGCAAGGGATTTTGATGCGGTTTTTTTTAATAGATAGAGTGATTGAAGAGGAAGGTTTATATCTATAATAACATCCATTAAATACTGGAGAAATACTGTTATTTTTGAGGTTTCTAATGTGATGTTGTAAATAATTACATTTTTTCCGCTTACATTGCAACAAACGCAGGCGGGCCACGGGCAGTAATGAATAAATCAAAATTACTGGATCGATTTTAATCATTTTTTCAGTGAATGACATAGGCTATATATTTTATACCCGTGCCAAGCCGGAGCGGGCCGCTAGTAGATTATAAAAGCCACTACGCTACAGACTAAGATCTCGCCGAAAACGCAATTTTTAATCATTCGACCACTACCGTGTACTTATTGCAGTAAAATTAACTAAATGCATTTATATATTAACTAAAAGTCTGTATGTTGTGATGCCCTCAAAATAATAAATAACTCTCTGAACTTTGTATTGAATAACAGGAACACAAAGTAACGAAACTGGGGTATTTCCTGTACTGTGGTTAAACAAGGAGTACATGTAAATATTCAACTCGCGAAAATTAACTTACTATCCGCAAATTTCATAATTTATAACTCCTAGTTAGAAAGCAGAAGGAGGTAAGCAATGTAATATATATAATAAGACTGTAAATCCAACGTTTGTACTTTTTAGATTTTTGTTAAAGAAATTGTTGCAGGTGTCTTGAAATAAGTAATAAAGTACATATCAATCAATTTTAGAAATATCTGTTAGTCTGTCGGTTTTTTATGAACACACATCAGTGCTAAACTACTAGGTTCACAATGAAAATCATAAAGCATATTTTCGAGTATCACTTAGTCTTGGTTTCATCAAAATCGGTGCACTCTATCAAAAGTTACTGTAATTTTAATGATGGCGCGACTTAAGTACGAGAGAAAAGTAGATAAGTAAATGAACTTATATATTCAGACGCGGACGGAATCGCGGGCACAGCTAGTCTGATATAAATCTACATATGTTTTAAAGTTTCACCAAAAACTCGATTGATATTAAATTATATCGTCAAAAATAATATCAAGGTATGAATCCTACAGAGTATATTGATTTCAAGACAATTATCCAGATAAATAATACAAAGCACGTAAAATACGTTTCTTATGACATCACTGAAGGTTTAAATACATTTTTGAAATGAAACTTCTTCTGAAAGCGCTTTGAAATTCTGATCGGCAAACTTGTTATATGACGAGAAGAGGTTGGGGTAAACACTATGTAGGGTAGAGTGTCAAAAACACCGATTCTCGTCCGATCACTAAAGTTAAGCAAAGTTGGGCGCGATCTGTACTTGGATGGGTGACCGCCTGGGGACACCGCGTGACGTTATCTTCTTGTTGTTTTTGATTCAAATGTTTTATTTTTTAAATCAAATGTTTCCCCTTAATACCACAGTTTCACTTCTATCGCGTGTTTTTAGAAAACACTTTGTTTTGTTCCTGCTTTGCAACCGAGATTATTGGTGTCATTATCGAGTGGGTATTATATGTGATAGTTTGTTTTACACAATCTCTTTTTATAACTTCAGTGTACTAGCAAAACCACTCGTTAGAACTTTCTAGAGGTTCCGGAATTTATATGACATATTATTATGTCCTATCTATTTGTGTACAATAAGACAAGAGTAACACAAGGTTATGAATATAATCCACTACATGAAACACAGACAGAGCCACCAAAAACTACAGCTATATTAAATCTCATACCGAGAGATAATTTCATTGAAAATAATAGGTCTTTACCTATGAAATTGTCGTTCTGCAGTACTGGCTATTTCAAATCAAAATAATTTTTGTTTGGCTAAGAATTCTAATTTCAAATTAATTTTATTTTAAAAACATGGAATTCTTTTTCCAAAGTAGTCATTAGTTTATTGATTTATTGATTAGTGTTACATTTTCATCGTACAATCTTTTTTGTCATCATGGATACGTTAAAAATTCGAGTAATTATGGAATATGAGTACCGTCGTGTCAGCAACGCGGCACAAGCAGCACGCAACATCAACGACGTTTACGGAGCTAACACTACAAACCAACGCACCACTTGTTATTGGTTTGCTCGCTTCCGTTCTGGGAATTTCGACCTGAAAAATGAACCTCGCGGTCGTCCGAAGACTTTGGTCGACAATGACGAATTAAAGGCGATTGTGGAAGCTGATGATACACAATCTACGGCTGAATTAGCAGCAGCTTTCGACGTTAGCGTCAAAACAATATTGGTCCATTTGCGTCAAATTGGCAAGGTAAAAAAGCTTGACAAATGGGTGCCCCACGAACTCAGTGATCGCCAGCGCGAAGTACGCGTCGAGACATGCCTTGCACTGCTCAACAGACACACAAACGAAGGAATTTTGAACCGCATTGTTACCTGCGATGAAAAATGGATTCTGTTTGATAACCGCAAGCGCTCAGCAAGTTCGTTGGATCCTGGTTCAGCACCTAAACAATGCCCTAAACGAAAACTTACTCCTAGAAAAGTGATGGTCACTGTTTGGTGATCTAGCGCCGGTGTGATTCATCACAGCTTCTTACCAAACGGGGTGAGCATTACTGCAGATGTGTACTGTGAAGAACTGAACACAATGATGGAGAAGCTGGCACATCTCCAACCAGCATTGGTCAATCGCTCGTCTCCGCTGCTCCTGCACGACAACGCGCGACCTCATACTGCATAGCAGACGGTCTCCAAGTTGCAAGAACTGGGTTTGGAAGTTCTCCGTCATCCGCCCTACTCACCAGACCTTGCGCCTACAAACTACTTCTTTTTCCAGAATTTGGATAACTCCTTGGCGGGAAAAAAATTCAATACCCGAGAGGCAGTACAAAATGCCTTTGAAGAATTTGTTGCCTCCCGTCCAGCTGATTTCTGTAAGAAGGGCATCAATAAACTGCCACTGCGTTGATTGCATGGGTGATTACTTCAATTAATACAAATAAAAAATACATGAAAAAAATTCGTTTAAATTTTTTCATACAAAACGGCAATTTCATAGGTAAAGACCTAATATCTCCTGCTAAAAGTAAATTTGTTTTTCGTCTTCCACTACACAAGTATTAGAGGTTATAGGTTAGCTCGAAGAAGTTGAAGATTTTCAAGAATAGTTATATCGAAATTTCATAGATTTTTTTAGAAAACAAATGAAGAATTGCGATATGGAACAATGGAGCGGACTTCCATGCGTGTTCTGATAACCCTTCCGCCGCCCACCGCATACGGCGCGGTCATGGCCATGAAACAATGCTTCTCTATTATTTATTACAATATTAATATTACATCACGCTATGTTATGTCGGGCGTCAGCAGAGATATGTAAATAGTAATTAAAAATACTTTAAAAGTTGTCTCTATAAATTCCTTATTTGTAGAGCTGTTAATTGCTGCCAATGAATTAATAAAGAAACCAGAACACATTAAAAAATAGTTTAGGGGGGGAGCATTGCTTACTTTTGCTGACCAGAAGGAGTGAGCGGTTAGAAATTACAAAAAATCTGCCTATGTAATACTTGAACCGCTTCAAAATAATATGTTCATAAACCATTATTACGTATTCTACCTAATTTATAACATACTAGTTTTTGGTCGCGGCTTCGTTTACATTCATGTAGATTTGGCCTAACCGTCGGAATTATTTTTCTGGTTTGCCGGTACCTTTGACAACGTGTATATGACATTTTATGATAAGTGGTTGAGTAGTTAAGACGTGAAAGTGCACAAACAAACTTTCACACTTACAATATTAATTGAAAAGATTTGCAGGTTGACGAACTTATACCTTGTACGAACAAAACTACTAGATAAAACAGGCATATTTAAACAATTACCATACGATTTTATTACAATAATAGAGCTATATAAATAAGTCATAAAATTCAATGAGGTAAAGGATATAATAAGGTGCGCAGTAAACGCTCGGAGCTACCAAAATATTACGGTCTCGTGTTCGGCCCCACACGAAGGGATTAGATGCTGATTTACGCCCTTAATCTCACTGGAAATTTGTCGGCTTTTGTAAGGAGATAGCTACTATATTACCTGTAACAAGAAATAGGTCGGTATTAGTATAAATTGTTATCATTTCACAGTTAAATGTAAATGTTATGGGTGAAGTGCTATATTTTTTTGGAAATTATGTACCAAATTTGAGAAGTAAATAGGAGACAAAAAAGGACCGATCGTTTATTTCTTTTATCAAAAAACTCTAAAAAGAGTAAAAAATACACAATACGAATATTTCTTCCAATAGAAAATTATAAAAATCTTACATATTAAACATAAATTTCAGTAAGTAAAAAACTATGACTAGAGTAATCGTTTTTTTTTTATTATTTACTATAGATACTTCTCATTCTATTACTAGATAATATATTAATATCAATATACAATATAATATCAATAAATAAATAATATGTAATATCTGGGGCATTTCACGTGAAGCGGACAACGAAAAAAAAGTGAGGTTCTCAAATTCGTTCATATTCAGCCTAATTGGACTTCTAGTATGTATAAATGTAAATGGGTCATTCCACCAAATAAGAACATTTTTACGGGGCGACCCTCGCGGATTATGTTTAAAATTTATGGAGGTGTTCTCTATCATAAGACAAAAATTCCCTGAGAGTTTTAGCTCTTAATACGCAGCGGTCTTGAAGTTATGATTTTTTGAAATTTTGGAAAAAATAGTTTTTCAACTTTTTCGTCAATTTTTCTGATATGAAAAACATTTTTAAACAAAATCGACAAACATTGTATTTTGTAGGAAAAATTCTCAGCTTTTGAATGAAAATATTTATTTTATCATAAACTCATGAGAAGACCCTCAAAAATCGAATTAAATTGGAAAAATTGATTTTTTTTGGTGTGCAGCCCAAAATTCTTCAAATTTGAATTTTTTTTCTGAAAGCTGAGAGTTTTTTACACAAAATATAGCGTTTTGCCGATGTGCATTATTTTTGTTTCGTCACAATTAAATTAAACGCAAATTCATTATAATTAAAATACTTTTTTTTTGAACTTTTTTGAGATGTGGACACAGTTTTAATGAAAGCATAACCAATTTCATCTTTTAAAGGCACAAAAGTGTGTAATGACTGTGAAATACTGACACGTATAAGTATAAGTATATATACTGAAACCACAAGATTTGTTTTCCTGGGGAACGAAAAATTTTACAAGCGTTGACTTTACTTTTATAGCTAATGACGATTATTTAATAAAAAAAAATGTGTTAGACGTACGATATTCTCAATCGAAAACGGTGAAAGGTACACACCAAAAAAAATCAATTTTTCCACTTTAATTCGATTTTTAAGGGTCTTCTGATGAGTTTATGATAAAATAAATATTTTCATTCAAAAGCTGAGAATTTTCCCTACAAAATACAATGTTTGTCGATTTTGTTTAAAAATGTTTTTCATATCAGAAAAATTGACGAAAAAGTTGAAAAAATATTTTTTCCAAAATTTCAAAAAATCATAACTTCAAGACCGCTGCGTATTAAGAGCTAAAACTCTCAGGGAATTTTTGTCTTATGATAGAGAACACCTCCATAAATTTTAAACATAATCCGCGAGGGTCGCCCCGTAAAAATGTTCTTATTTGGTGGAATGACCCAAATGCATTTTTTTTTCTATCACGTTTATTTGTCAAATTATAGGCTTCTAAAGAACAGTCACATCTGAACTTCACATTTTTTAGAAGTAGTTTTTCGAATTGAACAAATTTACAATAAAATATTAAACGCAGCGATTTACATAGAAGAATAATTACTCTTTTGAAAATAAAATAAAACTTGAAAAAAACTTTTTTTTTAATGTTCAAAACCGAAAGTAAATTTTTCGACACAAAATTTTAATAACTTGGGCATTTTCTTTTCTCTTTTTTACATTAAAACGTAGCTTAAAATACACATAAAATATAGTTGAATTTATATTTTTGAAATTTATTGAATTAGTTGAAATTATATTTTACCGCATCAAATATATTGTTCCTGTATTATGTAAAGGTGACATCACCAGTGCCATTTACCCTATTCCATTAAAATACGTGTAGCGTAACGGTAAAAGGTCGACGCGACTACAGACAATGACCTTGAACAAATATTGTGTTTGTCAAGTGAACCGTGAACAAACAAAGCTCATTTAGGTTTAGGAAGGGCTACACATCATCTGTGAAGATATACCCTCTATATACTTTTATTACGACTTCAATAATTAGAATAACTGCTGTTTATATTGGAAGTCCCATTTTACTATCATGTATCTACTACTTTACTACCTACTAATGTAACATTTATACCGATATCAAACTTCTGCTACACTTTATCATTACTATTTAGCTTCTATGAAGAAGCATAGTTATAATGTATTATTAGTTCCTACTAATATTTCTGTTCAGACGTATACTTATTTATATATCTTTGATTTATTTTAATAATACCTGCCTTAAATCATTTTTAGACCTTATATACGCTTAAACAAGATGATACGTGTGAATATTATTGCATTTTAATACAATATCTGACAACCTAACCGACCTAGGCAAGCGCCAGATGTCAACTCAGTGGGCTATATATGCACTTTAGTCATCCTATTTCCTTAATTAATAGGGTATGCCTATTTTAAAAGTTCTAGTATATGTATACTCTAAGTTACCTTGATATAAAATATAATTAACAACTTCCGGTTTTGTACACAAACAAAAAGTTGTTTTTTTAAATTCTATTTTATTTTTAAAAAGAGCAATCAAATTTCTATATTGCTACGATTCATATTGTATATTTGTTCAATTCGAAAAATTACTTACCTACGAAAAATCTGAATTAGTATTACATTATTTTATATATATACACCCATGCGAAGTCGGAGCGAGCATCTAGTATTAGATAAATGCAATATTTAAATGTTCCCCATCTTTCAAAACGTGTTATCCTATCGCAAATATCAAACAGTTAAAACAAATACGGAATGTCTATTGTGTAAAATATCCAGGTGTTGAACTCCACTCCATATTTACTTAGCACTCGTCTTGCACGCCAACTTTGATTATGTAAATATTTGAATCAAAATTCGCATAATTTTAAGGTTTATTTAATATAGTCTATTGGTTATGCAAAACTGAGAATCTAAAAAACCTGTTAAATTTTCATGGTCAATGTAAACTATACAAATAATGATAAAAAACGCTTAACTGTTCAGTTTAGTAACTGCCGTGGGTTCTACATTGAATCGAACGTTAATAAGCTTTATTAAATACTAGCTGACCCGTGCAACTTCGTCTGCACCAAATCGGTTATTACCGGTTTCAATTGTATTTTTAAACGCAAATAATCTTAAAAAACCTAAAACCCTATTGCAGCGTTATCCAGCACTTCCAATCGTGAATCCAAACTATCCAGGGACTCACTCAAACATATACCCTGTTGGTATGTGAGAAATCTTTTAAAATAAGCCTAGAATCTGTTCGCAGCATTACCTAAAGTAGTGTCATCAAAGTTAAGATCAAAACTAACTTACATATATTGCCGATAAATGTCTTCCCAGTACCCCTTGTAACTTCATCACTTAACATACTGTAAAAATTGAACTTTATCTACATCAAATTTCCATTTTGTTTTAGTTGTTTGTTTTATAAGAATTTGTAAAGTATACGTGAAATCTGCATTCAATTTTAATTTGGTCACATTATAGTCTATTGGTTATGCAAAACTGAGAATCTAAAAAACCTGTTAAATTTTCATGGTCAATGTAAACTATACAAATAATGATAAAAAACGCTTAACTGTTCAGTTTAGTAACTGCCGTGGGTTCTACATTGAATCGAACGTTAATAAGCTTTATTAAATATACGAATTTAACTCATATCATATCATTCATTAGAAACAAAATTGAAATAAATGCTAATGATAAAACTATAATTTTAAAAATTAACAGCCCACAATAAATCTAGGTAAAATATGGAGTTTTCATAAAACAACAAAACCATTTCTTCACCAGAATTCTTTATTGAGTGTATGTGAATTAAAAACGAAAAAAAAATCCACATGGTATGCAAACCCATTTAGTTTTTCCAATCATACTTACTTTAATTTAGATTGTATTGTTAAGTGTGTACTCTGTATTTCTAATCTCACACCTTATTAAGGTTAAGTTATGGTGATATAATTCCTAATGGTAAAATAGCTTTATAAATTCTCCGTAACTAATGTATACAATTATTTTTATATTGTTAGATTTGATAATAATGACTTCAACGTGTGAGTTCTAAACGCGAATAGCGCCGGAGTGAAATAGATGTATATCTCACTCTTTCCACTCTGACAGTTCGTGTGAAAAATGGCTCGAGCTTAGAAAACAGAAATACGTTTGAGTAACGGGGCTTACGTACGTTTCTATAGAAGTTGAGCAGAGTACATTATGCACACACATGTGTTTTTCTGTACTGTTGTTAGAAAAAAAACAAGCGTTTGCTTAGCAAATTCTAATCTCTACACATACTCGTGTACCAGGAATACAGGAATCACAAGGAAGCCTTCACATGTGCCGTCGTATGAGATACACGTAACACATGCATATTAAAAGGGGTTGCACGAGTCTATCTAACCCGATTTCACACATTCTCAGTTTACCTACAAACCGCAACCCTCTAAGTGTGAGGGGAACAGATTCACCCTATACTGGGAGTTATTAGATAGATACGAGTTAGAAAGAGTTCAATATAGTGCTCGGAGTGCGGATAAGACAGGTTCGAGTCTGCGCATCTTCACCATCATCTAAGGGTGAAAGTTCAGCCACTACTCTCTTGCTCTGGTATCCTAGTACTTGTTTTCCATTTTAGGACAAAACTTGATAAAAAAGGGCAGTCGGGGTTGGTGTCGTTGTCCGTCGTCCATCATCTTTAATTATTTATCATTTTATTGTATTTTATCTCTGCGAAATTGCGTCGCGAGTCTAGCAAAGCGGGAAGTCTGGGACGAGATGAAAAAAAATGTAAAGACAAATTGTGTGATCAAAATTGATTGTATTTCAAAAAGCGCTTGAACTCTTATTTCAAACAGTTATCTATTTTGTTTTATTAAGTAGGTTCTCTCTAAATTAAGTCTAATTTATTCATGCTACCTTACATAATTTTTATTGTACATACATAATAATCTTTGTTTCATAAATAATAAACATAAGAAACGAATTACAATTAATAGTATTATTAAAAATCGTGCTTTTTGATCTATCTAAAAATTGGAAAAAAATAATTGAGAAAAAGAAATGTCACGTACTTTATAATTTTGTTTTGCATTTTAATTAAAAATGTATTATTTGGTCTAATGTCAAAATAATGTTATTTAATTCAGTTTATATGTAGTAAATTTCACTGGATATGTTTTCGTTTAGATTAGTTATAATTTTAAAATGTCTCTTAATACCTACATATGCAAATATTCTTCGTCAATCTCTAGACATAGGCACGCCTTTGGAATGTAGCTTTTGGTATTTTGTTTTTTTTTATTGTTACCCGTGTCAGTCTCTACTTAATGATATAATCATCATGTTTCGATGATTCTGAAATTTAAAGCCTACATCATTTGAATAAAATATACCAATTGTTGTAATGGCTCATCGGGCTCGGCTATTATGCGGTAATGGGACCAGTTGAAAAATGCATTCGACCGCGTAATGCCATCTATAAGGTGATTATTCACACCACTCAACGTGGACCGATAAATCTCAAAAATCGACGAATTTCTTAATTCAAATTCTATATACACGAGTGTATGAAGGTATTAAGGTAGTGAAAATGTTGCTTCAAACGAATTTGGTTGGAGTACAATGAGTTTTGAATTTTGAAAGTTGGTATCGTGGTGAAATCACAGGTCATGTAATTCCTACTTATCCCTAATTCTCCAATGCCTAACACACATACCTGATTCACCATTAGGTGTAGCATATTTTAATGCCCACTGTATAGTTATGGTCTTTGATTATAAAATCCAATAACTGCACTTGAGAACTAGCCCCCTTCCAGGCTTCGCATATTACCGCCTTCGGCGTCATGCTTATTATCATGCCATACTGCAAACCTCTTGGCAGCTGAACAAATACTGATTCCAAATTGTGACAGACTAAAAGACAGTCACTAGGACATGTTTCAAATATGATAAAGAACTAGTCATAGTGTCTCACCTTATCACTATGCATTTCCACATCAGCGAGTATTAATCGCTATCACCAAATATTATAAAACAAAGTCCACTGCCATGCCTGTCTGTCTGTTCGCAATAAACTCAAAAACTACTGAACGGATTTTCATGCGGTTTTCACCAGTAGATAGAGTATTTCATGAGGAAAGTTTAGGTATATTAATTGACAAGATTTTTCTATTACCAGGGCGGGACAACGACTACCGGGCCCGCTAGTATATTATAAACAAAGTCCTCTGCCAGGTCTTTCTGTTTGTCTGTTCGCGATAAATTCAACAACAACTTAACGGATTTTCATGCAGTTTACACCAGTAGATAAAGTGATTCATGAGCAAGGTTGTGGTAATACAAAAAGTATAATTTGTCAAGTTTTTTTTATTATAGAGGCGGAACAACGTCCGCCGGGCCTGCTGGTATTACTTAAAATGATTATGACACGCTTTATAGGATCAATAAATTCTTAGTGTTTGTTTAAATTCCATCGAGAATATTTTCACGGATAGTGTATAGCGAACTTTATACGTTCCATAGTCGAAAGTAAATATTGGACGGTTCAATTTGAATATATAATGAGACGTTAGACATCACTAATCAGCCTCATGTAGTTTGATTGATTTTACATAAATATTTAATAAGTCACGGTCCATGTACAGAGATTTCAATTATCTCTCATGTTTGTATATTTTAAATTCGTGAGTTTGTAATTCTTGCCCTCCTAAAGGGCTTGCCCGAATTTGATTTTTTTTTGTCCATACAAGGTCACCTGGCTTCTTAACTCTAATTATTAGACCCCAAATGCGCTGTTGTCGAGTTCTAGATTTGTTTTATTTTACGATCACTTTGTTTTATTTCTCACATAAATAATTTTATAATGCAAAATGTTTTTTCACCCCTCTCAATATTTTTTTATTACTTTTTTGTTATGTTCATAACCTAAAGTCCGTGGGAAGATATGCCTATCGGAACCGCTATTGTATTTACATTTCCGTTAATCGATTTAATTGCTTTAAGTGGAGATTTAACTAAAGGTCTTAATAGTTGTAATTTTTCTCACAGAACTTTAAATATATTAGCCCTGAGATAAGACATAATCAAGTTACTAAAATAACTCTCACTTTATAATACGAAATAAATACGTTTCGAAACAATTAAATGCATAAATAAAAATAAATAACAGAAAAGAATATATATGAATACACTTCTAAAACTAATGTTTCTAACGGGTGTCCCAACTAGAACGCAATTTTTAAATTTGGCGCCATTCGAAGTGTCATTGTTTGACATTTGAACAATTGTTATTGTTTGCTAGTAGAAGGTACGAGGTTAGTAATAATGGAGCGCTACACGAATGAACAACGCATTCTCATTGTAAAATTGTTTTACCAAAATGGTGAAAGTTTTGCGGCTACAGTTCGCAAATTGCGATCAATTTGGGGTCACAATAATGCTCCAAAAGAGTCAACTGTAAAGAGATTAATGGATAAATTTGCCGAAACTGGGTCTGTTAGTGATGTAAAGACAACAACGCGCCTTCGACCAGGTCGATCGACCGAAAATGTCGCAGCTGTACGTAATGATGTCGCTCAAACTCCATCCACCTCAATTCGACACCGAGCTCAGCAAATGTGTGTCTCCAAATCCATTATGCAGCGAATTTTGACGAAAGATTTGCATCTTCATGCATACAAAGTTCAATTGACTCAGGAACTGAAGCCAGCTGACCATGGACAGCGAAGGGAGTTCGTTAATTGGATATTGGAGAGACAACATGAAAATGCTGATTTTGCCTATAAAATCATCTTCAGTGACGAGGCCCATTTCCATCTTGATGGCTTCGTCAATAGGCAGAATTGTCGCATTTGGGGTGAGGAAAATCCTCGAGTGATTCATGAGAAGCAAATGCATCCTCAACGTGTCACTGTGTGGTGTGGTTTTTGGGCTGGAGGAATCATTGGACCTTTTTTATAAAAATGAGGCAGGTCAAGCGCAAACAGTCAATGGTGTTCGGTATCGTGAAATGATAACCAGTTTTTTCTTGCCTAGAATCGAAGAAATGAATGTGGAGGGTATGTGGTTTCAACAAGACGGCGCCACATGTCATACAGCCAGAGAAACAAATCAATTGCTGCATCAGTCATTTCCCGGTCGTGTTATTTCGCGTTTTGGAGACCAGAATTGGCCGTCTAGATCGTGCGATTTAACACTTTTAGATTATTTTCTCTGGGGTTTTTTGAAGTCGATGGTTTACGCGAATAAGCCGACGACGACTCAAGCCTTAAAAGAGGAAATTGGACGCTGCATTAATGAAATACCGCAGCATTTATGCAAAACGGTCATTGAAAATTTCATTAAAAGATCGCGTGTGTGCCAGCAAAGCCGCGGCGGCCATCTGCACGATATCTTGTTCCATACATTCTCATTCTGTCTACTTTACGATATAATAAAGTTTCACGATTTTTTTTTTAATATCTGTGTTTTATTTAAAATTTAAAAATTGCGTTCTAGTTGGGACACCCATTAATTGGCTTGATTTACATTATAAGTAGAGGTCAATTTATAATAAGACTGATTTGAATTCTACAATGATTGAATATTATAAAGTATTCTTTCAAATTATCTTTCCCGAACGAACTGCAGTGCTTCCGATTAACTAGAGAGATTGATCTCTTCAGTACACTATGGTTTTTTTTTTTTCTCGAATTGACTACGCTATTTACCTAGCAAGGTCTTAAGAGCTTCACCGGACTACTAAGGCGAGCGCTTAAGGAACTCAGCCGATTTTTGTTTGGGCAACCAGCTCAAGGGTGCACGGATATATACGCAAACCTTTTATACTATTAGATCCGTTCACCAATTTTAGTAGCATTTAAAGCTACGTAGGTGGTCTAACTTATTGATGTTGTATATAAACAACGCTTAAAAATGACAATATTAACACTTGATTCAGTTTTTGTAATGTTTAACTGTGCATATAATGTGGTAATATCGTTTACTCGTGAACTGCTGATGCACTACCGTCGAAGAGCGCATGCGCAATGCGCCATGTTTACTTAACTGTCAAAACGCTTTGACAACTGACGAGCATGACTTTCATGTTTTATTAAAAATAAATTAGATAAGCCAAACGCTGGCTGTATCATACAGTTTGTTTCAATCAATTTTAATTATAATATGGTTTGGTGCTGTCAGCTAGTTGGAAGATCAATCACTTTTGTTAATAATTTTGATTAAATGTAATCAACAATGATTAGTTTTAATTTTATCATGGATGTCAAGTGGTATTAATACCTTTTTAGATAACTGTATTTTTTTCTATAACTTAGGCTTTTAATAATACATTAATTGATGTCCCGAATATGGTAAATTATTAGCCATTACTAAGCAGTCTTGTTAGTCGATTAAGCTTAGGTTAAGATGGGCATGAAATATTCTACGTAGGCGGACGTAATTTCCTAAATTTAATAAAGATAACATAATCTTTATTCTCCAGTAACTAAGTAATTATCAAAATAATTAGACAATGTATATACAAAATAACGAAGCATTTTTATGCCTAACCAAAAATTAGATATATTCTCTACCAACAAAGTAATTGAATTCAAGATAACTTTTAATTTATGCCGACCCTTATCAAATAAAATTAATAGAAATCCTCTTCACGACAGTCGTTCACACCTACTTTTGGAGACGTGAATAACATAAAAAACTTTAAACCAAGATAACTAAAAAAAATGCTTAATAAGCTTTTTAAAAAAAGAAATAAATAATTTCTCTTTCGACAGGAATGTTGGCGGTCGAATCCCCATGGAATGTATCACTGTCCCTTTCTATATCGTTTTCTCTTTTACACGTGTGTCAAGACTGTCGAAACTGGTTAAATTTGATAAATGACTTAACTATGTTGTTTTTTTTCGATGTCATGGGGTTGAATACTAATGTAATTAACAATTTAGTGAAGAATATTGTGTCCAGACAAGATAAAGTGTATGATTGTCAAAACGGTTCACTTTTTATAGATCGCATAACCGAGTTGTCACTTCGAGTTTATGTTTGCCTGGTACTTGGCAACGAATGTTACGTCACGGTTTCGTCACCGTCATTTTGTCGGCTTAGCCTGTTTCTAACTTCTCTTATTTAACCTTAAAATAAGTATAATAAGATTATTACGCGATTAAAAAAAAATCGAAAAAAAAAACAGTTTTATTCGCAATTTTTTTTTCTACAAAATAATAAAAAATTTAAAAATAATTGCCTTAAAAATGTAATAAAAATCTTAAAAAATGTGCATGAATCAATTTGATGACTTATTTTGGTATGTTCTGGTATTGGATTTGATTTTAAATAATCTTTGGGTCATTTTTACACCAGACTTTAAGATAATTAACACTTTTATAGCCAAATTATAATTGTACAAAATTTATATATGCTTTTGATCTTCGTTCGAAAACTTAAATTGAAGTGACGTTTATATACTTCAAAGCATTCAATTTAAGCCATAAATTATTATCGAATTCTCATGATAAATAGATATGTAAGTAGCATTAAAATACCTGTCCGGGTTTGGGCATCACAATCAGTTAAGAAAACATCAAGAAGTCTCACATGTAAAAGTGGTTACACCTACTCATTCTTACGAACAACTTAGATTTATTGAAATGGTATCATGAACTCTGATAATAGTCTCGAACTCAGTATATATATATGTCTTTTGTTCGTTAAACTCAGCAAACATGGAACTCGTGCTTAACTCAGCAAATCTAAACTCACGTTTGTGACGTTGTTTACGTTGTTTTTTCCTTACATGTTAAATGAACTCTATGTCTACATGCGTTTTTGTCAATTTCTGATGTACTTGTGACTTTGTTTGAAAGCAATAATGGTAGCGTGTTCGGACACTGTGTTCTTCGATGCAGGTTCGAATATTGCAATAAGCCTGAGCTTCTAATGAAGGTTAACTTCGTGATGAACCATAGCATGGTGTTGGGCTTTTTCTAATTCGCACCTAAATAAATTGAAAATCTGTTGACATAAACATATACGTTTGTTCCTGTAGTTACGCTTGAGAGTCAGTCCTCTTCTTGGCTTAACCCAGATTGTCATTAAATATCAGATGGTCCAACTGATACTGACTTTATAAAATATATAAAAAAAGACCGTCGTTATCTGTATAAATAAATATCTATAATACTTAAAATACACTTCTTTTGAGGCCTAATCACGACAAAACTACTTTTGTTGTTTGTTAAACGTTGTTTTGTATCTAACGACGATCCTGGTTTTCGAGTAAGTATAATATGTTGATGAAGCAATAGTATGATTTTGGAATAGTTTCTAATCTCCGTTAAGTTTCTATATAACCTTCATCGAAATTTATTTCTCACGCTCTTATTTCGACAGACCTCATGGCGTGTTAACAGTAAGCCCTCCTATTAAGCAGAGAAGTCGTACATTCGCTACCCACATATATAAGTCTGACTTTTATATGACGAGCAAAACTGTCTCAATTCTGTGTCTGGGAGTTAATCGTTATTACAGACGTGACAGTTTGTGATAATTAATGGATGGTTCATAAGTCTTTTACAAAAAATTACTAAACGGATTTTGATGAAAAGTTTTCCAGAAATATAGCTTATACGTCATAATAACACAGACTAAAATTTATAAAGATATTGTTTTAATCTGCTAAAATATAAACGATAAGTGTCAAATAAGTTGGAAACATTCCTGTCATCCCAGAGTTTTTTTATATCATAGGAGGCAAACGAACAGGTGGGTCACCTGATGTGAAGTGATCACCACCGTCCATAGACACTTGCAACACCAGAGGAGTCGCAAGTACGTTGCCAGCTTGTGTTTAGGGGAGGGGGGAATAGGGAAGTGGGAATAGGGGAGGGGAAGTCTCGTTGTGGGAGCGGGAGGGGGGTGGGGAGGGGGCACTGTTGTGTTTCGTTCGGGCAGTGAGAGCGCCGGATAGCCACCTCTCCACCCCCTCTTCCCTCCCCCATTCCCCCACCCCCTTCCCCCTCCCTCAAACACAGGCCGGCAACGTACTTGCGACTCCCCTGGTGTTGCTAGTGTCTATGGACGACGTTGATCACTCGCCATCAGGTGACCCGCCTGTTCGTTTGCCCCCTATCATTACATAGTATAAAACAAAGTCGCTTATCGCGTCTGTCTGTCTGTTCGCGATAAACTCAAAAACTACTGAACGGATTTTCATGCAGTTTTCACCAGTGGATAAAGTGATTCATGAGGAAGGTTTTAGTATATAATTTGTCAAGGATCTTTTCATAATCAGGGCGGGATAACGTCTGCCGGGCCCGCTAGTTTATATTTAAAAATCAAATATATACTATGGTTTGTTTTTTAATCGAACTAGAGAAATAATTAAAGTATTTAATGTACCATATATGAAATGCGAATACGTATAAACTCAAGACAGAAATAGGTACACGCTTACGTTCCTTAGTTTCAACACGAGGCGTTTGAATTTATATATACTGAATGTACTATTATAAAACAAATTACTTAGCTAGCCTAGAGTGGTTGACGTCATCGATTAAAAATAAGAATAGACTTTGTACATTCAGTTTATTAAATAGATCTGAAAATCTCTTTGAGCCTATAAATATAACTTCCCATGCTCAAGCTTAGCCACAGTTTAATTGTAAATAGTAATCGAAGTCAGAAAATATAGTTATTTATTATCACAAACGTTATTAATTTATACCTTATCATTTATAACTTTTAAAATGGAATTCTATTAGTTTACTATTATTCTGGTAATATGATAAATAATTTTGAGTAAATAATAATAAAATCCAAAAGTTATATAATCCATTCCAATCCAATTCCATCCATCCATCCAATTCCATTAATAAAGATAATTAAAATCAGAGCAAATAATTTATGTTTAAAATTGGTGCTACAATCATGAATCTTAATCATACAGAGAAATTGAAACACATCAGAAAAAAACATCAAATTAGTCCAGGAGCTGTTCAGTAACAAACATCTGTACAGAAGATTAATATATATAGAGGGTATACGCACATATGTTAATCTTAATTAACATTCATTTCTTAAATGATATCGTATAAATCATATTATAAAGGACTGCAAGATATTAATATTAAAGTGGGTGTTAGCTCACTGCCAGAGTTATTGCACTATAGCAAAGTACAACACGGTTTTGTATAAGCAACTGTCCAATGGGAAGATTTAAGATGGACGTGGGATGGACCGAAGCATATGGTGTGCGTCTTGTAATGCAATTTCCTTTTATCAAAAGAAACGGGGTCGCTAATATTAAAAATGTAGGTAATCATTTGGAAAATTCTGTTTACATATTCATCATTTCCTTTCGCTTAGTTCTTCGTATTTTTTTGTATCGTAATATATGCACATTTGTGAATGTGTTAGTATTGCCATTCGAAGTTAATACTTCTATACACCTATACTGATATTATAAAGAGGTGAAGTTTGAGAGTTTGTGACGTTGTAGGAAGTAATATCTGGATCTACTAAACTGATTTTGAAAATTCTTATACAAATAGAAAGCCACGTTATTTGTGAGTGTTATAGGCTATATATAAACCCGAAAAATGAAAAGACTCTTTTGTGGAAGTCGGATTTGCAAACGGTCGAACGAAAACATTTCTTACGAACGCTGCTTAAATGATCAAAGATATATGATTGAGTTCCAGAGAAAAGTTGTAGAGCTTGATAATGCCTACAAAAAAGTCAACGACAGCATATATCTAACTTTTATATTTAAGTCACAAAAAGTATTTTTTTATAAATGTTTATCGCCCAACGAAGTGGGCATGGGTCAGCTAGTTTATATACATTTATTATATATATATATATATATATATATATATACCTTTATTACATATAATAAGAGTGTAAATCTAACGTGTCTGTACCTTGACAAAAATTGTTGCACGTCTCTAGCAATAAGTTATAAAATACATTTCAATAATTTTTTGAAATGTTTGTCTGTCTGTTTGTATAAACACGCATCACTGCTAAAGTACTATGTGCACGATAAAACCTGGAGTATCATTTAGTCTTGATTTCATTAAAATCGGTTCCCTCTATTAAAAGTTATTGTCATTTTAGTGACGACGCGACTTAAGAGTTAAGTACGAGAGAAAAGTAGATAAGTAAATTGACTTAATATATTCTGATGATTTCATTAGTCACTGTTTTTTTATATTAGGTTCCACGCAGACGGAGTCGCAGACACAGCTAATCGTCAATATAATAATACTATCCTCAAACAGTTCCACCCATAGACAAAGTGACTCTTTCATAGCGAAGGTACGAGCTTAATTGTCACAACAGCCCATAACGTACTGGCCTTGTCATACCCAAAAAAATCATAGTTCGCTATTCTTCTCAGACATGGCGATACTACAAAAACAATACTAAGGTTTTATCATCATGATTTCCTTCATCATCAGCCAATGGTGTATCTAACATTAATTTGGAAATGTACAGGAATTCTGAAAAATTCGTTGTACACGTCGGAGTTACAGCCTGCGGACTTTGGACAAGTTTAGTATTGCACATACAAAGGTAGCACTGTCGTGGTACTGCCAAGGATTTATTAGGACTGGTAAGTATTTTTAGTTTATATTATAAACAAGCTAATAATATATAATAAAATATAATAATAATAATAATATATAATAAATAAAATAACATAAAATAAAAATAATAGTGTATATTGATTCTGTAATCGCTTTGCTCTTACGAAATACATGATTAAGAAGACGAAACACAAATGTATCAAATATCAAATCAAAAGGCTTTATTCAATGAAGGTCCTGAAAAGTCGCTTATAAGTTTAAAACCACTACCGGTTGAGAAAACAACCCATTCGTCGCGAAGAACCGACACGAAACTCGATCTGATTTAGTAGATCGTGTTTAGCAGATTCACATATTGATCTACCCTTACAAAACCCGCTTAATATGGTGCTTGGACCTACTACTCGGCAAATCGGTAATGTAATTTGGGACTCTGTAGTAAAATGTAAGACTGTTACTTAAGAAACTGTTACTGGTCTTACTGAGTCTGAAACATATGCCGTGTTATTACAAAAAAGTTAAATACGCATTAAATACGTGGTTTAAAAAAGTTTCATAATAAATGCACCGCGCTCGCCCGAGGCAATTTCGCGTTATCCTTTTTCGCAAGTCTAACTTAACGTAACCAAAGCGAGACAAAAGAGCAAGATGGCGAACATTCAGCGACCGCGGTGCGATTAATATGAGACCTTTTTAAGGCCAGGGTTCAATACGTATTTAACTTTTTTGTAATAACATCGATAATGTCCAAATTTGTCATTGTACGCAGTATTTAAATCATGCTGGTCTTTTAGTAAATCTATAATCTCTAAGTTTTTGCAGACATACATTTGATTATCAAGAATGTGCTGAAACGGCAAAGTTAAGATGCTGAATTCCTGATACTCAGTCTATAATTGTTCACAACTACCTTCTGCACACGATTTCGTTCGCGTGGAATAGTTATTTTGTGCCAACGTTAAGACGTATCGGAAGATCTCAAAAGGAAAAAAAAACGATTTTGAAAAACTCTTGAGGTCTCGTGATGATAGAAAGCCTATGGCCATCCTCGATAAATGAGCTATCTAACACTGAAAGAATTTTTCAAATCGGACCATTAGTTACTGAGATTATCGCGTACAACCAAACAAACAAACCCTCCAGCTTTATAATATTAGTCGTATAGATTATTAATAAATCGCTATATGCTTTTTCAAAAAAACAATTATTTTGTATTGTTTATTTCTGAGATGATTTGACAGAATTATGATAACTAATTCCATGTCTATAATTCAGATACCTAGTCATTGCATAGTATAAAACGAAGTCCCCTACCGCGTCTGTCTGTCTGTCTGTTCGCGATAAACTCAAAAACTACTGAACGGGTTTTCACGCGGTTTTCACCAGTGGATAAAGTGATTCATGAGGAAGATTTTGGTATATCATTTGTCAAAGATTTTTTATAGTCAGGGCGGGATAACGTCGGCCGGGCCATCTAGTTAATAAATATAACGATCTCAGTAAAACATCTATAAACTTTTAATAACACCTAATAAACATGTAGGGCGTAACCCATTCAATCGAACTGTTAAAAACCCGATTATAAACAATGTAAATAAACTAAGCTACCCTGTAACTTTAACCTAATAATTATTTCACAAAACACTTGAACTAATATAAAGTAGAACTTCCACCTCTGCCCTAATTTCGGCCTAGACGTGTTTACACTAACCTGGATACATTTGTTTATTATATCGGAGTATAGGAATTCTGCGAGTACCGCATATGTATACATTACACACATGTTCTATAAACTGTTAACTATATTTGTGTATATTTTCTGTGTATAATTACTGGTTGGAAATTTAATTATAATATTACAGTCAATCAAAATTTTTTACTTACAAACCTAGGATTTTAAGAGAATTAAAAAATATAAATTCAAGAGCGGATGACTTCATCGTAACTTAGGTTTTGATTATAATAAATCGAATATATTTGTAGGTGATAGAACCACGCCTAAGCTACTACTGGTTTCAGCATGAATGGGTCGGCTTGCACGAGGGACTACCACCCGACACACAGAAAATCGACGTGAAGTGCTTGCATTGTTGCGTTTCGTTCGATCAGTGAGAGCGCCGGAAGCCCACCTGCCCCCCCTTCCTCCTCCCCAAACACAGGCTGGGAACGCACTTGTGACTCCCTTGATGTTGCAAGTGTCTATGGACGGTGGTGATCACTTAACATCAGGTGACCCACCTGTTCGTTTGCCTCCTATGATATAAAAGAAAAAAAAGAATATAATCCCATTTAACAAAAAAAAAATATTCATATAAACGATGCATGGTTTACAGTTTTTGGCGGGACATAGTCTGTAACGTAGTGAATTTTATATTTCATTTACAATCTTGTGTTATTTGACTCTATATTATCTCTCTAATATCTAAAACACAGTAAACGAAAGACTGTTTTTTGCATTAGGTTCCACGCGTACGAAGTCGCGGGCACAACTAGTCCTATAAATGTATATGTTCGGCTCTTTATACTGTCGTTTTTTTCGTTGAGATTCAAATCACAATTGGGCTAAAGACATTTTCAATTTAAAACTGCCTTTCTTTTTAATTTCCACATACGTGTACTGTGTTTTTTTTAACTTCACAAGTTATTGGTTTAAAGTCTTGACAAGACACATACGGATTAAGTGCCATCTTCATAATCTGCCTGTAGTAAGTGTATTTAAAGCGAAGTAATAAAAACTTCATCAAGCCCATCCAAGTGGTCATGAAAGATTACTTGCTTCTAAAAGTACAACTTCACATAAAGCTCTCATAAGATTGCGCAAGAGCGCTGCGGTCGCTCCGTTCGGAGAGCCGTTCCTAATTTTATCGAAATAGTGTTGTGGTTAATGATTATGATTCATTATCGAAGCGTTCTAATTGGTCAATTAACAGGTTGCACAGCGGATATAACTGGAAATACAATTTTAATCGAACTCTATTGAAAACTAACATTAGTATTTTAATAGAATTGCATTCAACTGGCTGAATCTATTGTGAACGAAAGTAAACTAAAGATATTCATTAAGGATAAATAGTGGTTTTTTCTCAACTCTCCCTATCTTTTTTGCATGACTCATGGAAGGAAACATTCTGCTTCTGAAATTACCTTTTCATTTTGATTCTTAAGAACGTACTTTGAAAAAAAGAACGGTTTGCAGTTTGACGAATAACCTTTTTTTCATTTGACAACGTGCTTTTCGTCTTAATGACATTTTAATGGATCCATATAAAAAGTTTGGACTTTATTTTTCTGTATAACTCGTAAATATGACAGCGACATGTCGTCGGTGTGATAGATTGCATGTAAAATTATGTAGATCGAGTGTTAAAGTGAAATTATAGGCTATTACTAATGTTTCAACCGCGTTGAATTGGTTTTAACATTTTTTGTAATAAGTTTTATTGCAAAATGTATCCAGTTTTGATAATTACACGTTTGTAGACAGCTTCATGTACCGAATAATTAATTTAATAGACATGTATTCTTACTTTATTTTATACTTTTATCTATCTTTATGTATAAAATTTCAGTAGATCTGTATCCATAATTCTTCTCATTCTACAAGACTTGACTGATTTGATGATTTTTTTGTATTTATATGATCACCAGGATGATTCTTCGCTGGATGCGATAGTGCTATTTTTGAGATCTACCATATTGATTAAATTTTTCGACCAATTTCTTTGCTTTCACAAGTAAATATATATGTAACTAATGTGTGTAATTATTTGTATTTAATATTTATAGCAAATTAAAGTTTCATAGTAAATTTAATCCTGACTTTATATTTATTGCAAAAAAAAGCTGTAGAAATATCATTTTACTATATAAATATTTTATATATTCTTGAAATTTTAACCAAAAGTTTAAATACATCAATTTTAAATTAAACGGCTATATATTATTTTGAATACCGTTTAACTTAAAAGCAGTAGTGCCCGTGCATAGTCACTTAACTTTTTTTTTTCATTATTTAAAAAATTCATTATTTAAAAAATTATAAACTTTAATTTAATTTACAGCTCTCTCTCTCTCTCTCTCTGTATCTTATACTGTTTTTTATAATTACTCATACTAAAGCTGCTAACTAATATTACAAAACAGAAAATGTAAAGAATTTTAATAGTAAATTAGTGTTTGATTCATATGAATTATTTCATATTCCGCCTTTTTTTATTTTATTCTATAGAATTGTGATGATTAGGAGAACAATTAACGTCTAACTGTCATACAAGAGTTATCGACAAAATCTCGACAGTCCCGACGCACTATGGAAAGGGGCGCGCATCTTGCGATTCCTCAGAACCCCACTTTTTTATCTCCAAGGATTATTTGACTTGGTTAATTTAATTAACAAATATTTCTGAGAAATTCGTCTGGAACAGTGTTAAAATATCCACGGATTACATTTCTTTAGCGGTCTTTTTTAAAAATAACGTATTGAAAGTTAATTCAGTTTCGTTTCATTATATTCATGTACGTCTGGCACGTTCTGTGGCCAAAACGGCTTGATAGATTTTAACATATGAGGTGTTGTTATATTCGTGTCAATTGTGAGAGTGGCACAGGTTAAGTAATATTTAAGTATGACGCCTGTCAAGTAAAACTAGAGAAGTACTACTCCATTATTAATAAAACCACATAGGTTTGAATGTCTTAGCACTGAAGGTTTTTTTTTATTTTTAAAGCTAACATATAATAACCTGTTTTTTTTTGAGAATATGCAAGTTAGAGGTACGGAAGTTTCATAACAATAAATGTTAAGTTAATTGAAAATGTGCAATAAACTATTACAAACACATTTCAAGTATAATCTAAGTTATTATTATAAATGAATTTAAATTTAATACAACAAGCCTTGATAACATGAGATAACTCAATAGGCAGCTGTGTAGGTGCATACTTGAAAGCTTTTTAAATGTTTTTACGCGTCTGACTAAAATATCTACTGGTGTTAACAACGTACAATGTGGTCTAAGATGCTAAACACTCTAAACTTATAGAGCGACTTGCTTTGGAGTGCAGCTGCCAGTACACACATTTAGATGCTTGAGTACAGAAGTAAAGTTATTCAACTCGAGATTAGAAACTTCGATTGGTCAGATTAACATATTTTTATGTATAAAATAAAGTTTATTAATAAATTGTACTTGTATTTTTTACAATTAAATAATGTATCTCTATGTTACATTGATGCTCCTCATTTTACTTACACATCGGAGGGTAAAACTGTCGGCTAAATATTGCTTGAACCAGTTTGAGTACTGTAACGTTTAATAGCCAATACACAAGTTCTAAAGTCTTAACTGGAAAGTGTACGTTTATGACACTTCAAAGATTTCGCCTACGAATGATCGTAAACCTGATTGGCAGCGGCTTTAAACGTCCTTAGTAAGCGTAGCAATTATGCTGGTGTGAAACTTTCCACGTGAAATAGAAAACAATCTATACATATAATAAGAATGTAAATCTAACGTGGCTGTACTTTTTAGATTTTTGAGAAAAAATTATTGCATGTGTCTAGGAATAAGTAATAAAATTCATTTCAAACGATTTTAGAAATGTCTGTCTGTCTGTTTGTATGCGCACCCATCATTGCTAAAATACTGAGTTCATGATAAGACCTTTTCAATCATAAAGCATATCTTCGAGTAATATTTAGTCTTAATTTCATTAAAATTGATTCGGTCTATCAAAAGTTATTGTACTTTTAATGACGACGCGACTTAAGCACGACAGAAAAGTGGATAAGTAAATGGACTTAATACATTCAGATGACTTTATTAATCGCTGTTTTTACATAATATTTCACGCGGACGAAGTTGCGGGCACAGCTAGTGTAAAATAATACGATTAAATTGAATAATTGATGTGTATCATACTTTAATGGAATGTGTTAAGTATGAAGGTTGTAGTAGTTTTTTCAAGATTACTCGATCCATGGAGGTAAGTATTTATAATACGATGCTGTCAGATGTCTCAGAGCGCGAAAATATTGTATGGAATCGAATGGTTAGCTTTTAGGATTTGAAAATTAATTAATATGTCTGTAATGTCACCACGGGGTGTCATAGGCGCCACGCGACAAATCCCATATTAAAGATTTAAAAAAAACAAGTTTGAATAATCCGTTATAAGTCAAACAAGAAGCCCTCTTATCATCTCAAGTTTTAAATCGTATGTTGTTATAAAACTCCTTGTACTTGTAATAAAATATTAGAAACATTGGTCGAGTCATAATAACACAAAACTCTCTCGTATGTTTTATATATCTCACTGTACGACCTATGACGTTACGTCTGTACATCATCGTTTAACCACAATACATGACAGACACAGTATGGCATCTGCTTAATTACCACGTAACAATTTTACCATATATTCGAATTATGTATTCTATAATAAATATCTAGTAACTATTGCATGATAGTTTAATAAAATTTTATACTGTTATGCATAATGCAATGTGCACATTTACGTTGCTTGCATTCTGTGCATTTACGATTGTTCATTCGACTGAGTTAAAATTTTGTATAGTCGTTAACACTAGTATTAATAATTGTAACAAGGGAATGACGACTAATCTAAAAACGTTTTCAATATAGTTTTCATGACTATTCTAATTCTAAAAATATACAAAAAAATCAATTAGAAAAATAGAACACTATTTGACAATTAATTCAGATTGTATGTTATGGTAACTAAATACTTGAATTGATATTAGTGCCTAAAAATAATTGTATATATAATTATAAATTCATATTACAACTTTCAGTTAAATTCATCTTTATTGCCTATATATTTCAGCGTTTGATGAAAACTTCATCTGATATTAACCATGATACAACCGAAAATGGTACCACACTATATGTACAAAGAACTGACTTTCAAATATTTCTTAATTTTTGCAAAACACATCTACAGTCGCTTGACGATGGATTGTTATCTTGAGGGTGGAAGCCAGTTAGATGAACGCTAGAAAAACCCCTGACACACTACTATCGCCAAGATGTTTTTTCTTCTTTCTTCACCGAAAGCTCAAACTCATTGTAGGAGTTCAAATATACGTCGATCGACACGGTATTGCAACTTGATACTACTCAGCAATTTTTGCTTATATTGAATACTAGCTGACTCCTGCAAATTCGTCTGCGTCGTTTATTATTTCAATTGTTTTGGTATTTCTCAAAGAGATTAGGCAGCGTTTTTGACGACAGCTCACAGGTGGTTTGACTTTTTCCGACACTTCCAACAATTATCATTATATTTCAAGCAATTTACAAAAAACTTGACAAATTATATACCTAAACCTTCCTCGTGAATCACTCTGTCTACTAATGAAAACCACATGAAAATCAGTACTTGTTGAGTTTATTGCGAACAGACAGACAGACGCGGCGAAATACTTTGTTCTATAATTATTAGTGATAGAACATAAAAGTTTACAACTGTCAAGGTTACATACTATACATTTTTAATATAGTGTTAGTATATACACTCTCTGGCGCCAGTTCGACTACATTGATGCACTTTTAAATGCGTTTGGTAATGACCGGTCCCACGGTACACTCAAGCCGGCAGATCTTTCTAAATTAGTTTTACGCTGCCGTCTTGTAGACGTCCATACGTTACAATATTAATTGATAAATAATCTTATCCGGAACTCTGTGATTTTTCTTTGATTAAATGTTTTGTTGAATATTATTTTGAAATTAACTACAGTAGACAGGTTAAAGGATTTGACTGATTGTACTGGTCGTCGTTCATTGGACTAGTTCTCGTTCAGTAGTTGAAATTCGACCATAATAAAGGTAACATGTTTTTCTTCACGTGTTAATATATACGTATGTAGTTATTATCTGTAGTTCTTTCTGTTTTTTTTCTAAATGATAGAAACTTTATTTACAAATACTGATGGTTACAAGTGTAAAGAACATGAAATATGATGAATAGAGACTTATGGAAGGTTTGAAATTCTGATCCGCAACCTTTTTGTATGAAGAATAGTGGTGAGATAAACACTGTTAGGTAAAGTGTAGAAGATACCGGTTCTCGTCCGATTATTGAAGTAGTGCTGCCCAAAATCAGTCTTGGTCTTGTTCTCGCGTTTTCGCAAGAACCACCAAAACAATATGTAACTAAATTGCATTGTTATAAAAATATGTATGATAAACTAGATAGAGTTTCATGCCGGTTCTTCTCGATGACTGGGTTGTTTTCCTAACCGATGGTAGTTTTGACGTTTATAAGCTCCGTCTCAGGGCCTAAATTGTATAATGTACTTTTGACTTGATCTGTTAAAACAAAAATCTTTTATGGTGACCTCGTAATGCGATATTCATTTTTATATACATTTCAAAATTTATTTATAAATGCTAATGCCAAAGAATGAATACATGAATGTTACATGTATGTACATTCGTGTGCAAAAATAACACTTTTTAACTTGAACATTTTTTTCTGTTTTTAATTTGAAAAATTATATCAAGGAAAATATACCCATAAATATTAAAGAAAGGCAAAAGGTAGCTGTTTTGTTATATGATATAAAATACGATATCATATAGTATTCACTAATAATGTTATTAAATCTACAAATGAAGATAGAGATTCATGGTCACCGAAATTTTCTGAACAAACCTACACGTGTTTTACGATCTTGAAATTGTAGTAGCCATATTAATTTGTCTTTCCCCATATAATAATAAAATATAACAAAAGACATGTTCATGTGATTACAAAAATATGAATTAACCCCTAGACTGTCCAAAACCATTACGGTGTTATTACAAAAAAGTTAAATACGTATTGAACCCTGGCTTTAAAAAGGTCTCATATTAAATGCACCGTGGTCTTTGAATGTTCGCCATCTTGCTCTTTTGTCTCTCTTTGGTTACGTTAGGTTAGACTTGTGAAAAAGTATAAGGCGAACTTGTCTCGGGCGAGCGCGGTGCATTTATTTGGAAACTTTTTTAAACCAAGTATTTAATACGTATTTAACTTTTTTGTAATAATACGGTTAAGGTTTAAACTTCATACACACGAATGTTGACCTCATAAGGCACAGGTCAACAGACTGTAGGCAACATAAGCTTAAAAAAATACCTGATTTGTTACAAAACTTTAAAAAATAACAAATTATGTATTGTAAAGTCATAATTTTTATGTAAAATATATTATTACATTACTTTTTCATTTGTACGAATTTACTAGACAATGAAGTTTACATTTACGATGTCGTGAAGTTCAATAAGAAACAAATCCGCCATTTTGAAATTTGGGTCTTTAAAAATCAACTGAGGGGTTAAGTAATCAGTATCGCATGCAGACGTTTGCAATTGTTTAGCGTTTCGCAATCGCGCATTAAAAGTTGTCCTACGTTTATTTCGGTAAACGTGCCTTAGCCCAGTTTCCCGCCATTTCTTCCGTGATCATAAAAAGTCGACGTTTAAAGGAGAAGTTAAACAAATCTCCGTCTTATGCAATGTTATCGTCCCACGTAGTACGTGAACGTTGAGTAATTGGAACAGACAAATTCGATTCATTAATTTTGTTCTGGCTGATTAATTATAGGAACTGTGAAATTCAATATGGCGTATTGCTGATCGATGTTGCCAGCTTTACCTGACTTCTACTTTAAGTGAAACTTATATTGATTGCGTGTGAAATGTTATTATTCGTTAGTTTTTTTTTAATACGTCGATGTATTATCTCACATTATTTTTAATAATAAAAAAAACGTTAAGCTATAATTTACACTTATAAATAAAATTAAGGTATTTTGTTTTTTTTTGCTAATTATTGAAATAATGGAATAGGTTTGACCAATATTTTTACTGACTAACCATTTTTCAGAGTAATATATCTTGACTAGGCGTCATCAAGCTTTTGCAAAGGGGTTAAGTAGTAATATTGAAATTTAAAAGAGATTACCTAAAATTGAAAATAATCTCTGAGTTAAGGTAAGTATAAAATTACGTTAAAAAAATTGTAACCTAGATAGATAAAATACGCAGGGACCATGAAATCAGTTCTACGAGAATGGCCTGTCATATAAATGACATACTCTTTTAATTTGATTATATGATATTAGTATAGGCTATATATGATATTAGTATAGGCTCTATATATATTAGTATATTACTATAGCCGATATTAATAACGAATTCCCAACCCGTTTGTTAGGAAATAAAAAAAAACAACAAATGATCATTCCAATCGAAAAAATTAGTAGCCTTGATCCATCAGCGAAAAATTCCACATCGAATTGTCTTAGTTCTATGCCAATACGTTTAATACTTTTGACGTCATTGAGCCTCAAAAAACTGTATTTTCATTATATGTATATACATATAATAAGAATTTAAATCGGACGTGTCTGTACTTTTTAGATTTTTGTGACAAAAATTTTAGCATGTGTCTAATAAGTAATAAAATACATTTCAATCATTTTTAGAAATATCTGTATGTCTATCTATCTGTTTGTTTGAATACGCATCACTGCTAAAGTACTGTGTTCAAGATAAAAACGGAGACGCGGACGCAGCTAGTAGAATATAAATTTTGAAATCAATATATATATTACGTTTTTACAGGCGTAACTACGGATCAAATAATATTTTTTTAACATTTATTAACTCTTTGAATACATCTAACCGGTCCTGCTTAGATATTATGTTCCTACAGGAATAGCGGTTACGGGAACGCCTGTATTAAATGTCAAACCGTTAGTTCTACGCTCGGACCACCGACATTAAGTTAACACATCGATGCTTCGAAGATTAATTATCAATGGTATAAAAACATTATCTTGGAAAAGTATATTTTTTAATAATCACCAAGGCAACACTGTGATTTCCGATAAAATAAAAAAAAACTCAAATTTATATGATGAGGTAATAAATATGTACAGTTTATTGGCGGCTTCTTGGAATGTCATGCAGTAGATTTTCAATTTTATTCATAATTTTGTGTTATTTGGCTCTATATTTTGTAATATTGGTGGTGTTTTACATAATATAGTTTGGTTATTGTGCACGAGTGAAGTGGATGCGAAATAATACCACGGAGCAAGGATTCTGACTTGCCACAAAAACTCCGTGGAAAGTTGTAACAAGATGGCCACCATCTTGTCAGTTTATTGAAATGATCGTAAGAAACTTGTACTATCATTACTTATTCGACAATGGCAGTAATAATCTACTAGAAGATTGGTTGACAAAAATAAAAATAAAAAAAGTTATATGATACTTATCCAGATAAATGTAATTATTTTAGTTTATTAATTGCCTTCCGTAAAGCCTCCAAATACGAATTCAGCTAACTACAGAGGCTTTCTAGCTGGACCACCGTATGGGGTTCTCTTAGAGAGGAGTAAATATGTCTCATAATCTATGATGGACATGTGATATTTTGGCATTGCCAGCGTTCATAGGCTTATAGACCCCTCGCTATAAAGCGAAACGCAGGTTAGTTTCCCACCCTCATGGTATAAAAGTGTAGCTTTAATATTTCACATATAAAAAAATATGAAAATATTAACTTCCTTTTCAAGATTTTTGTTTATTATATTTAAATTTTTACTTAATAAATGGACCGAAAAGAGTAGATTTGATTCTATCACGTGTTGAAAGGCTGGAAATTCACGATTAACGGTTTTTTTCTATGTGAGAAATTCGAAAAAATAAAGCAAAAGAAGGGCAGACAATTAAAAAAAACTGGATCTCAACAAAAAGCATACTTTAAACAACAAAAAAAACAAATCAGAAAAATCGTTCCAACCATTTAAGCTGAGATGTAATATGGACACACGTACACTGGAATTGTATATATAGAAAATTCCTCAGGATCTATGCCGGCATTTTTATTTGAAAAGTAAATATCTGAATACCTGTTTAGAACGTAAGCCAATAAACTTTTCCCGTGAACTTTTAATAGCGTTATTTTTGCGAGCTCATTTCAACAGCTAGTTAACGTTCTACATACGGATGTGATCTGCGATCATTTAGTCAGAATTAGCGCTACACTAATACTACACTAGTACAGTCGGTAGTAATAACTTCATTTTAAAATGCAGGCACGTTATTTTTCTTGGATATGCGTCATATATACTTTCACGTTACAAAAAATGTTGCAACTTTAAAAAACAGATTTTTTAAAACTTTGTAACAAAATGCAGGGATGTTTTTATTTCTACATATGCTTCAGTTATGTAATTTTACGTTTTAAAAAATATTTTACTTTACAGGACTGCTTTTTTTAAGGCACAAAGGCGCACAAATTAAACTTCGGTAAGGTAAGGTAACTTTTTGTTATTTATGCATGATGCAATGCTATATGGGATGCCAATTTTTATCTTCTACAATATTTTAATAAAGTCATTTTAAGGAATTAATGAAAGAATTTCATAAAAATTTTTTTTACCCAAGTGTACAGAAAGAAGGTAATGTTTGTCGAGTTTCTATATGTCTATTTTTTACCTATGTCTATTTTTTAGCACGCTCTGTGACCTACACCACTTAATTTATTTTTAAAGATTATATTCGTCTTACCTTTGCTAGTGATTTTAGCAATATAGTATTTAAGTAGGAGTATTATGAATAAAAACTATACGTTCTACAGTGTTTTGTTTTCTATAATAAAGTTTTATTTCTTCATATTTCGTAAATCATTTGACAGCGGCTTAATAGTACCGTGTTCATAAAACACGGTAATTGACCTAGGCCTTTTTTTTTTTTTTTTTTATTGGGGGGAAAAAAAATCAAAGAGGAAGGCCCCGGGGGGGGGGATAAAAGAACAGACCCAACTTTGTGGGAGGGGGGGGGGATTAGGGGGTAACAGCGAAAAAACAACACACAACCGGGGGGGGGGGGGGGGGGGGGGGGGGGGGGCCGCCCCCCCGGGGGGGGGCCCACGCCACCCGGCGAGGAGTCTGGTGGGAGAATACCTCCCACAAACAAAGGGAATGGGGGCCCCGCCCCCCCCCCCGGGGGGGCGGAGGGGGGGGGGACCTCCCCCCCCCCCCCAAAATTTTTTATCAAGGATTCCCCCCCCCCCTTGACCTAGGCCTGAGGTAACCATAACATATTTATAGGGCATATTCCAATACCCAACCGACTAATTACTGCTCTCAAATTGAAAATCAGTTGTCAGGTATCTATAGGCGTGTTCTGGCAGTAAAACTTGAGAGTCAGTCTCTCTAGATTTAACGTAATATGACCTCAGACCACATAATCAATAATTACATGTTAGATGTCAAAACTGCGGTTTTATTAAGTTTATTTCTCTACATCCATGGACTTAAGTACTGCCAAGTATAGAATATAGAACAGAGTAATATGTTTGTACAAAATTAGGGCTATTCAATAAATCATTCATCAATTACTCTAAATATAATTCAATTAATTTTGAAACCACATTTTTTGCTGTTAAACTAATATCCATCCACATCGTATCCATTAAATATTTAAAACCAACCTTTAATTTATATTTACCGAAAGCCTATCATTATATTGACTCGATTGGAGTCTAAAGACTGCGCCTGCGGTCTTTCGTAAATCACGAACCTTACCTAAATTTTTTGTTATTCCATCCCGTCGGTTTCTAGGCAAAGGATTGTTGACTCAATTATGTTAAACTATATAGAAAAATAAACAATTTTGTCAAACTCAATATGTTAACAGATGCATCCATATGTCTTACGGTACATGCGGTAACACAAGTCGTTTGACACTACATAAATATTGTTCCAACTCAATTTAATCGACTTAAGTAAGCTTTTAAAATTACATTAAAATGTCACCGAGGACTAAATGATGGTTGGAGTGCACATCCTCTAACATAACATAGCACTCAAATATATTCTATTTAAAGATTTTTATTAGTTTTCTTTTGGGGAATTTATATGTTTAAAATAGGACTAAGTAAAGGATATGTTGTAGATAATCATTTTTTTAAAATATAATAAAATCGAATTCTATATAGTTCATTATCATGGATTTCGCTACTCTGGGCAAAAAGTTACTGAATCATAATTTTGATAAATTTACTTTAATTTGATTGCGTTCATAGCGCCATTTTTTTAAGATAACACAAATTAAATATTTGTATATATATACAATACATGCATAAATACAAAAAAATAAACACAATAACTACATATGTACAATATAATATATGTAGTTTGTAAAATTTCACGTGTCTTATTAACATACAGGAGTAATAAGCAATGTCTGAATACTGAAGGCAAAAATATGTTGCCAATAAATAAATTTTATTCGCGATTGTACTGAAAACCTGTAGCTTGAAGGCGGTTACGCACCGCTTTACATAGAAATCGGCACGTGTATACTGAATAATGCGTCTAGACTAGACACGAGGTCTTACATAGCTAATGTAAACTGTGCACTGTTTATGTCTGCCTAGTAAAAGATGATGTAACGATCTTATTAACTAATATGGTATTTGCATTATCAATTACGTCATAGGCTGCCTATTTCAACATCTGGATCACATATTAAATGCTAAATTTACGGAATCATTATATTTACTGGGTTTTCAGTTTTAGACACTGAATGAGTATAATGAAACTTTATTGAATTGTATTTGTAATTAATAGCTAAAAAACTAAATCATCATTACATAGTATAAAACAAAGTCCCCTACCGCGTCTGTCTGTCTGTCTGTTCGCGATAAATTCAAAAACTACTGAACGGATCTTTATGCGATTTTCACCAGTGGATAAAATGATTCACGAGGAACGTTTTGGTATATAATTTGTCCAGTATTTTTTTATAATAAGGGCGGGACAACGTCTGCCGGGCCCGCTAGTATAATATAATATATATTATCAGCCTGTAAGACACCCACTGCACGTACATAGGCTCTTCTGTCTTCGCATAAGCATAATTACCATGTCAGTCCAGGACGTATTGGCGATTTCAAACTCCGACAACTCTACAGTTCTGTACTTGCGCGCATATGGTGATACCACAAGAATAACTCATAAATCTAATGTGATTATTCTATTGATTAGGAATTTAAATTGTGTCTGAACTGTTATTAGAGAAATAAAGTAGACGTGTATCTATTTGCACACATATTACTTAATTTCCACGCTGAAGCTATTACTGGTTTCATCTTGAATGGGCCGGCTCGCCCGGGGTACTACCATCCTCTCACAAAAAACCGACGTGAAGTAACAACGCTTGCATTGTTGCGTTCTCAGTCTTAGCTTATCACCATCTTGGGCCAGTTTGTAGTTAAACACCACAAAAAAATAATTGTAGACAAACGTACATATTACGTTTAAATTTTGCTACTTTACAAACTGTATAAAGTTAAACAAAAAAAAAAAAAAAAAGGAGGAAGGGGGGAGGGAGGAAGGGAAAAAAAAAAAAAAAAAATAAAAAAAAAAAAAAAAAAAAAAAAAAAAAAAAAAAAAAAAAAAAAAAAAAAAAAAAAAAAAAAAAAAAAAAAAAAAAAAAAAAAAGAAAAAAAAAAGAAAGGAAGGGGAAAAAAGGAAGAAAGGAAAAAAGAAAAAAAAAAAAAAAAAAAAAAAAAAAAAAAAAAAAAAAAAAAAAAAAAAAAAAAAAAAAAAAAAAAAAAAAAAAAAAAAAAAAAAAAAAAAAAAAAAAAAAAAAAAAAAAAAAAAAAAAAAAAAAAAAAAAAAAAAAAAAGAAAAAAAAAAAAAAAAAAAAAAAAAGAAAGAAAAAAAAAAAAGAAAAAAAAAAAAAAAAAAAAAAAAAAAAAAAAAAAAAAAAAAAAAAAAAAAAAAAAAAAAAAAAAAAAAAAAAAAAAAAAAAAAAAAAAAAAAAAAAAAAAAAAAAAAAAAAAAAAAAAAAAAAAAAAAAAAAAAAAAAAAAAAAAAAAAAAAAAAAAAAAAAAAAAAAAAAAAAAAAAAAAAAAAAAAAAAAAAAAAAAAAAAAAAAAAAAAAAAAAAAAAAGGAAAAAAAAAATAATAACATACGAATAACTTAGTTTAAGAGAACTGAAATGTATGTGAAAATAATTTACTCAGAAGTTATTACCAGACATATTTTGCAATTGTAAATTGTTTCTTTATTACGTACTTGGAAGCCGTTTGCTACGATGATATACGTATGTATGTATTAGACGAATTGAGGTTATAGTGTCATACTGAAAACTGACGCATCTGTCTATTATTATTTTGTTCTATGTATTTGTTTAACCAGATAGATACATTTTAATCAAATAAATGACCAATATTTTAAACACAGGGTGTGTGAAATTGTGGATCTGTTGGACACAATTTATGCCAGTATAAATTATTTTTACATAAACTATACAACTTACTCATATGTTTATATATAATATCCCTATGTGCCTTTGTTCGTAATTATTCCCCTCCTTTTTACTTGTCACCTGGATGGTTCTTAGTTTAGCTGGACACGGTAGATGACGCTGTCGTCCATAAATAGATCTTTTTAAATTTTCGGATGAAATATATTTGTTACGTACTGTTTTGTCTTAGTTTCAAAATACATAATCCTAATTTCTGAACCCTCAACACTTCTTAATATTGATTCATAAAAACTATTTTTGACGTATATTAATGGAAGTGAAGGCGGGAGCAAAAGCTAATTCTTATTAGGACGCACTAATGCAAAATGAATCATATCCTATTTTTAATACAATAAACGAGAAAGTTTGTGAAGATGGATGGATGTTTTTAACACAAAGACTACTTAACGGAACCTTAACATTAATGCAGCTTACACATCAGAATAACATATAGCCCATAATTAATAAAGTTGTTGTATAAATTGGCCAAATATAACGATAAGTAGCAAGTAAGTTTATAAAAATCCTGCCACTTAAAAGCTATTAGATTGAAGGTATTATTACTTGGCGGAAACCCATGATTAAAAATTATGGGTGGTCTCCGCGAAGGGACGAAACACGTGTAATTGATTATTAACTATATATTTCTTTTTATATATTTTTTTTAAATCATTTTATATACCACATATATACATTTTATCATTACGTAGTACAAAACAAAGTCCTCTGCCGCGTCTGTCTGTCTGTCTCTTTGCGATAAACTCAAAAACTACTGAACGGATTTTCATGCGGTTTTCACCAGTAGATAGTGATTCATGAGGATTAATTCAAGTTTAAGTATGTAATTTGTATATAATTATCAGAGCAGGACAACGTCCGCCGTGCACGCTGGTATAGGAAAAAAAATGTCTTTTTTATATGCAGTAGTGACCAGCATTGTTAATCAACGACAGATTCAACCATCCGCCAACATCAAATTCAACCGCCAACCAACGACGCCTTGTAATTACTTTTAGTTGTTTTACCACCGTTTTCTGTTGCAGTAAGAAGTGACAGCGACTAAACAATTTCAAGCAATGGATTTATAACTTACTTATTATATTATTGATATTAAGCGAAAGTGCGAAGTAACGTCCACCTTATTCTATTTATATAAGAGGTATTTCAGCGTGCGCTGCGTAGACAATTACAGTTACGTGAATTTGTTCGTTTGTTTGTTACGTTTTCCGCTTTAACTACTTTATCTACTCGATTAGTCATCGTGATATTTTGCATAGACATTATCAGATCTAGAGAAAAAGACAGGTTTTTGTTTCCATTAATAAAAATGTACTATCCCAGATAGTCAAATCTACATTAACTCATGCGATGAAGAGAGCAAAAACTAGTCATCTAAAACATGCAAAGGTTGACTAAATCGTGTCGAAATACTAATACAATCTAAACATTAAATGAGGATTTAAAAAAAAACACCTAAAATGTTGATTTATCATACCGATTCTCAATAAAATAAATTTATGCACAACATAAATCAATTCCTGTTATCGAAGCGACGCGACTTCCTTCCTCGACGTACTCGGGACGCGTGCACAGATTATTTCGGGAGCAATTAATATCCTACTTGCACCGTGCACGGGACTTTGTTGACACAGACCACTAAAACTAATAGACGCGACTTACAGAACACTCCCTCACTATAACTAATATAAAATTTTATATTATTATACTATCTTATGTTCCTTCATGAGGACTAGGTGTTTCGTATGGAACAATTTTGCGGTGTCTTTTATTTGAAGCGAAATTCCTTAACGCGGCTAGCAGTAAAGTTGACTGGTAGAAATCATCATGTAATGAAAAAGTGTTATGTTCCTCTATCGCACTCTCTCCATTCGGTTCTATCTTTCTTTCTCTTTAGCCGGTAGTCTTTAGGTATAACCGTAATGAAATCGTGGAAGTTTTATTAAAAGTTATCAGTTGATTTTTAATAACATTTTTATATAATTTATTTTGTATGTAACGTTTAGTAAATGAATATTTTTTCCTTGAACAAATCCTCAATACAAATAAAGAGAAAAAAGAAATCCTAAGATACTAACTGAAATGACAATAGTTAAGCATGTTATATCAGTGGAATGTAGATCCGATGGCCCAGGTTCTAAACTTGCACAAATATTGGTTATTCCAAACCCACATGTTTATTACCTATTAGCCGACAATGATGGACCTCATTTACCAAACACTACAGGCACATCTATTTCTAACACAAAACAGTAATATCTGTGCCGAGATGTTCCAAACCGAAAACTTTGTATGGTAACATGTCTGGACACATCGAGTCGTGAAGTCATTCCACTCAGACCTCGAGAGTTTTGAGAGTCGGTAATACATTTGTTCACCGTTATAGGCTAGGGTGACCACTTATAATCAGGTAGGTAGCAAGCCTGTTTGCGGTAGTTGAGAAATGACTGCTTTAAAGAGGTTGAACCGTCACCCAACCAGTACGTCCTCTCCTTCCTACAATATTACATCCTTCAAATGACTTGAAGCGATTTATGAGCAGGTGTAGGTGGTAGAGCTACGCTGAAGCTATTACTGGTTTCAGCATGAATGGGTCGGCTCGCTCGGGGTAGTACCACCCTCTCACAGAAAACCGACGTGAAGTAACGAAGATGGCGAACATTCAGCGACCGCGGTGCATTTAATACGAAACCTTTTTAAAGCAAGTATTCAATACGTATTTAACTTTTTTGTAATAATACCGTAACATTTGAACGTTTATTTTAACCTAAATAATTTAGTAGAAGATATAATGGAATTTGATTACAACTCCTGTAAAGAATTCTAACAGTTTCGAATGCCAATCTTTTGTAATATAAATAATATTAAAGAACTGATTGTATATCATATTATGGGTTTAATTTAATTTTATAAAACCTCCGCGTCTCACCTCCGCGGCCGCATCGATCGACCACACTTACAAATACAATTGACGATCGAAACACAATAAACTGAATTAGAATCGTGTTGTAAAATTCGATCAAAATCTTTGAAACACCGTTACTTAAAAATAGTTCATATACAACCTCCGACAACATTCAACAGATTCGACTTAGTGTGAGCGTTTAAAAGTCGACTTTTATATGATCTGTGACTTACTTCCTTGAAAAGTATTTTTGACTAAATCTTAGATCATATAGTAGCTTTTTTTAAATTCATAAACTTGTGTTATTTGACTCTAAATTGTTAAATATTTATGGCATTTTCTGTGATCTTATTTGCGACGCGGTTTAGAAATATCTTCATCGGGATATATTAAGTACATTAGAAAGTGACATTACATTACTAAATGGATATGAAAGTATATAAGGAAAGTATTTACTTAAACTAGAAAAAGACAATTTTCAAATTTTTGTCTGTATGTTTGTTTCGGGTAATCTTTGAAATGGTTTGACTGACCGATTTTGACGGGACTCTCATTGGCAGATAGCTGATGTTATAAGGAGTAATTTAGGTTACTAATATTTTAGAAAAAAAATTGATTCCTCGCAAATATAACAAACTAAAGAGGCAGTAATAAGAACCGTGCACACCCCGCCTGCGAGTTTATACTGAACAAGAAATGCTAAATACCACGCGGTCAAAGTTGCAGATAATAAACTAGTATACAATGAAGAGTGTGAGTCTGTAGTGACAATAGAACCTAGGCTATTATCGTCCTTTCTTTTCATAAAGTTTTCGAAAGCTCACTTATTATCGAACTACGTCGTTTGAACGGATTTCGTGTCTTATTGCAACTGAGTTATAATCGCTTTAAAGTTATAGGGAAAACATTTACATAATATGAATAGACTGGAGCCGGTGCAAGCATGATGAATGTTATAGCACCTTGCCCTTGCTTTCACTTGTAACCCTGCGTTGCGTATGGGTTCAAGCCACACTTGTAAGACACAGTCGTTTGTAAATATTATCTATGAGTCTAATTGCAGCATGAACGTTACCTACTTTCTTCCTCTCTATCTAACGCATATATTGTACATTTTGTTTTTTTTTTCTTTCTGTTATATTTTTATAGCTTTTAACATTTGATTATACTTCTACTTTAGGTTAAGTGGGCCCAACGATGAACATAAACAAGAAGTGGAACTCAAATGCAGTCAGAATACACTTATTAAGTTCTTGGCGACACATTTTCAACTTAAGATAGTTCACCATGCAGGCATTAAGGAAGGCACAATTAGTATTGTTTCCATGCTCCACGCTTACTGAGACCAAAAACAGTTTTTTAGGTAATAGTGTTAGGTTTCATAACAAAGTGCCAAAACACATTACCGAATTGCATGATAGTGAATTCAAGAATCATGTCAAGCGGGTTTTAATGCCAATAGACTATTATATGGTGAAAATGACCCCCTCTCTGTGCATCCATTAAAAATGAATATAACTATTTATTTATGTTTTGTAAAAATATATAACATGAAAAGATAAATCAGATCGAGTTTCTTGCCGTTTCTTCTCGATGACTGGGTCGTTTGCCAGAACGAGTGGTAGCTTTGATGTTCATAAGCGCCTTCTCAGAGCCTAAATTGAATAAAGTATATTTTGGTTTAGAGTATTGTATGGTT
>AP028448.1:15388045-15485545 GCA_036509395.1 Antheraea yamamai | reverse complement strand
GCATCTTTCGACGGGCTGATCGTTAGGGTCAGCATTGCATGGTGATAACCTTGGTCGATCCAATACCGCCCTGCTAAAAGCAGCAGCTGATGCACCGTGAGGATTTAGTGAGTTCTGGTCTCACACTTCCACTCTCTCCCCCGGGAGAGTGACCTTGATGATTTCCCCACGTTCATAAAAAAAGACTAATATCACAAATTGTCTCATATTTTGTCTATCGGCGGAAATACATATACGGTCCTAACAATGGGTCCACTTGTTTTGGTCGGAACGTCACAAGCTTTATAATAGACACGGTTAACCGACGTTCTCAGGATGTGACTCAATCGACGTGAACACGTAACAGTAAAAATTGCTTTTGCACCTTCGTTGCATGCAAATCGTTGCCTAAAAATTTTGCTATGCATTCAAATGTTTTATTTAGTTGCATTGTCTTCATACTTTAAAGTGGGCAACGATATTTTTTATTATTTGTTGGCAAATATAACTTCGCAAGAACAATCGAATAGTTTGAAACGACTAAACTTTAATTTAATAAGTAAATTAAAATATACGTGATTAAATTGCAGGACGTATGTGGATTAATTACGGATAGATTTTTTAATTATTAGTTGTCATTTACATAGCATTACTACATAGCTAAGTACCTAGCATAATTAAAGCCGTCTCTCAAGCTAGTAAAAGTAACCGCAAAATCTCTTCTTTTGTTTCGAATTATTAAGCCCAGACAAACGAAAGGTAATTTTTACAAAGTCGGTGCTATGGCTTATTGTCAGTTTAATAAATAGTTATAAGACGTAGAATGAAGAATAGTTTAAATAAAATTGTTTTCGTTCGATCTTAGTAGGTTACTTTATTTAGTTTATTATATTTTTGGCAACCAATCTTCTGATAGATTGTTACTGTCATTGTCGAGTAGGTAATGAAATTACAAATTTCTTGCGATCATCTCAATGAACTAACAAAACGGTGGCTGTCTTGTTAAAGGGTCAACTTTCCAGAGTGTTTTTATGGCAAGTCAGAATCCATGCTCCGTAATATTATTTTCCATCCACTTCACTTATGCACAATAACCAAACTATTATACATTAAGTAAAACACCGCCCATATTACAAACAGCAAATCCAAATAACCACAAGATTATGAATCACTACATATTATAAAACAAAGTCCTTTGCCACGTTTGTCTGTCTGTTCGCGTTAAACTCAAAAACTATTCAACTGATTTTTATGCGGTTTTCACCAGTAGATAAAGTAATTCATGAGGAAGTTTTAGGTATGTATTTGTCAAGTTTTTTTTGATTATCAGAGAAGGATAACGTCCGCCGGGCCCGCTAGTAAAATATAAAATCCATTATTACATTACATTCCAAGGTCCCACCAAATACTTGGAATGTTACTTTTAAGTGCTGTTCTTGTAACTTACAACTTACTTACTAAGATCCGAAAAAACAGGGGAAATTAAGAGAAAAGGTGTTGGGTTCGTTGTAAATCGGTTTTCGGCTGCCGGGGAGGATAAAGAAAGGAAAGGGGGGGAAATACAGGGAAGCTAATAACAGCGCCACAAATCAACAGCAGCTCCACAAATCACAACATTGTTAAAAGTGTCACCCGCTTTACCAGGACTGCATGAAGACTTAGTGGTATCTAGTTTTACAGCATATACCAATAATATCTTTACTGACTTTATCCAATACCATTTTGAATACGTGTGTAAAGAAAATATAATTTCTAGTCTCGGAGCTGTCATTTTGTATGTAATACATACGTACAAAAGCATACATTTCTATCGTTAAATGTGGTTAACTCCGCGGTATTCATTAGGGTTACCTAGGAAACCACAAAAAACGTGTTCTCTTATATAACGGGACTCGTTTTTGTGACAAGTTCATTTCATTTTTTATAAACGTTTATGAGTGAATGGGTTATGAGGTAAAATTACATGCGGCATTTTTTTAACGTCTGCGGTTATACATTTGAAGGATTCTAGCTAATTTGATATTAAAAAAAATGTCAATTGAGTTGGGTTTTCTTTTTTACGAATTTGATGTCGTCTTAGAGGTAGAGCGTTTGGAGGTCTTGTTGAAAGTCTTGGTTTGGAATTCTAGAACAAACTTCGATTTTTATGATGTACATTGTATCATTAACATAATAAGTCTTAAGAAGCTTCACATAGGACAAAATTACGCGATTTATCTACATTAATTCTGGATTATTGTTTTTTTCAATTTGTCTTTACTATTTTATCCATATTACCGGTTTCAAATTACCTTTGTTAAATTTTATAATTATTTCATAAGCTCATGTAATGTAATTTAGCACAGTTTTTGCACTGAAAAATCTCTATCTATTAGTAATAATCTTGTTAAAATTGGATCAGCCGTTTCAGAGATTTGCTCCAACAAACAATTCAGTTCATTTCTATGTATATAGATTATACTAACTGCGTCTGCGCCATTTATTATCTTAGTAATACATTTCATGCACAAAGGAATAATAACCACCACACCGCTTGCCCCAATTTTCCATTGCAAGAAAACAAACACCGCTGAACGCGTAGTGTCTATAAAAACCATAGTTTCTTAAGACTTAATAACATTAAATTAATTTAAGTATTAGTTTTTAGATAATTACCAAATGTCTAATTAGTAGAAGTAACAGTACTTGATCGAAATTTATCCAGTGTCTAGATTTTGAGTGATCTACGCATGATGGCAGACCTTATTCATCTATCTTCTATATATAAATAGGCAGTGGGGAAAGGGTTAGAACATCTCCCTCGTCTGTTTCTCAGCCGATTTTCTTCGTTTTTTTTTGTTTTGTAGCTAACAAACTGTAGTGTTATAGATAAGGTGTTTTTTTTCTGTATGGTCGAAGTTCGAGCACTCGTTTGTGTAAATTTACTGAGTGGGTTATATGGTTTACAAAATGGAAGTATATTATCCGTATCCAACCAAACAACGTTACGCTACAATTTCAGGTTTTCTAAACGAATAGAACAAACTCAGCAAAGAGGAATAGATGCGTGTCCATGTTCATCGTTCGTTAAATTCAGCGTTTTAAACATCAAAAGACTCTGACATTTTTGATGTGGTTTGTGTGGGGGGGGTCGGGTTTAGGGGGGGGGGGGTCGTGTCTGCCCCGGTTGGGGGGTTGGGGGGGGGGCGGGGGGGGGGGATTGGGGGGGGGGGGAGGAGGGGGGGGGGGGGGGGGGGGAGGGGGGGGGGTGGGGGGCGGGGTTGTAAATTGGGGGTGGGGGAGGGGTTTGTGGGGGGGTACTGGGGGGTGGTGGTTTTATTCCTGTTGGGGCTGGGCCGCGGTTTTTGGAGGGGGGTGGGCGGGATGGGCGTTTCTCCGGCGTGCGGGGTGGGTGCGCCAGTTGCGTTATACGCTGCCAATTGATTTGCCGCGCTTGCTTGTGTTTTATTTTCCTCCCTTTGTTGGTTTGATTTTGGGGGGGGGGAGGATTTTGGTGTGGTTGTTCACTATGACGGGGCGGTCGCCGTGGGAAGAATAAGTTAAAAAATGGTTTTTGCTTCGCCGTTGCTGCTTGACGATGTCGGTGTGAGTTGCGCTCGGGGTGCTCATTTTTATATTTTTTTTATGGGGTGTGAAGTGAGGTGTAGTGGGGGTGTTTTTTTTTTTTGCGTATTGTTGGGGTTGACAGTAGGTTGGTGCCCTGAGTGAGAGAGAGAGAGTAATTATTCTAATAGCAGGTCATTGTAATTTTTTACTTGTTTGGGTTTTTTCTTTTAATTTTTGTTTTGATTTAACTGTTAAATGTTTTTTAATGTAAACTTCTGCTGTTAGTAAACGTAAAAAAAGGGAAAGGCTCGTTAACAGGGGTCATGACCTCAAGCCTATTTTTACATTCCGCATATGTGGTTGTTTTTTCTTAATTGACCCGGTAGATGATGTTCGACGGGTTTAGGCTTGTTTTAAAAGATCTGATAAATTGGGTTATGTTTGAGTGAGACCCTGATAGTTTGAATAAATTGGAAACGGGTGTGGCTGAATCGGGTTTTGGGTTTTTAAATTTTGGCAAATAAATGAATGGGTCGATTGGTGAGACGAGTTGACGGGTCAGCTAGTATTACATATAATCATTTCAACTGTTAAATACATGATGTTCCAAAAATATAGGTTGTCTTCCCGTATTTATATATTTCCCTTATGACGAGGCAAACATTTCACGAATATTTTATTATAAATGGTTTTTGTATAAAAATCATTCTTTGTAAATGATTAAAAGTACAGAAATATATCGTAGTTTAAGACAAAATCTTCTTATTTTTAAATTTCCGTCTATATTTATGGCGTTCTATTGTAACACTTATTACATATAATAACAATTCTTTAGATGCTTTCTTTTGTTAAATGAAAAGTGTTCAGTCTTTTCTTGAATAATTTTGAAACTAACTGTGCCTCAGTTGTTTGAAGAGATAAAATAATATGGTAGAAGTTAATGTACAAAATACGATATTTATTATATTTACTTCCTTTATAGATTATAAAACAATTCAAGGTTTTTCTATACAAGTTTTATAGATTAGCTTAGCAACAATAGTAAAAATATAATATTCACCTATAAATAGGAAAGTTTATTTATTTAAACTGTTATCGTTCTTGAGAAATAATTATGTATTAGACAGAGTTTTTTTGTTCCGATAAACTAACTTACTGGAAACAATTTTTTTTAAATTCCTGATATATGTTTTAATAATCAGTTTATTTATCGGATTTGAAAATGTATCGCTAGAAAATAAGCGATTGTTAATTAAGATATGATGGTATGCGTGCGTGTGTAACTCACTCACACATAACATTTTGCGCATGTGTTTGCCCGCGGTGCGCCCGTGCGACGTTCTAGTACCCTATTTACACCAGGGTGTCAGGGATGCAAAGAGGTGAGATAGATATGGTTTCTCGTACAGTAAGTAGTAAGTAAATCGATAAATATGAGAAGGGCGAAAACGATGTTCTAAAAGAAAGACAAACAAAACATTTTTCATACTCGGAACATACAGCTTGGTGGGACTAATTCGAGGCATGTTTTCATTCTATTTAAAATTCATGGCCAAATTTGCGCCCTGCCGTATTAAATGTCGGACTCTCTGGCGGGCTGAGTAACGATTTCTTGGGTTTATAATGTGTGCTTAATAAATTAAACAATACCCGCTTTGGAACTATCTTCTTTATATATAAATTTCTTCTGTACGTGTGTATATCACTAAACTAAACGGCTGGACCGATTTTGATGAAATTTTGTGTGCGTGTTCCAGTGGATCCGAGAATGGTTTAGATTCACAATTGGAACAGGTAGGTGGCACTGCGGTTGACTTTTAAGATTTTTATTTTTTATTATCAAGGCAGGACAAAGTTCGCCAGGTCCGCTAGCAGTTGTATAAAATGAATGTGGATTTTTTTTACACTTTCAAAACAATAGGGCAACTATATTTCAGTACTAAAAAATAATTCATCTGCTATACAGTAATAACAGACTCACTGTTACCCAATTTACAGTAATTTAATGAAATTTTATTGTTAACTACATTTTATTTTTTATCAATTTTATTTCTTGATCTCTTACTACGAAAAGTTATTAACCTAAAAGCTTCCTTGTCAATTCAGAAATGTACATAAAATCATATAAAAGTTAACTTTCTACTTGTTTTATGTTCACAAAATATGGTATCGGTTTTAGGTGAGTGGTAAAATGTAGAGTGTAGAAGGAATAAAAAGGTTACATTGTATTTTAAAACGTTTTAAGTAACTAACTAATATTATGTGTATTAATAAAAAAAAATAGAAGATAATTTTAATTCGTTACGTTGTTCTTTTATTTTAAAAAAATAGCTCCACCAAAATAAATACATACTAATTAAAATAATTAATAATAAATAAAATTAACTCTCATTCCAATTCCCGAAGAATCTTGTAAAGCCCTTATTTCATGTACTGGGGTAACATGAAACGATAGAAACTTTCGTTACGTCTTCAAGTGAAACGCTGTTACAAAATTTCGTCACAACACATGCTTTTTATGATTTTTTACAAAATTAACGTAAAGTTTTTTAATATCCTTTATTGGTCCTTACATCATTAGTGAAAAACAACAATAATAATTCTTATTATATCGATATCAATAATATTGTCGTTTATTTGATTACTATTCAACTTGTGGACTGAAATGGCAATAATTATAATACATATAAGAATAATAATTTACGAACGTTATTTTATTTAGTTTTAAATAGGTTTGTAGCTACCGAGTATGTTATTCTCTTAGGCAGACAGGCTTAAACTTTTGTATATATTGTAAATAGAATGTCGCTCAAACAAATGAACGATCGCGTCTCTGTATAAATACCATATATGAATTTATTTTTTTTCGAACTGATTACGCTATTGACTTAGCAAGGTCTTAACAGCTTCACCGGACTACGCCCCATATATGGAGTTATGAACTTTACGCACTCCGAGTATTATTATTACGCTGTTCGATACAGTATAAAAACTCTTATAGTAGTGAGCCCGAAGCTACTACATTTGGTGACTCCGTAGTCCGGTGAAGCTGTTAAGACCTTGCTAGGTCAATAGCGTAGTCAGTTCGAAAAAAAAAAATTTGGTGACTCCGGGTTTTGAACACGCAACCTTCTGATACATATTATACATTTAATACAAATTAATGTTAATTGAACTTAATAATCAAGAGAACTGAGTGTCGTTTGAAAACATTTCGATTGCCAAGTACTTGGCGTGGTAAGACAGATCCCATTTCAGTATTACTATTTTTTTTTTTGAATTCATGATGCAATCATGTTATGCTAATAGGACATTTTAAATATTTACCTATGAACGTATCAGGCACGAAAAAGATCGTATGAATAAATATATTATATATTTTATCTACATATGATTTCTCTACATTAAAAAGTATATGCATGTATAAAAAATACTACGAAATAAATATAATACGTAGCATTCAAACTATATGTAACTTTTCTCAGTACGTTATTATATAAGATCAGTAAACTACGATGTTATTTATCGTTCCGATAAAAACAGCTTTCAGTTTTAAACCGAGTCTGTTGTTAGTTGGGAGTAATTCGCTCGAGTCAGGAAGTTGAGCTTATAGCAAAGACGTGAAAATATATGGATTGTGAAGGGATTATTTATGTGCTTTGTGCAGCGATAGCAAAAATTGTGTATCAAACGTTTTTCAACATGTTATTTATATAGACTGTGTTATTAGACAACACATCCATGATTTGACAGAACATGCGTCACACCACAGGCTTTTAAAAATAATTCACACGACCAAAAATTTACTCGGTTTTTTTGTTATTTAAAAATAATAAGAAATTATTAACGTGTTCCGTCTTCAACAGATAGGGGGGGTGATAGATAGGGATTTGGGATAAAGGGGATTTGTAGTAAGGTTCACAAAAACCATTGTAAGTTTCTGGCATACTGGACTAGGCTATCATATATTTACAAAGACATCTTGTTACAGTAACAGTCTTTGTTGTAAACGAAATGTTTGTCTATATTCTTGTATAATAAATAATTATTTATTTATTAATATTATTTTTGTACTTTGTATGTATTATAATATAAATTAAAAATATTGGTTAATATTATAGATACTTTTCTAACTACATACTAAGAATAATTTGTTGTGTCTTCTATTTTTTTTAAAGAATATAGAGATTTCATTTTACAAATTTAACATCTGGGCTTTATAATTATTATACGTCGTATATATATTTTTTGTGGTTTAGTACTTTTGAAACAGTTGTGAATTTTTATTTAAATACGACTGTAACTAAACTCCTTTTTGTCTGTCTGTTTCAAGACCAAATTTTTGAACCGATCAAAATGTAATTCAAATACTGGTTCTTATTCTGATATCTAGAAGCTATACACTACTTACTTTTCAGCTTAAATATAGAAAAAAAAGACGGAAACCAAGTCGTGGGAAAAAGTTACTTTTTATACATAGTGTTACGTCCATCCAGCATTTACATAGAATTCTTAATTAGAATAAGACTTGAGGGCAGCTATTATTAATTAGTATAGAAATAAGTAAAAATAATTTGGTATTTTTTAGTGTTCTGTAATACGCTACGAATGTACCAGGAGCGCATAAATTTCTGAAGTTTACTCAATTCTATTTTATTTGTAATTTTTTCTAATAGCGCACGTAAAGTTGTATAGTATATATAATAAAAACTACTAAATAATACACGGCGTAAGGAATATAATACTGGGTAAAAGTATGTTTAGAAACGGCTAGGTATAAAAACTGGCATTAAGAATATTGTACGTAATTAACTTAGGTTAATTTTTTACCTAATCAAGATTCGAGAATTGTTACTTACTTAAATATATTTATGTGGAAGCAACAGTCTCTGCTACATACATAGAATGATATAGTATATGAATTTCTAAAGGTCATACGCGATGACCAAATTAACGTAATTGAGAACAAATGTTGATTGTTTTCAAATATAATCGTGATTTCGTTTACTACAACTATCAATTTTAGTTTCCCGCGATTCCGCTAGGGGCTCTTTTTTTTATCGTAGCTCAGCAAAGTGACTGTACTGTGCCTGATGGTGAGCACAGTATAATCCAAAAACAACGGCGACTACCGAGAGACACGCTATGCCTCATCCCTCACCGGTCGCCGCTGTCATGCCGGCTTTCATAAATGTCTCTTCACGTTACGCTTGAAGGACCCCATATTATAGGAAGGAGGGAACACACTGGCCGGGAGATTGTTCCATAGCTTCACGGTACGGCAGAGATAAGAAGTTGCGAACTTTTTAGTTCGTGCCCAGATAGGATTTACCGAAAACTATGGCTTCGAAGCCCAGCGCGCGTGGTTCGGGTATGAAAAGGAGAGGAAGAGACTAAATTAAATAGCTCTTCAGAACACTCGCCATGATACAGACGGTAGAACACGCTCAGTGAGGCAATGTCTCTGCGCAACTGAAGCGGCTCTATAAATTGTGTAATATCTGAATCATTAACAATGCGGACAGCCCGTCTCTGCAACCTGTCCAGGGCATCTAGTAAGTATTTGGCGGAACCGTCCCAGAGTTAGTATAGAGCTCTGTTAGTACAGAGTTAAAAAAACCAAGTCGTACAAGTTTTTTCAAAATTGTTATCTAATTATGGAAAAATACCATTGAATAGAATGAATAGATACATAAATAATCGTAATAATAATAATAGTCTAGTCTCCCAAGTAATTATTCTGCTATTTCGCTCATCTGGTCAAAAGTACTAGGAGATCTGAACAAGCCAGGAAGACATCAATGTGTTATGTCATAAAACGTACCGGGTGAATTCAAGTCGCATGCACCCGCGCTTACTCTCTGCGGGTGATTTAGTACGCATTGTTAGTACACAGCGATAGGGATGTCACTCAGAAATAATTGATACCGACCGACATACAAGTACATTGAGCCAAATTGAAGCCCTTCAGATTGTATCGATACTATTTTTTAAAGTGAAACTTTTATTACATCGTCTCAAACTTTTTCGTCTGTGTGTTGCATGTCGCGTGATGGTCGGCCGCGGTGTAGGGATAAAGTGAAAGGCGCTCGTCAGAGCAGCCAGGGCCAATATGGCGGCGCCTATAGTTCGGAGGAGCTGACCGTGAGGTCTTGACTATTAGGAGGTAACTGGAGTGTAAAACAAGTTGCACTTTACGGAATTCGTCCGTTACGGCAATATGGCGTCACGTTTTTGTACCATCCGGTTTATAAATATTTTTAATTTTGTCAATAAATAGTGTATAAACAAATAAATCAAAAATGAAAAAAAAAGTTATAAAAATATTAAATTGAATTATAATAAAAATCATACAATTAATTATGTATATAAGGGCGCGCGACCGTGCTGCCATCTGGTTTCAATGTAAGTGAGTAACAAATTAAAAAGTTTTACTTCTATCGCGTGTGACGGTTACACGCACTCATTTTTTTTTAATTGACGGATAAATTTATTAATTAAAAATTAAATTGTAAAAAAAGAATGTATCAAATTTTGGAATTTTGTTTTACGTTTTTAACTTTTAAATTATATCGTTATTATTAACATGTATTTCAAAAATTAGAAACAAATTAAATTACTCGTCACACAAAACTCTCGAAACTTTAACAAAGGATCAAATCAACGATAACATTTTTAATGATCGAATGCCTAAAAATAATTTTCACATGTTGCCAAAGAATGACAGCACCCCCTCTAACCCGTTAAAAATAATTTATGAAAAAATATATAAAAGGAACCCGACATTTTTTACGAGGACAACCCTGCCACAAGTGCATATGTCAACTCCCTCATGCGACACATATGCGACCCGGCTGCGTTTGCGCATAACGTGTATAAGACAGGACGCTCCCATGTCTATGAATGTCATTTGGGAATTTTCAAATTAACATAATTATCTTATCGCATACATGTGTGCAGTCAGTTATTTTAATCGTAATGTGGGATACACTGCGAAGCGTTCCGCTTTCTATTAATTAAATTACTTTCAGATGTGTACGCGAAAAAATAACTTTACTATCCTGGATTTGTTACCAACTAGCTATGCCTGCAATTTCGTCCGCGTGACACCTGATATCAGTACAAAATAGTCACTAATAAAATCATCTGAATATATTACGTCCATTTACTTATCTACTTTTCTCTCGTACGTAAGTCGCGTCGTCATTAAAAGTACAATATCTTTTGATAGAGTGAACCGATTTTAATGAAATAAAGACTAAATGTTACACGAGGGTGTGCTTTATGATTTTCTTGAATTGGAGTCTTTATCATGAACGCAGTATTTTAGCATTGATGCGTGTTCAAACAAACAAACATACAGTCATTTTGAAAAATGATTGAAATGTATTTTACTTTTTTATTACTTATTCCTAGATACCTGCAACAATTTTTCTTCCAAAAATCTAAAAAGTACAGACATCTATGATTTACATTCTTATTATATGTATAGATGATTTTGTATCAATTTCATTTCATAACTTTACTAGCTGATTCCCGCCCGCTTAGTTGGGCATTAAAAAAATGGTCACTCGAATCCAAAAAATAAGTAATCTAGAACCATCTATCAAATATTCCACATCGAATATTCCTAGCCCTTTCCTCATAGGGGAATCTTCTTAGATTAGCATAAGTGGGAATGCCTGATTTTTTCTGACTAAACCCTCTCGTTGGCCTTCTTGTAACAGTTAACCGGGTGGGCAGCAACTGCCTCTGCAATACTTCTATCCCAACCGACAGGTGTTTGCCTCTCAGCAGCCGCCGACCTGAGGTCTTAAGAAGGAAGACCTGGTATTAGAACCTACCTGACGAACTTGTGGGAAGCGCTTAGAATGAATATCTAAGAAGTAAAAGAAGAAAAAAATATCGAAATCTATTCAGTAGTTTTTGAGTGATGCTCGCACAACAACAGACCTTTATCACCTTGTTTATATAGATATGCCTTCCATTATGTTATCCACCACCACTCGCACTGCTACATCAACTCTGCGTAATATTAATATTTAATTTAATATAGTAGCGGCCACCTTTATTCGCGACATCATACTGTTGTCATGTGGCATTTTTTTCTCGAACTGGCTACGCCATTGTCCTAGCAAGGCCTTAATAGCTTCACCGGACTACTAAGACGAGCGCTGAAGGCACTCAGCCGATTTTATTTTGACAACTAACTCAAGGATGCACGGCACACCTCGGCTTGGGCTGTTGCCAAGCTCATGTAATTCGCGACCTAACTGAGCTAACCTAAGCTAAGCTACATATTCATACAAACATGAGTTTGTGAAATATATATATGTGTACCAAGCATGTACATCTCATTAATTCATATAATATACTAGAGTGCCCGGCAGACGCTGTCCCGCCCTGATTATAAATAAATCCTCGACAATTATACACCAAAACGTTCCTCATGAATCATTTTATCCACTGGTGAAAACCGCATGAAAATCCGTTTAGTAGTTTTTGAGTTTATCGCGAGCAGACACACAGACAGACGCGGTAGGGGACTTTGTTTTATACTATGTAATGATTTCGTATGGGGGCTATTTTGTAAAACTTCGCAGTAAAGTTTTTGTTATCTAATAGAATTCTTAGAAAATATCTCTACAACATAATTACAAAGCATTCACAGCTATGTTGTGTTAAAGAAGTTAACCGCACAATACTGCTTTCTCATTTATTTCTATAGAGTTATTGTTGTTCGCTTGCATGTTGCATACACGGAAGAAACACCCAAATGAAGCAAACATCTTTACGTCGGTATGACTCTTCGTAACCTCTGACTAAGAAGGAAAACACTTTGTGGCCAAAAATCTTTCCAGTTTTTACATTTGAGTTACATTTTAAAGTGTTTCAATATTGTACCCTTTATAGAAAAGATACTATATACCAAACAATAGTAAATTTCTTCTTGTATTGGCAATTTCCAAATCTCTAAAATTGAAGCGATTTTAGTGATGCTTTCACTAACAGATATAGCGGGCTTTTCGCATTATATCTTATATTTTACTCTTAAAGGGGGTTAAGCAGTTGTTCTAAAATTTTAATTAAGGAACTTAAATTAATTAAGATTCTCACAAAATGACAATTAAAAAGTAAAATTCAATCCACGGGTATAAAATCCAAATAAAACATTCAAACAGTTTTCAGATGATAAAAGTCATGGTCACTAGCTAGTATCTATACATAAATAGGCGAAGATACAACATTTCAGTACTCTCTATTACAAGCATTTATTTATCTTGCAATGTTTGTTCGTTTGTTTCGGTCAAGTCTTGCAAGCTAAATTAGATCCCTTAGATCTACTACTCGATAATTAGATAAAATCAAATTGGCGAATTACAAAATGGCCACCATATACATATAATAAAAAACGACTATTAAGTTTTTATCGCATTTGAATAAAACCTTGTTTTTAATCATATTTGTTAATATTAATTTATTTCTCTTTCGTTTGTCAACTGATTTTCTTTATTTATTTTTTGTAGCTAGTTTTTTTATTGTTATTTTGTAGCACTGATGAGCTTTAGTTTTGTCAATTAAAAAGTTTGGAATCAGTTTTGTTTTTCTTACTGACGACAACCTCAACCCTATTCATCATACTGCACAATCTTTACATCTAATAATGTATAATATTTCTGCAATCACTACATATTATAAAACAAAGTCCTCTACAACGATTCTGTCTGTCTGTCTGTCTATTCACGATAAACTCAACAACAACAAACTACTGAACAAATTTTCATGCGGTTTTCACTAACAGATAGTGTGATTCTTGAGGAAGATTTATGTATATAATTTGTCAAGCTTGTTTTTTATTATCAGGGCGGAACAACGTCCACCAGGCTTGCTCGTACTCAATAGACATAATAATAATATTTACAAACTAAGAAAAAAAAATGAGTGCGTGTAACCGTCACACGCGATTGAAGTAAAACTATTTAAATATTTTTGATTTTGTTAATAAATAGGTTATAAATAAATCAATCAATTTTTTTTGGAAAAAATAAATAAATGAATAATAATAAAAATCATACAATAGAATTAATTATGTATAATAATATAGGCGCGCGACCGTGCTGCCATCTGGTTTCAATGTAAGTAAGTAACAAATTAAATCAAAGCTTCATTATCTGTATCTAGTGTCATCTATCAGCGAATTCAGAACATAAATAACACAATCAATATTATTAGCAACTCTTTGTTATAAAGTAAATAAGATATAGAAAAGTACGAACAGATTACTAGGATAAGTAACGAATTAAATTAATTATGATTTAATAGAAGTTTTGGTTATGTTTAATTATTATCTAACCGGATGGTACAGAAACGTGACGCCATATTGCCGTAACGGACTTCCGTTGCATTGTCGTCCAGTTACCTCCCAGTCGCGCCTAAAGACGTTTCACTTCAAGAAGTTTGTATCCCTTTCTACTGTCGAGTTAAGACTTCTTGACGACAAATCATTATTGTATACTTATATATCAGTTAATTAACTTTAAAAATTGTATCATTAAATCGAATCAATTCAAGAGATGCGGCATGCGACATCTTTATTTTTATTGTCAACAAATCAATCTTTACGATCGTTGAATGCACATTCAATGAAAGTTCGTAAAGTATGTTAATTATTTCAAAGTCATTAGAGCAGGCACGTCGACGCACTTGGCCGGGTTTCGACGAAAAATAAACTATCCTCATTTAGGTAATTTTATATTAACGCTTTAGTTAAACACTTTAATGAACGCTACATGAAATGTATACATTAAAACCTACGCATTACCACACACCTTTATTGAAGTAGGGTTGGCTTTGATTATATATAGATATAATAAGAATGTAAATCTAACCTGTCCCAACTTTATAGATTGTTAAATAAAATTGTTGCATGTGTCTTGGAATAAGTAATAAAATACATTTCAGTCATTTTTAGAATCTGTATGTTTGTTTGAACACGCATCACTGCTAAAGTACTGCGTCAACGATGGTTGCGCCGCTTTATATATATTTGAAATTCCCGCATTATTGTGATCAGATCGCGCCACTTTTCCAGCCCCGCTCAATTACCCCTTCCTATGGCACATGCTTATTCGGTAGCGCATCGGACGCGCCACCACTACCATCATTATTGTTGTTTCCGCGCCGCACTATTATTGTTGTTTCCGCGCCGCATGCAAACAGTTTGAATTTTCGCATGGTCGAGTGAGAAATAAACGCATCGCTCCGCATATTGCGTGCCGACATACATTATAAACAATAAGTGTTGTGTGGGAGAAAACCCAGTGGAGAGCAACGAGAATCACCTAGCCGGCTAGCCACGTGGAAACTGCAGCGCGCGAGGTATGTGCCAAGTTTCCTTCCTACCCTTGTCTCCCTCTTCGTAGCTGATCGCAATAGTTGAATATCAAATATAGCACCCCCGCATATACAGTTCACTTAAATTAGCAAAGAAACCCCCGCCCTTCGGTGGCGTCGACAACGCAACGGCGCCACCAAACGATAAAGCATACAATTCAAGAAAATCTTAAAGCACACCCTCGAGTAACATTTAGTCTTGATTTCATTAAAATCGGTTCACTCTATCAAAATATATTGTACTTTTAATGACGACGCGACTTACGTACGAGAGAAAGGTAGATAAGTAAAAGGACATAATATAATCAGATGATTTTATTAGTCACTATTTTTTTATATTAAGTTCCCCGCAAACGAAGTGGGTGGTATAGCTAGTTTACAGATAAAATCTAATACTAATAGATATTTTCTTTAAGCCCGCGTGGCCAGTTACCACCTTCAGTTGAAAACCTAACACCAAGCACCTATGCCTTTCTGCAGCGGAACTTGAGAACCATTCCCTTTACGTTTAGCGTGTTTTACCATCTTCGACGACATGATCATTTCATATCGAGTGAGATTGTGATCAAATGCTAAAATCTATAAAGTATTTTGAAGTTATACTTCTTTTGGCGCATTAGGGAAAAATGATGAGAGTAAATTTTTACGATGCGCGCGCACACCGTCACGAAAAACCGACACCCTGAAGTTAGCTGTAGTCAACTATTTCTATTGTTAGTGTCGTTTTTTCTACAAACGTAGAATAAGGTGAAAGATACAATTTTTGAAAAGGTTTTTATCTTATTACGCCAAAGAAGTATAACTTCTAACGCGTGTACATAAGTACATACACATTTTTTTTTTAAAACAAAGAAGTCTTCAAATTTGACTTTTTTACATATACAAACTGAGAGCCTTACCATCTCTTCTTTCTAAATGAATATTTCTAAGATACTGGGTTAAAAGGTATTTTAAGATTTAGGAATAAAATCGGCGATCGTGTTACTCATATATGAGAACTGGTACAAAATGCAGACAATTGACAATATTCAAATATTGGGTATCAAATAAACTAATTAAAGACCTACACAACAAAACAACGCTATAAAAGTATACAGTCTACTGAATATGAATTACTAGCAGATCTTTGCGTAACGTAACAAGTTTGACTTTAGTATTCCGATGGCACGATTTTTTTATACTTGCTTGACATGCCATATTTTGGCAAATTTAATATTTTTAGAAATTCTATAGTTTGTATATTATTCGGATATATTTATAAGCTATATTAATGTAAGTCGTGCGTGAAAGAGTAACGATCATCCATCCATCCTAATTAACTTTCTCGTTTATAATATTTATAGGATTTCATCATAATTTCTTAAAAAAGTATATATACAAATTGTGATTTTAAACGATGATAGCCGAGGAATTCAGACACTGCCTTTGAACCACGTAAAATCGAATCGTATATTGAACTGGAGCTTTTGTAGAAGGAATACATCGTAAGGAAACCATAACACGATAAGTCTTTTTCTAAGTCTGCTTTGTTAGCTCCCACCCTAAATTTAAAATCTGTCACCAAGGACGTGTAAGTGTTCTGTAGATATTAATTTTTATTCATTTAAAAGCTATAAAGTCCTAGTGGACCCGGCGGACGTTCTCCCGCTCTGATAATTTAAAAAAAAACCCTGAAAAATTATATAACTCAACCTTCCTCATGAGTCACTTGATCTACAGGTGAAAACCAAGTAGTCCGGTGAAGCTGTTAAGACCTTGCTAGGTCAATAGCGTAGTCAGTTCGAGAAAAAAAAAAGGTGAAAACCGCATGAGGATCCGTTCAGTAGTTTTTGAGTTTATCGCGAACAGACAAACAGACAGACAGACGTCGCAAAGGACTTTGTTTTATAATATGTATGTAGGCATAGATAAATGACAATTTTAATTAGTGGTAACCCTAACGAACCTGTGGAACTTTTTGCTTTCTCATAATAAACCGATAGGGCGTATAAAACAGAAGAACGGTTACCGACACAGCCTTGACCGGAATGTACTGTTAAGATAGGCTTCTGTGGGCTGCAAACAAATTGCTTCCCACCGATCTACTAGGGTACCATAAATTTATAAAGCTTGCAAAATTGAGTCAATGACAGATTGAAAGTTCGATGCCATCCACCGTAGTAATATAATCCTGAGTAGGTCGCGATCGCCATACCTATAGTAATATTGACTCAAATTTTGTTTTCCATACTTCAAGTTGGATGTTATCATTATTATCTAATTAATCAATATAATATTAATCTATACTTAATATTATAAAGAGGTAAAGTTTGTGAGTTTGTGACGCTGTAGGGGGTAATATCTGGATCTACAAAACCGATTTTGGAAATTCTTTTATCAGTAGAAAGCCACGTTATTTGTGAGTGTCATAGGCTATAAATTAACCCGAAAAATTAAAAGACTTTTTTGTGGTAGTCGGATTTGCAAAGTAAGTCGGAGAAAAAACGGTTGAACGAAAACGTTTCTTACGAACGCTGCCTTAATGATGGGAGATATATGATTGAGTTCTAAACAAAAGTTATAAGCGTGATAATGCCTACAAAATGGTCAGTGACTATCTATCTTCAAGGTTTTTTTTTATTATCAGGGCGGGACAACGTCCGCCGTGACGGCTAGTCATTAAATACAAGTACATATAAGTAGTATTATCCTAACCATATGTATACATTGTCGCCAAGTTTCTTTGTCAATCTATCTGGTAGTACATTTATTATTTACTAGTATATTGATAAAGTGAAAGCTCTCGAAGTCAATATTCCAATGCTTAAGTTATATTACAATACAAGTAACATTTTCTAAAATAATCTTAGATGAGGTTTCCGTGGAAATCTTAAAAATAAAGTTTCTCAATACGATCAAATGACGCTCATAAATAATCAAATCAAGTTCAAAAAATACTTTATTCGATTTAGGCCCTAAGAAGACACTTATGAACGTGAAACTACCACCGGTTCGGGAAACAACCCAGTCATCGAGAAGAACCGGCAAGAAACTCGATCTGGTTTATCTTTTTAACACACACACATATATATATAATATTTAGTATACATTACACGTCACAATCGTTTTTAGTGGATGCAAAGGGGTGAGTCAATTCCAGACATCACCATCGTTCACATATTGGTCCACTCTATAATAGTCTTTTGACACCAACACTCGCTTGACGTGGCGATCATTATGCTACACCTTGTCAGCGTTGAGAAAAGGATATATGACACTTTCATCTAAAAAATAATATAGTCCCCAAGGTTAAGTAGACATTAACACAAGCGAAACCGTGAGCAAAAGCTAGTTTTCATACAGAGACAGAATTGTAAATTTATTTCAACGTACATTTTAAAGTAATATTTATATTTCATCCTAATATAGACGGATAATTGGAATGTAAATTCGATAGCGAAACACAAGATAGTCGGTTTCCAAGAACATGTTCGTACCGAGAAACTTTCAGGATAAACTTTGATCGTATTTTATAAGTTCAATCGGACCGGATAAAACTGATTTACATTTCGGCGTTCTCGCTGAAGTTTCGCGAATTCATAGATCTGTGACGTCATTGGTTGTTCACATCTGCCGGTGTAAAGACTACGTCTAATTCATCGGTACATAAAATAAATTTAACTGTTGATTTGCTGTTCGAACTGCATATGTACATAACTAATAGCTATATACCACACCCAAGTTAAACTCTATTATAGACAAAGTTATTAATCAGGACATTATTAATAAATAACAAATGCAATCGGACTAAGTAATGAATACTTATTTACACCTCATTTTGAAGTAATATCTTTTTTTATGAATATTGTTGCTGTTTATTGACTCTAGAAATTACAAAACACGAATTTTTTACGGCAAATTTTCGCTAATTATACTAGCAGTTCAAACCTATACAATACAGCGCACAATGAAGATCGCAGATTAATAAGAGGATACTATATAGATATGATTCATTCCGTTTCAATGTTATAACTTCAAAGGAGTAATCTTGTGTATTTTGTATATATAAATTTATTTCTTGTATCTCGAGAATGACTCTAACGATTGGGATCAAATTGTGTTTTTAAATAAAGGTTTTCTTATTCATTATAACTATATAGGTGTCTTCCCGGAGAAAACTAGATTTTACAAAAAAAAATCTATATAAATAATTATATCTATTAAATAAATAATTATTTAATATCATATAGCGCTATACCCTTTTTTGTGGTACTTGCATTGTTGCCAATGCATGATGGGGATGCTACATCAAAAATTTATGAAATGATATTATCTGATAATATCCAAACAGAGATACTTTCAGCTGACATCTAACAGAAGTAATACAATTATTGTGTTCACCGACCGCGCGTAGCTCGGTCACCCAAGTACTAAAATGTATGCGCTAATGAAGTCGGGAACGGTCGCTGATAAATGAGATTATTATTTAAAAGAAAACAATCAATCTCTAACAGACCTTATTGTTCCAGATAATTCCCTCTTTGCGTTTAGTATATGCATCACGATGTATCTGGCTTCTTATACTTTTTACATAACACTATATAAGCTAAATTAATTAATTTATGTTTATAAACAGATTATAATCTGTTTATAAGCTACCACAAAACACATATCGTGTTATTACAAAAAAGTTAAATACACATTAAACTCTTACTTAAAAAAAGTTTGATCGCAAAAGTGTGTCTTACCCTTGTTTATAGATGGACATTATTAAAATTTAAATATTGTCTAACACTTGTCTAAATTGCCAGTTCTTATCGTTGTGATTTATTGTTTTTCTATTTGCCGGCAAAAGACATTTCGTAATAATTATGAATTTCGTGGGTATGATTAATTTAGAAGAAATAAATAAATTAAACAATTTTAGAGATTCACAAGTATATCATAACTAATACTATTTGACACTATTGACATCTGACACTTTATTTTATCTGTCAATATACTGTTGTTCCACCTTACGCACTTTGACGTAATATATAAATCTTATAAATTGCTTATTTTCTTTATTTTATATATCATTTTCTTTTAACTGACATATCACAACAATAATCACCAATTTAACGTATAATAAGTAAATTTTCTTAATGAAGATCTGAACAATAATATTATTCATAAATTGAAATTGTTTGCAAAATATCTGTATGTAATTTAGAATGTTTTTGAATGAGGAGAATTGAACGAATGCTATTCAGAGTTGCTTGCATAAAAAACTTAAAGTCGATATTTAGCTAGAAACCGCTTGGACACGCTTTTGTATTAAAGTACTTTAAAAATGACTTCAACTAGATTTAAATTTTTAGGCACTGCTTAGTAAAACTCGTGTTATCCCCGTGTTCATTTTTGTTTTTGTAATAAGAACGATAATTTTTTAAACTGTACAATTTTTTAAAATTATTTTCGATCTTTATCATTGGGCAATATTTATTCCACAAGAAGAGATTTCCTATTTCGTCGCCCAGTATAAAAGAGTAAATCAGTCAAGTAAATCCGCGAGTTGATGGTAACTTACATTCTTAAATACAGCTGTCTTCCCTTGCTGTTTTATCACGCTTTTATTAGCTTTACCTGTATGTATGTATGTTTGTAACCGACCCCTTTGAGCTCGATTTTGCCCTACTTTGAACGATCAGATTTAATTCAAACTTTGCACACCTGTCAAAGGTCGATGACAATGCAATAATCCGAAAAAAAAAGTTAAAAAAATTTAACTAAGAAATGAACAATAAATAATAGATTAAAAAAACTAAAAAAAACACGCTTTCATAAAAGATCCAACTAAAAAACAGAAAATAAAATTTAATAAATTTGGATTAAGAATAGTGTAAATTAGAAATAAATGTATATTTTTGTAAAAAGTGACAAAAAAATGATAAAAATACTGATATCTGGAGGTGCTGATATTAACAATGAGGCATCGCATGTTTTATTTTTTGTTTTTTAGTTGGATTTTTTATGAAAGCGTGTTTTTTTATTTTTTTTTAAACTATTATTTATTTTTTGAAGGTTGCTTTAAAAGTACTCGTAAACTAAAGTAGCTTAGTAGAGGATAAGTTTATCTCTGTATTCTGCATATTTGGCGCCTGTGTTACTCAGAATTGGATGCTGACTTGTGTAATTCGTTGATAAACTTGATAACTGTTTAGGTTCGTTGGCGTTCTTATGAAATACAATACACATAGTTGTTTTTAAAAATACATAATTAGGTCCTGGCAGTATTAGCCGCCCATCTTTTGTAAGAAATAACCACCAACCGTAAGTATCTACAGATAATCCTACTATGCATATTTTCGTACCCGCTATTCAATTTAGTAAAAGAGACATCGCAAAATTATTATTACATTCATGTTAATTAATATAAAAAACTTTAATGATAAATATATTATTTATTCTCCGTTTAATTACATAATATATATACAAATAAAATAATAATTTGATTATTGAGTTTGGACTTACAAATAGAACCAGTTTTCTAACGTTTCCCGTCAAAGCTAGTGGTTAAATTTCAGTCTGGACGTCTTACGTTTGTACCTAGAATTACCAGGGCGACAGAAATACAAGGAGTATCGTAAGTACTAGAACTGCTTCGTACACACACATCAAACGTTAGCCGACTTTAGATCTTATACTTGGTAGTGGTAATTATATTACAAATCCTGAGCGTTGGTGTTTTATTCACGGAACATAAACAGTTATTTGCTAACAAATCCGCTATGTATTTTTATGCAATTGCTTACAACAAATAATAAAATAAATGTTATATTAAAGAATATTTATTTAAAAAGGAAAAACATCTTGATGCAGTATATTTTTTTCTTATAAAATATAGAACTACTTAGCGAACATTATTAATTATTTACGATGCATTTTTTTTGCATTTAGACAAAATAATGTAATGAGATCGCTATCTTATAATAATCAATTCACTTCAAATACATACTAAAAACCTTTATATGGAAATTCCAACGTATATTTCTTTGGTTGCAATGGTACTGTTAAATAAATATATTCATATCTTCATACTCTGCACTTGGGCATTATATGGAATTTATATTTTTTTTATTATTTTTCACTGTCCTTACAATGGTTTTTGAAGTGAAACTTCTTTATCGGCGTTGGAAAAAATTTACCGTCACATTTTTCCGTTACGCGCCATCTTGTTTGTATTCATGTCTATGATAATAAAATCCCTTTGTTTAAACTTTATCTAATTTAACTTTATTTTTTAATATATTAATGAAATTGTTTGCCATAAAGAAAGAAAGGGTTTTTTTTTTATTTAATTTTTTTTTTTTTTATTTTTTTATTTTTTTTTTTAACCAATTTCTGGAAAGTTGCATATAGATCATTTTGCGAAAAATAAGGCCTTAAACAAGTTTCACTTCTTACGTGTGTACACTAGTACACGCACACATTTTTTTTTAGCAAACGTAATTTATTTGCAATAACATTTAAGTAAATTGTAAATTGATCGTAAGTAGAATATAAATGACAAGAAGCCAAGAACAACAATGACCAAGAGTTCATAGCAGTTAGCAAGTCTGTCGAACGCTTAATAATAACACATTGACTGAAATTATAACGCACTAAACAAAAGAGTCATAGTGACTGGTTTGTATGCACGGTGATCGCTATCCATTCCAATTAAACTAGTATTAAACTATGTTAATTCAATTTTTCTACTCAAATCATATCAAAATATCCTTTATTCAGTTTAGGTCCTGAGAATGCGCTTATGAACGTCAAAGCTACCACCGGTTCGGACAACAAGAAACTCGATCTGGTTTATCTTTTCATGTTATATATATTTACAAAACATAAAGTTACATTCGTTTTTAGTGGATGCACAGAGATCATTTCCAGACGGCATATTGATCCACCCTATAAAATAGCCTTTAGATATTAAAACCCGCTTGACATGCGTAACTAAAGCATGCATATTATATAGGCTTAAGCCTGAATACTATTTCGATTTAGCGAAATTTCCGACACCATTTGAACCGCGAACGTACTGTTTGCTCTAAAACGACAATTTCGTTTAATATTACGAAACGCACCGACTGTAAAACGTGCAAACCGCAAGTTTGTTTAGGGTTGTCGAACCTAACTTAATTGATTTGATTATTAAACTGTACTAAACTTAAAACTTAAACTAATTACACTGTAAATTAAATTATTATTGTTAATTTAAATATATTTAAATCGTGTAGAATTTACTTCAAACAGTTATATTATACGATTCCTAACTGAACTGTTAATTTTCTTTATCTTGTGTATGTGTTAATTTTGTTATACATAATTAATACTATGATCTATTTTTTTATATTTTGTTGATTTCGCCCAGAGTTATCTTGTAATTAGCAATATAAAGAGAGACAGGGGTGATCGCAATTTGATACAACTCACTTCTCTTTTCCTTGAGACGTGTTGAATGAGCATTATATATAAGTCACCAAGATTTATCAGTTATGATTTAGATGCAAGTCCGAGTGTCGTGGTAATTTCAAAATGATCATTATAATCACTATGATCTATTAAAAAAAGGATTATAATAAAATTTCGGCCAGTGAGCAGACACTAGTATTATTAAGTAGATTCTAATAATTGATTAAAAGAAGAGATTTAATCAGTTCGCAACGTTTTAATTTCCCTGATTTGTATTATAGCAACCCTAAAAAGCGTTTTAACCGCTGGCCCAATTCCTTTTAAAAACGTTCTCTGGCATACAGGAACGCACGCAAGCGCTGTGGGATCATTGTCTTTTTGCCATTACTCGGCGAGAATTATATTTTTTCATCTTCTTTCACTCTCGATCAGTACAATAAGTCTTTTATTTTATTTTTTATTAATCAGTATCAGGTTTCTCTGTACCTTTATTATGAATAATAACCTATTGATATTACATTTTTAAATTATGTACTTTCAAAGATTTGTATGTACATATAAATACATATTTTTAAACTATATTATATAAATGAAATCAAAACTAGTAAACCTATCGGCACAGGACTATGCCTATTTGATGAGCAATTTATAGATGGTTCCAAACTACTTATTTTTTTTATTAAATTAACCCTTTGCAATTTTTTAATGCCCAACAAAGCGGGCAGGTAACCGCTAGTACTGTAATAAACATATTTAGAGTTTATAAAATTATGGTATTATTTCTAAGTCTAGGTCCCAGGACTATAACACTTAAGAGAAAAAATAGGTCAAAAGGCCCTAAACTAAAACTAAACAATGATAAGGATAGTAATCTTGTGATAAGGATAATCATCAAAATGCCAAATCAGGGCTGCCTATGACACAACGGAAACTCTACAAAACTTGCTAACAATATGATATATCAATAAACGGCATATCACATGATTATTCCTAAAAATTAAGCATGATTTCTTTATTGTTTTTGACAATAAATTTAACAATAGTACATTGTTTATGTTTTTATTATCAGCTAGCTGTTACCTGTTACTTTGTTCCCGTATTTTTCAGTTTAATGTCACGAAACGCCACAAAACTATATTAAAATAGTTGGAAATACAAAATATCAAACGTAATAATATTACTGCTTAACCCATGTAGAAAATCGTGAGAATATTTAATACTATTCTGAAAAATTCTCTATTTACCAATAAGAGACCCATTACCATCGGTTTAGCGATTCCTGATCTTAATCTGCACAAATAACAGTCCCTTGAATTTTAATTATATGTACAGATTTACACTTCATTAACACATAATCATATTATCATCATCTTCCGTACCCTTATCCCACCTATGTAGGGTCGGCAAAACATTCTCTCCTCTTCCACTCTGCCCTGTCAGATGTCATCTCAGTATTCACACCTTTTATACACATATTATTCTTCACATAATCCATGCATACCTTGTTCGGTCTTCCTCTACTCCTCTATCCATCCACTTACATGCTCAAAAATCAAACCTTTTCTTATCGTACGACTTTCATTTCTTCTCATAATATTTCAGTACCATGCTAAATTGAAATAATCAGATTCATAAAAGTATACAAAAATTTCTTCATTGCGTTTAAATATTGGATTCTAAACACACAGATTATATATTATAACGATGGATTGTTCAAACAAAACACCCTCTCGACCAAATTGAATCCCGTATCCGAACAGATAATGGGGCAAAAACAACAACGACGTTTGAAAATTGGCAAAGTTCAAAGAAACAGCCGTATAATCCTGACGCTTCTGTTTGAAAAAAACTCAAAGCAAACAATAGCTTCAGAACAAGACAATGCGCCGAATACTCTACTCTATAGAACGTATTTTGATCTCGATGGCTGCAACACTTCGTAACTCGTGAACTTTATCTAAATCTGTTATGGCAGTGTTTCTCAAAGTTTTTCTTTTTATTTAAAGTTAATTAAGATTTATATACACATGAAAAGATTTATACATAGTGGCACATTTTTCATGAAATGTTGTGATTCCAATATTGAATCTTGTCAGAGATTAATTAATAAAACTATTTTGTTAAACACAACTGCATTACGCACGTCGAGATTCAACTAAAAGGAAGTTAGAGCTTGAAAAATAAAAATAATTAGTTATTATTATTTTTACACGTATTAGACAGAAACTGTCTATTTCACCATAAGTGGACCATTTGCTAAAATTGTATAAATGAACAATTTAACAATTTAAAGTTAAAAACATTTAACTGCTATTTAGTTAATTCAATATTGTATAATAAATTATGTTTTTGAGTTCACTCTTGTAAGATATTATTTAAAATTTTATGTAGTGGTAATAAAATCTTAATTTTAGAAAAATTAGAGCGTACGTATTTTACATTAATATATATATGTATATATATACATATATTAATTTATTATTGTAATTAAATTATTGTTGTTAAATTTACACTTATCATATTAAAGTACAGTAGGTAGGTGACCAATGTTTTTCGACGCTCTTTGGTACGCTGCATTGCCTAAACGGCTTGATGGATTTTAACATACGATATGCTCATAGATACGTTCTAATTCTGTGAGTAAAATAATCTATAGAATATTTATGTATGATGTCTGTGGGTAAAAACATAAAGATATTTCTATATGTATTATTAATAATTCTACGTCTTTTGTACTTTATATTTTATAATGTGGTTTCTAAAATGATCATCACATTCAAGTTACAATTAATACAAGCAAATTATGCTAGCTTTGATTAGTTGTTCGTCTTTAGTAGACACTAGTGAATAACTTTAAAAGTATAAATAATCTTTAAATTATTTATAAGGAACTCTACCTTAAAAAAACTTTTTTATATATTTATTTGTTCGAAGTAAATTAATACAAGTTATCTAATATCACAACGTTGGGAACCACTGGCCTCAACTTTTAATTATACGGGGCGCTTGTCACAAAATCGTCGATGAATTTATGCATGAACCAAAAGGGAATTTCTCCGCCAGAAACGAACGGCGCGGCGGCTCGCGGAAAAAGGAACAATAGTCTTAGTTTTAATCTCGCCTTCTTTTTTTAACTGTCTCGGGATCCAGTCCGTGTGCGGCTGGATTTACGACTCAGTAGGGTCACCATCTCACCGAGGGTGAACTGGACATTTTAAAAATTATATCATCATGAGCCCTTAAGAGACCCACTGCAAAACCATAGGCCTCTTCCCGAAGGAAGGTATGGGCATAATCACCACGCCAGCCTACGACGTATAGGCGATTTCAAACTCCGAGAAATCCATATTTCTATGTTTTTCCATATACAGTAGTGCTACAAGAACATTCCTCAGGTTCAGGTTTCCTCACGATGTTTTCCTTCACAGTCAATCGATAGTGTTACTAATTATTGAAATCAGTAAATGCACGCGAATTCCAAAAAAATCGTCGGTACATGCCAGGGTTCGAACCTGCGGACATCGGGTTGATATTCTACCGGTCAAACCACAAGAGCACCACGACTTTTTATGGTACAAAAATGGTATATTCAAATTAAATATTTAAAAAACACTGGTCAGTGCCCACAACTTCGAGGAAACGCGTGTTTTATTTGAATTGCACTAATTAGTCTTATTTCAATTGTAATTTTGTCATAACTACTTAACCCTTATCTATATATATATAAGAGATTCCCACCTATATATTGACTCATCACGATATCTCTGGAACCATAAGGCGTAGCGACTTGAAATATGGTAGGAATATTCCTTTCGCCGAGTAGAGGTCAGCTAAGAACGGATTTTACGAAATTCCACCCACAAGGGGGGGTTTGCGGGGGGGGGGGGGGTAATCTGGGCGGGACAACGTCAGCCGGGCCCGCTAGTAATCTATATATTGATTTTATATTTCTGTTAAAATTTTGTCATTATTGCTATAAGGGCTATAGAAAGGCCGATAATATGTATCGTAAACAGTACTATGGAAAAATCCTCTATAATTTAATATAAGTCTTGTAAAAATTGATTCAGCCACCTCAAAGAGTATTGGTAAGTCCAGATTACGTAAAACACTCTTAAGAGCAATAGTTAAGCGAGTTATACATTGGTGAACGCTAGTATTGGGTTCATGTACATTTATTAACATAGATATAATTGTGTCGCTACATTTCAAAATGAATTAAATCCATTTGTTACCGTTTATATATTTTGTTTTTTTCTTTAGATATTCAGTTTTTATACACAGAGAACGAAGTTGAAATTTTGCCGTCTATAAGGTTTTTAGTTTTTTTTTATGGTCTTCATTATTTACATGCGCAAAATTAAAAAATCTTAAAAAGTATCGTAAAATATTAGGAACAGCTAAAATTGGATTTCGCTCATTTTGAAATGTAACGACACAATTATTTTCCCTATCGTTATAACATTGTCAGTATATATAAAGTTATTTATTAAATAACATACAATTTCGATAAGTAAATTCACAGTACATACTTCATGGCATTACAAATTTGAAGGAGTCCCGTAATACTAAATCACGTTTCACATCAGAATAATTGTCGCAAATGTAATAAAACTCTTTGAAAACATTCGACAAATTCATGGTGACCCTACTATGTCCTTCTGATTCCCGGTGCTTGTCTCTGCCCGTCAGACGAGCCTTGCTAACAATTCACGTACAGTTTTGAAGACTTAAGTACATAGATTGTGTAAATTTTGCTTAACAAAATACGGCAATACATTTTAACAAGAAAAGGTCGTTCAAATTTAAGATGCTTTTGGTGTATACTTAAAGTGTAATAGGACATTGCGAGAAACAAAGCAAATTTTTTTACTACTAAATAATATCAGAACGCCTTTGGTTTTTCTGTCCGCAAATACACTCAAATTGTATGCGGAAATGGTGGCGATAAGTTGAAAGATCGTGTCTACTAATGTTCTAATTTTTTAAATGAAATTACAGAGCGGTTTTAAAAATAGTTTATTCAACATTTTTAGCATTTCATTTCATAGAAACCCTAGACATAAAAATTAATCATAATCAATATAATTAATTATCATTGTAATTTATACATATAATAAGAATGTAAATCTAATATGTCAATTAACTTTTTAGAGTTATGTGAAAAAAATGTTGCAAATGTTTTTGAAATAAGTAATAAAATACATTTCAATAATTTTTAGAAATGTCTCTCTGTTTGTCTTTTTGTATGAACACGCATCACTGCTAAAGTACTGCGTTCATAATAAAACCATATTAAGAAAATCATAAAGCGTATCCTGGAGTAACATATAGTCTTGGTTTGATTAAAATCGATTCACTCTATCAAAAGTTATTGTAGTTTTAACGACGACGCGACTTAAATACGAGAGATAAGTAGATAAGTAAATGGACTTAATATATTCAGATGATATTATTAGTTACTTTTTTTTTACATTATGTTCCACGCGATCGAAGTCAGGAGCAGAGTTAGTTGTCAATATAATTTGTAATAGTTACATTTATAAATTAATTAATAGTCAATTATAGTAGTTATAAATAATAATATTTTTCTATTTCCACCTACCTTAAGCTACACGGCATCATGGAGACTAAAACAGCATGCCTCGATACCTATACCGCACGAAAAAAAAATGTACACCACAATCACCACAGCTACAGTCAAAACACAACGAGTTTATAGAAGAAAAAAGAGTTTATAACCAAAAAGGTTTTAAACAATTCTTATTTGAATTCAAATTTCCCGCCCGACGTTCGGTTAGCGCAGTCGCGCCGGCAGAAAGTGGAGTGAGCCGCGCCTGACTGCGTGACACGCAGCCTCCAGCGCACCGAATGTTCAGTAAACGCCCGTCGAACAGCGTATGCGCATCCTCGTGATCCCCACCACGCCCGGCGCCATTCATGAAAACCGTCAATGGACTCAGCTTTGAGAGCTTTTGGCTCCTTGTCAATACATATAAAACAACTTGAGAAGACATTGCCCGCTTACAATATTGCGTGCACGTCAAAGATGCATTGTGTCGTCATGTTTTGCATGCAGCTTATATGTACATATAGTATCACGATTTTGTGAAACTTCCGTTCAATACCGAAGCGCACGTATCATTAGTATTACTTAAATTACACTTATATAATGTATGTATGTAATGTATTAATATAATGTATTCCTACTTTATAGTGCAATAATTTAAATGGAGGTCAAACACTAATTTAATTAGAAATTTAGATTGTTAAGAAATTTATACGCAGAATTCATTAATATAATTTTCATGCCATAACTAATGTATAACAATTATTTTATTAAGATTTAATAAAACAAATGAAGGGCGTATAGAAAAATTGTACACCACTTCGTAGACATCATGAAATTGTAATTTTAAACGATCATGGCTTAGTTGATAGTACGTCGCACACCGCATCGACGGTCGCAGGTTCGAATCCTTGCAACTGAGTCGGAAGTTTCGGCGAAGGAAAACATCCCGAGAAACCATAAAATGGTGGTAGGCTACCACTCCCAAGTTGACGACCTGTCGCCAAGCACCTGTTGGTGTGTTCCGGCAACTGCACTTGAGAGCCGGACCCTCTCTAGATTTGATATCTTAGAACACATTGAGAGATGGTGCTGAAACGCTAAAATGTACGAAGTAAAAAAACAATTGGAAGCTATTGCATGCCGTTTATTAAGTTGTAAATCAATCATCAAATGTAAAGCAATCACCAAAAGCTCATATACGCATGTTTCATTAGCTGAAGAGGTGAAGAGCTGAAGAGGCTGTCCCTAATTCATATTTTATTTAATACATGGTGACAATTATTTAGAACATTTAAACCTTTTTTGTATAAAATACTAGTTTTTACTCGCGGCTTCGCTAGCATTTTTTGATTTGAACGATCCATCAGGAATCATTTTTTTGTAACATACATGCAAAATTTCATGATACTCGGTTGAGACATGAAAGCGTAATAAACAAACGAACTTGTGCATTTATATATATCTTAATCTTAAAATTTACAATAATATTTGAAGAGCTACTTTTATTATTCATAATTATTTGTATAGGAAATGTTAAATAATATGATAAAATTATTTTTATTTTTGAAGTGTTGTTATACAAAACGGCCATCTATCAAACTTTAGGGAAGCTAATCTTTACACTTAATATCACCAGCCAGTGTTATATGTATGGAAATTACTGTACTATAATTACGTAAGTAATCTTTATACATACAAATATATATATATATACTCTACTCCTGCTAGGGCAAGACTGATATTGATAGGTGCTATTGTGATCTGATTCCAGATTTTTTCATTTATGATAGCAGGACTACGTGTGCTGAGCCATCTAGTAATATTATAAATGCGAATCTAACTTTGTATGCTACGTAGCTTAAACACTCATCCGATTATTATAAAATTACAGCAGGTTACAGAAAAGGACATAAGGCACTTTTTATAGAAAGAAAAAGTATTGTTCACAAGGGATGGGAGTCAAATCTAAAAACGTTTAAAATAATTAAATCTTAAAGCTTTTCTTACATTCTTTTATACTAATTCAATTCACAATAGTGATTATTTTTCAACTTTAAAAATAAAAGCGACACTTTTTTATCTAGTTACTAGCAGACCCGTGCCCACTTCGTTGGGCAGTAATAGGCATTATCAAGCTACAACTTTTCTCTAGAACTCAATCATATATGAGATCATAATTAAGGCAGCGTTCGTAAGAAATGTTTTCGTTCGACCATTTTTCTCCGACTCCCCAGATATTACCCCCTACAACCTCACAAACTTTACCACTTTATAATATTAGTATAGATTATAGATAATATAATTAGTTAATAGCTTCTGCCTGCAACTTCGCACGCGTGGAATAGTTATTTTGGGCTAAGACGCAGCGGAAACTCTCAAAAGGAAAAAATACCACGATTTCAAAACATTTTTCATTGTTGCTCCGCTCCTATTGCCCTTAGCGTGATGATATATAGCCTATGACACTCACAAATATCGTGGCTTTCTATTGGTAAAATAATTTTCGAAAAAATCGGTTTAGTAATTCCCGAGATTACCCCCTACAACGTCACAAACTCACAAACTTTACCTCTTTATAATATTAGTATATAGATTATAGCCCCTGCTCGCGACTTCGTCCGCGTAGTAATAGTTACTACTCTGGGCTAACGCAGACACACAGCAGAAACTCTCAAAAAAAAAAACATATCGATTTTGAAACATTATTCATCTGTGCTCCACTCCTATTGGCCTTAGCGTGATGATATATCGCCTATAACTATTTTCGATGAATGAGCTATATAACACTGAAAGAATTATTCAAAATGGACCAGTAGTTCCTGAGATTACCCCTTACAACGCCACAACGTCACAAACTCACAAACTCACAACGTCACAAACTTTACCTCTTAATAATATTAGTATAGATAAAACTAAAATGATTGTGGCCATACGCCGGTATATAATTAAATATAGTATAACATAATAAAAATGATTATCTCTCTTGTTCCGCAACGGACAGAACTAGGATTGTGGTAACTGAGCTCGGGATTTTGGGCGAATTTCGCAATATACCTTATCTAGGATAGCTCGCCACGGAAGTACTTGTATAATTAGTTTGCGCAACACGCAAGTACGCGTGAGATGCGTGGGCAGATAGACTATCTGCCACATCCCGTTTGCGACCAGCGGTTTCACAAAATATATATTTTTAATAGTTGTGTCCGCGAATTTCGTCCACGTGAAACATTATGTAAAAAAACAGCGATTTATAAAGTCATCTGAATCTATTAAGTCCACTTACTTATCTACTTTTCTCTCTTACTTAAGTCGTGTCGTCATTAAAAGTACAATAACTTTTGATAGACCGAAACGATTTTAATAAAACAAAAACTAAACGTTAGGTACTCGAAGATATGCTTTATGATTTCCTTGAAGAAATTTTATCTAAAACGCAGTAATTTATCAGTGATGCGTGTTCATACAAATAGACACACAAGCAGTCATTTCTAAAATTGATTGAAAGGTGTTGCATTACTTATTCCTAAACAACTGCAACAATTTTGAAGTAAAACTTCTTTAGGCGCGACTAGGAGGTAACTGGACGACAATGCAACGGAAGCCCGTTACGACAATATGGTGTTACGTATACTGAAAAGTATAGACACGTTAAATATATATTCATATTATATGTATAGATTACAAGAAAGTTACCAAAAAAAAATTCTTTTAAACTTGAAACTTTTTTTTGGTCAATGTGAATTGAATTTTATGAAACGAAAATATGTAGAAAAAGAGATAGCTATACATGTAAATATAGGTTTTAGGCTGTGAGAGAATCAGATAGAATGAGTTTCTATGTAGATTCCCTATCCTTCGTCTCCTCCCCCTCGGAAGCGGCTCAAGCCTAGGTCCGTTCCCTCAGTGTGGAGCCGTTGACTACGCTGCTCGCGGGAATACAGTGACACAAAATCTTATATCATTGCAACAACATTACACAGATCACCTCCACACACACGCACACACGCTTACACATGCAAGTGGAATGGTTTTATTTTTTCCCTTATCGAACTGAATTAGTTCAGTAAACTTGCCCGATACGAAATACATATATGAGTTATTGAAGTATACATGCTTGGTACATGTATATGTTTCACTAACTCCTATATGTATGAATATGTAGCTTAGCTTAGGTCAGCTCTGTTAGATTCGCGTTTTTGCGTAACCTAGGCAACAGCCCAAGCTGAGATGTGCACCCTTGAGCTAGTTGTCAAAATAAAATCGCCTGAGTGCCTTAAGCGACTGCATGCTGTGTACTATATTTTTGATATACTCGAAATATAGGTATACAAAAACAGGAAGAGAGGGAGAGAAGAAACGTTATAATAGCAAATTATTTTCTGTTGGATCGTAGTGACCATCGCGCACTTTTCAAATATTCTGTGTTGTGTATTATTTAGTCCTCTGCTAAGTCTGTTTGTTTGTTCGCGATAAACCCAAAAAATAGTAAACGGATTTTCATGCGGGTTTCACCAATATATTAAGTGATTCGTGTGGAAGGTTTAGGTATATAATTTGTGGTTTTTTTTATTATCAGTATTTAATAAATTATTACCAAATAATGCCGAAGAGTAATATTTACCACCTCCATAGTGTATTCATCTTATGCTCTTAAAAACTAATCAGAATACTAAGCTTCACTTCTACCGTATTTGAACTCACACTCGATTTTTTTATACTATAGGAGGCAAACGAACAGGCGGGTCACCTGATGTTAAGTGATCACTGCCATCTATATATACTAGCAACACCAGGGGAGTTGCAAGTGCGTTGCCAACCTGTGTTTGGGGGGAAGGAGGAGTGGGGAGAAGAGAGGGAAGGGGAGGTGGGCCTCCGGCGCTCTCATTGGCCTAACGAAACGCAACAATGCTCTAGCACTGTTACTTTACGTCGGTTTTCAGTAAGATGATGGTAGTACCGGGGGCGAGTCGACCCATTCATGCCGAAACCAGTAATAGCTTCAGCGTGGCTCTACCACCTACACATATAGTCTTAATGTATAAATCATAATGTAATCCATTTAATAATTATCTATTTCGCTAAAGTTAAACGATAGCAGAACTGTGGTTGCTTTGATGAAGCTTAGTTATGAGTTTAGGTGTTCAAAATTTGTTATTTTTAACTGATCTTAGATGATAGCCATTCTTGATATCGAATATTTCTAAATAGGTATTAAGAGTACCGAAATATTAGTACATTCTAGTTGTAAGGTCATATCATCTATATATTGTGGCGTCAATTAAACCCCGTAACGATATCACAAACATTGAATTCCGAAATACAATTAAATTTCAAATCATAAATGGTAATTTTGCTATTTTATACAACACTCGCGGCCGCACTGCGACTTCTTCTGAGTTTGTTTATCCATAAAGAACGATATTTTTGCCGAACCCTGTTTTTCTTCTAAAGTAAAAGGAACCTAAGTTACTCCTTATAACATCAGCTACGTGCCAGTGAAAGTCCCGACAAAATCGGTCCAACCGTTTTTAAGAAAAGTCGGAATAAACAGACAGATAACAATTTAAAGATTTGGGGTATGCTATAAATTCCGTGTATACTTCCATGTCTGTTTAGCAAAAAGTTGTAATTTGGTATATTGCGGATAAATTAACAAACACTTTAATTTTATTTATTTGTATAGATGTGGCTACCGTGATTTATTTTTTTATATTTCTAAGTTAAGGACCAAGTGCTTAAGATGTAAAAATAATATAAATCTATCCAGTAGTTCCTCCACAACAACAGACGGCTACCCATTTATACTATACCACATTTTTCCAATTTCACAATCTAAGACAGAGGGCCATACAGCACTGAATTATATTAGTAATTATATTTAGTATTATTATTTATCTCTACAAACCAAAACGTATTTTATCCAGACAACCCAACACCTGTGTCTACTATACCGATGTGATTGACGACACAATTAGTAAGTTCATCCATACATCAAGGTTAAAAGAAAGCATAAAAAAGGTGCTGGCTAAGACCCTGCAGAAATAAAGATGGAAAATAAAACCAAAACATATTGAAGAGATTCCTATAATTTTCATACTTAACACATTCCCTCAAAATAAATCACATACGTGCAATTAATCTTTTTAAGTCTAAGAAACTTATTCGAGGGAATATGTCCGGGGCAAATATAAATCACTTACTAAGTCATTTCCAGAAGATATATTTAAAATTTGCGTAATATTTAATTTTAATCATTGTATTTTTATAATCAGACCCTGTGGGGCGTCACTTCAAGGTTTTTTCATATCCGCTCGTTATGGCGTTGATTAAACAGGATAAAGCTTTTATACATAGAAATGACTAATTACATACGATATTTTAGTCACGGGTATCGCATATTACAACTATGTGAGGAAATAACATGATAATAAATTTAAAAATCTTTATTATGTGTACTCGAAGTAAATAATTGAAAATGGACCATAATTCATTAATTCTACAATAATATAGATTGAGATCCCAGAGTGACAACATAACTTATTTTTAAATATGACCTTAAGTTTTGAGTAGCGTTTCATGTACTTAGAACCTTTGTGCACTCACAGAGTTTGAGTCTAGCGCCAATGTATAGATGCCAGGTGAGAAAGGTGACTAAAAATAAAAGCTACTTTACTTAAATTTAAATAGCTGATTTCTATATTTGTTTTGTAAAATATCGCTCTAAAGTAGTATCCAGTGATGGATTTACCACTTCGTGTATTACCTTTTTACCTTTGCCCCTTTATAATATTAGTATAAATTAGTTACTTATATGAGTCTATTAGCAATTTTACAATCAATAAAAATTCTAATTATCCATTTTCATACTACCAATACGTAATAACATTAAGTTCCATTCAAACTATTTTAATTCGAGACTGGCTAATATTAAAAATAAATAAGAATCTGATGTCATATTTCTTCTTTCATCGTAATCTTTCATGTCTTTGTATTTCAAATCAAAATCAACAGTTATATATAAATATTTAGTAAATCATTTAAAATGTGTGAAAATTTAGATCCCAATAAAGTGAGGTGCGATGTTTGCCGCACCATAAATTTGGCGAACCAAGTTAAACACCTTAAACCTGATATGCAAATGTATGAAAAATGCGATCCTGTAAGAAAAGTCGAATGTCCTCGTGCTACAGGTAAAGTATAGAAATATATGATATAGGTACACTACACGCCAAACTTTTTGACTGCTCTGAATATAGTTGTGCATAACACAAACTTTGAGGTATGATATATTATATTTATAACGACGATTATCGTGGAGACAACTTAAGGATAAATAAGTGCCTATTTTAGATTCCTATAATAATATTTTAGCTTTGTTTTATATAATACTAGCCTCTGCCCGCGACTTCGTCCGCGTGGAATATTTACTTTGAGCTAACGCTAACACGCAGCGGAAGCTCTCAAGAGGAAAAAAACCCGATTTTGAAACATTCTTCATTGGTGCTCCGCTCCTGTTGGTCTCAGCGTGGTGATATATAGCCTATAACCTTCCTCGATAAATGAGCTATATAAAACTGAAAGAATTTTTCAAATCGGACCAGTAGTTACTGAGGTTTCCCCCTACAACGTCACAAACTTTACCTCTTTATAATATTAGTGTAGATTTACATTTATCACGATATTATGCGGAAGCCTAAACTTACTACTATATTCAGGGCTGCCAAAAATATTGACGATGATTGTACATACTGTACATTAATCACATTAGTTTTTGTAAAAAAAAATATTTTTTGTGTCTCTCTCTGTTATGCCATATTAATTACAAGTCCGTTTCGTCAATTTTTATCAGTTCAAAATTGATTATAAGACTCCTTAAAACCATTTTTATCAGAGTATAACACTAACACTATGGTAAGCAAAATTCATTCCGAAACTGAATTTAGAAATTCATTGCTAATCGCTATTGTCAAACAGAATTCATGCTCCGTGGTTTTATTTTCCATTCACTTCACTTATGCACAATAAACAAACTATATTACATAAAACCACCAATTTTACACAATGACAGACTAAAATCCTGCTAAAAACTCCCATTTAAACCTTTCTAAGTTTGTTTGTATACACTATCAGATAATCATATTGGTATGAGATAGAAATTCAAAAAAAATGATTAACGTTCAGTTCATTTCATTACGTTACGTTCTGTAAAAGAAAACTGGTTTCATTCTCTCACCTATAAGAAAAGCCTGGGCGGTCAGCATAGCTTTGTATAAGAAAAAAATTCAGTCGCTTATCGTTACTGTTGGAGTAACTTAATAATATGTAGGTACTAGGAAAACATGACATACGTAACAGTATTGAGTACAATTGTAACCTACAAATTTACATAACGTAATGAAGAAGTAAAACACGAGATCAAAAGCTCAAAATTAGCAAATTTCTCGAAATTCCGATTAAGAAATGAAACGTCTACATAACCGATATTTGCCAGCCAAAACTGGTACGGGTTTGTTTGGCCCGAATTTAGCACAACGCTAATACTCATCCGTTCTAATGAAACTTAAATAGTTTACAATGAATTATTTTGAGACATGATCTGCGTATCGTCGACTTGTCAATACGTTATGGGAGAAATTCTAGAAATAAAAAAAGTACGTTACGCTTGTAAAAAAACATTTAACGATGTTGAAACGGCCTAAAACAGTGCTTGTAAAATATGAAGATAAATTCGACCAGACTTGAATTATTTCCGCGAATTCAAACGTTTTATATACATGGTTTTTTATACATATAGTTTTTTTATGTATATAAGTTTAGCGTTTAATCACATAGGCACTAGATGTGAAGTAATGACGTAGGCAAATACTTTAAGACTCTCTGATGGGTAGATATCGGCACACACCTTGTAAGTGCTAGGTCAAAGGAATATTAGAAACATATTTGGCCTGCAACTTTTTTCAGTTACATTCCAATTATTATTTTATTTTATTTCTTTATATATTGGCAACCAATCTTTTAGATTATTACTGCCAGCAAGTAGATTATAATATTACAAGTGTCTTGCAATAACTTCAACGTTCTAACAAGATGGTGGTTTTTTTTTTATATCATAGGATGCAAACGAACAGGCGGGTCACCTGATGTTAAGTGATCACGACCGTCCATAGACACTTGCAACATCAGGAGAGTCGCAAGTGCGTTGCCAGTGCGTTTGGGAGGAGGGGGGAGAGGGGACGGGGAAGGGGGAAGGGAAGTGGTTCTCCGGCGCTCTCACAGACCGAACGAAACGCAAACATTGTTACTTCACGTCGGTTTTCTACGAGAGGGTGGTAGTACCCCGAGCGAGCCGACCCATTCATGCTGAAACCAGTAATAGCTTCAGCGTGGCTCTACCACCCCTTGTTAGAACTTTTCATGGAGTTTTTGTGGCATCTCAGAATTCACGCCCCATGGTATTCTTTCCTATCCATTTCACTTGTGCTCAATAACCAAACGATACTACGTAAAACGCCAACAATATTACAAAATATAGAGTCAAATGACATACGATTATGAATAAAATATTTTTTTATATACTCCACTTCATCCCGCCAAAAACTCATCCAATTGTTTTTAACCCATTCTCTGTTTCGTGATAAATACTATTGGAAATTATCTATCAGCCTTTAGTTTTTATATGGTTATAGTTGTTTTTTTTAAATAGTAACACGGTATTTATAGATCGACAATCTCTCGGTTGTCACTGTCTTGCGGTCCTGCATGCCTCACATCGGATATACACTCAAAAACGTGACAAACTAAAATATCTGTTACTGTACTATGTCTGATTTATTACCATGTACATGATAGTAGCAAACCAGTGGCACATAACTGCCACGTATTCTGTCGATAAAAACGAAGACTCACGATTAGTACTAGAGAAAAAGCATTCATCTTTTTAATTACTCCGGTAGTTGAATTCAGCGAATAACGTCTGTAATTACCCTATAACTTTATAATGGGGACTAAATAGTAGCTAGTATACAGGCCGTTGATGAGTCAGCTAACAAATAAACATAACATATACTTACTATAGAGTCTTACGTGAATTCTATTTTAGACCGGACAGATAACAGCGTCCGACAAACGCGGTGTCAGTGACTCTCCACGCCTTTTTAACACTGCAATAAATAATAATACATTAATATTGAACTGTTTGCGTACATCGAGCAATTCAATTGGGTAAAAAATAACTCCACTTACTATTTAATTCCAACGGAATAAAAAAACACCAGAACTGAAGAAGACTTTCAAATATTTTTTCCTATATATAGCATATACATATGATATAATATATGTAGTTATTACGCAATAACTATTTCGTATTTATTTATTTACTAGCTTCATAGTTCATCTTAATAGTTACTCTGGGCTAACGTTAACACGCAGCGGAAAATCTCAAAAGGAAAAATAAACCCCGATTTTGAAACATTCTTCATTGGTGCTACGCTCCTATTGGTCTTAGCGTGTTAAAAATAGCCTATAGCCTTTCTCGATAAATAGGCTATCCAACACAAAAATAATTTTTCAATTCGAACCAATATAGGGTACCTGAGGTTAGCGCATTCAACCAAACAAACAAACAAACAATCCAGCTTTATAATATTAGTATAGATAAGGCAATTGTAATAAAAAATATTACTTTTTCTTTTGTAAAGCCTTTATAACTTTTCCAAGTTCAATATGAAGTTGATTTTAAAATAACCTACACTATAGTCATCGTCAGAAAGGGTTAAAAAAATGTTCAACTTGTTTAGATAAAATTTCTAGGTACGTTTTATTAGCGTCTCCGGCACGTAATCTTTATTCCGACTTTTAGAAGTGTGTCCGACCCCGTTAGACCCTTTTTTCAAATCAATCTTGTGTGTAGCTGGATTTTTAAATTAGTTTCCAATAAAAATAATATTTATTAAGTGATATTAATATCTACGACTGACGGACGGACATATTACAAAATTGAAAAATTTAATTACAGCGCTAAAAATATTCTTCTAGTAACTATATCTACCAGGAACTCAGGACTCCTGGCTGATCTTGATTTATAACTATATAATTTATAGCTTACGTTATAACGTTAAACGTTATAATTTAAAAATGATAAAAATACTGATATCTGGAGGTGCTGATATTAACATGCGATGCGTCACTGTTAGTATCAGCATCTCCACATATCAGTATTTTTATCATTTTTTTGTCACTTTTTACAAAAATATAAATTTATTTCTAATTTACACTATTCTTAATCCAAATTGATTAAATTTTATTTTCTCGTTTTTAGTTGGTTTTTTTATGAAAGCGTGTTTTTTTAGTTTTTTTAAACTATTATTTATTTTTCATTTTTTAGTTAAATTTTTTTAACTTTTTTTTTCGGATTATTGCATTGTCATCGACCTTTGACAGGTGTGCAAAGTTTGAATTACATCTGATCGTTCAAAGTAGAACAAAATCGAGCTCAAAGGGGTCGGTTACAAACATACATACATACAGGTGAAGCTAATAAAAGCTTGATAAATTATGACCAAATTTCAAACGCATCTCTTGATATATTTATTCCACATTCAGTGTTTCGGGCATAAAGTCTATCATCATATATTTTCGTGCTACACTTTGTAATCACCGTATTTGATTGTTTTTCATATATTTGCTATTTACACAGCGAGTATCACATACAATGGAAGTTCTGGAAAATTCTGCGTCACAAAGTTCCTGGTATAGGGTCTATGTGAGAACATAATTTTTTTTATAGAATTTTTATTTTAAAGGTTTTGTATGTTTTCGAATCGACATGAGTTTAATTATTATTATGGTTCAAGTTTTCTCGGCCTATTTAGTTAAAAATAATTTAGACCGAAAAAAGGATTTTTTTGATATAAATAGAATAAATAAGACATCATTTTATAGAAAAAATAATAACGGAGATAAACAATCAAAAAAAGCATTGCGAAATGTTCAGTCAAGACCTGAATTAAAAAAAGGAGAAAAGAAATCTTAAGCCGCTACCTAATACTAGGAACTCAGATTTCGCTGGAGGTAGTTAATTTGGGCAACCACCCAACGTTTTCACAATCTGTAACAGTCAATTAACACACTTTTTTATTATGTACTTTATATTATCTATGTATATTGCCAGTGGCAACAATATTTTTTGATATATTAATGTTGGTAGACCATACATACACAATTTACATATATTAAATAATTATCGTAATAAAGTATTGATAGATTTCTGAATATACAGTATAAATTCTTTATAACGGGGTTCACTAAAAGGAAAAACTTTCTATAAAATAGAAATTAGTTCAATTTGATTGCTATATTTTAGAATTCACACATTGATACATTCTTTATAGCGGACAGCCATTTTCTATTACACAGATATAGGTTCATAATTTAGACACTAAGAAATATTATCAGTATTATTATTTATGTTTAATCAGTTTACAGAGATTTTGGCAAAATCTTTGAGATGCCAAAGTTTCTAAGAAACAGGCGACTTGTGTTATTGTTAATTGCCAAGAATTTGTATGCCGTTTTAGATTGCATTGTCTTGAACATTTTCTCTTATGTAGTTATAAACACACTAGGCACTTATCTTATCAGTGGTAAATCACCTTTAAATTTTTATATACCTAGTAAAAGAAAATGTATGTATTGACGAAAAAGTTTCTTTGATATGTACAACAGAAAAAGGAGAAAAGAAAAGGGATGTTGCAATCTCTTTATACGAAAACTCTCTACAAAGAATTAAAATATTGAGTCCCTTAGGTTTCGTTATGGATTACATTGCCCCTTGAATAAAATATTTCAGCATTGCTCCCGTTATTAGTCTCGTCAAAAGCGTTTTACTTTGACTACAGAGTATGAATACCCACAAAAGAATATTAGACATTTTGACTAAAATTCTCGTCTACAGTGTAGAATTGCCCATATATAGAATTACGAATCAGCTTATACTTACATCGCAACTTTGTTACTCTATACAGTCATCTAATTTTTTTTTTCGCATAAATATCATCTGTCAAATGTGGAATAAAGTGAAAATCACAGATAATAAATATGTGTGTATTAACATTGTTTTAATTATTTAATTCGAGATTTTAATCTTATAGAATTTGAGATACGTAATGTAACAAAAATATTGTAATTTATTTATAGTTCTTTAGCTCCTTGTGCAACATTTTAAATTTCTTGAATTCTGTGGTACAAATTTAACCACTTAGTAGATTCAGTGGCAGCCCATCTTAAAGAAATTGTTCATGTTTAAAAGTATATACAGCTAGTACAATTGAACTAACGTAGTCCGGTGAAGCTGCTTAACAGCTAGGTCAATAGCGTAGTCAGTTCGAGAAAAAAAAATTGAACAAACAAAAACAATGAAACTTAATTTCTAACCATATAACAAAACAGTTTTTAAAATGAAACTAGAAATATAGGTAATAAGTATTTGTAATACTTAGGTTACTAGCATGTTGTAAGTAGTAACAAAAAAAAAGTAGTTTTTTTTTTCTAGATCTGACTCCTGTATAGCCTTATAAGGCCTTTACAGCTTCACCGGACGTAGTAACTGAAAGCTTCCAGATTATATACTCTTGTTAAAACGAGACGGAGAGTGTTTTATCAGTACACATTAGGAATTACATTCTTGTGTTTTGTAACACTGAACTGTCTGACTCGTAAAAATTTCTATCAATTTTGACGTTTAAGTGAACGAGACAGAAAACGTACCAGGAATTGAGAATTTGCAAAAAGGATCAAGCTTGTAAATGTGTAACGCCCGGCCTGGCGTCCTCGCTTCACATGTTCTCCTTGCGTTACTGGCACCCTAGTGTTTATTACAAATTATGTAACATGCTCTTTTCTTGCTCCTTCTCTTGCTCAGACACTTTTACCAGGCACTTAACACCTCGCAGCTTTGCATTATTGAGGATATTATTTACAAAGAAATGTGATAATATCTGATCAAATACGAAATGTGGAACGCTATTTCCTTTGTTAAAGGTATGTATCATCGTCATTATAGGATTTCAAATGAAATATACGCGTTAGTCTGTCTCATATTTTTCTTTCAATCCGGGTTATTCGTTTCCGATTTTGTATCCTTTCTTAACATCCCATTAAAAGTCACTTGTAGCATTTTTTTCTATTGAATTTCATATAACCTATTTGATTTTTATGGTACTTTCAAATAACCAGGGGATAAAAGACACCGCGGATCTCTAACATTGCATGAATTTTTATTTAAATAAGAATATAGCCTAGAACAAGTTTGTTTAGCATCATAGTATTTAAAAGACTTGTATTATACAAATAAATGCAACAGTAAGTCAAAAAATCAATCTATTTGAGAACTGTTATATGAATTCGCCTAAAAATGACAATCTAAGTAGCCAGATCTAATAACTAAAGTAGATGAAGAATAATTTAGGACGCTTTTTAAATTCATAAATTGGTTCAGTTATATTTACAATTATAACTGAATATTTAGTTTGCTTCACTGTTTATGAGTTTTGTCACTAGGGAAGTAATAAAATTAAGATTCATCGAATTTCATAACTTTAAAAAACCATATCGTCATTCAGTTTTCAAAAGGTGTTTTGAGATATTCAGCTATTTTCACAAATAATTTCATAAGGTAGACGCCCCAAAAAAGTGGGAAACTACCGACGATATTGTGCTGATTTTGTTATCAGGAGACTTTTAAGAAAAGATTGATTGATTAATAAATGTGTCACTGCCATAAATCATTATTCCAAATAAGTAATTGAGAAAGTTTTTATTCAATAAAAAAGAATTAATCTGACCTAAACTGCACGTATTCGTTTTAGGTCGTTTTAAGTCTGTCACAAATATTTTTACTTTATTTTTCTCCTAGAGCTGCCACTTAAACCGACGTGTATTAAAGTATGCTCCAAAGAAGAATACAAGTTAAGAAAAGGTGGTAAAACTTACACACCGAGACCACCCTACTACGCCCATGGAAAGCTTTTATATGCTGTCAAAGTTAGTGTAACTCTTAAATAAGTTAAAAGATTACTACTATATTGCTAGTTTTAAATTGTCACAAATTCCTCACAAGTAATCGCAGTCCACGAAAGAACGTTTACCCGATACAAAATCATTTTCGAAGCTTATTATCAGTTAATAGAATAATAAACAAAAAAAAACAGTGTTAAAATCTGATCAACAAGACTTTTATATGTTTAAACTATACTATATAGCAATAGAAATATACACTATAGAATATTCAAATTTATTGACACTATAAATTTCTAAATTTAATACTTTTAACCTCCTCCCGATTTCACCGCCATTAGTAGTATTGACTGAAACATCTGAAGTCTCTAAACAGGCTGGTATCCTGGTAGGAACTGTTTACTTCACGTACTCGCAGGGAGTGTGGGGCAACCAGCAAGACGTCACTGAATGCATCAAGCGATGGCAAGAGTACATCAGAAGCATAAACACGAGGCGCCCACCCACTTTCGACCATTGTGGTAACGTGATTGTACGTAAAAAGACTTTAATTTCTTGATCATAAGACTCATAATTCCTGTTAGAACGCACTTCACGTCAAGGTTTATAAATTCTACCTGTAACGAACTTATATGCTCCTAGTATAAATGGTTACGTCATCAACCGTTTCGTCATTTGACTTTTTGTTCATTCAAGCTATCTGTGACAGACGATAGGATAACGGAATTCGATTTTTTTTAATAGTTTACAAAATATGAAGCATTTTCTTTATTATTTTTAGTTTGAGAAATATTTTATTAAAAGTTCTTGTTCAGATTCTCTTAAATTATACGACTGTTTAATACGGTAACACTGACTTAATGTTATTATAATTAATGCCAAATCGCGTTAATTTAAAATGTTACGCCTATTATAATTAATATATAGTAGTGGATGGTAATGTAATTTGAATTGGTGACAAATTGCGTGTGCGATATAGTATAGATGTCGTTTATAATTAAGTTTAATTATTATTAACAACAGTATGTCATTATGAAATGAAGTTCGGAAATCTGTCTTAGGCACTTAAGAATGTTCGACAGTAGATAAAATAATATGTCAACGTATATAAATGCCAATAACACATCATATACAAGAAGATATAAGAAGATTCGCTGCAAATTCTGTAAAATTTTAAGTTAATTCCCATTTAGAACCTGTTCACGTTTATGTACACCTAGTGATCGTGCTACGGTCAACAACACTGCGCGGCGGCGCAACTCTCTCTTCTCTCAATTAACCATCACAAATTCACGTAGGAATTTTTGCTAACTATTTCTTGTTATGTTATCCTAGTCCTTGCGCGTCGATAACACACAACGGTACGTTATTTGGGATCATTTTTGCATCCGCGCCTTTTTTCTTTTACTTCTTTCTAGCAAACAGAAATAGATATGAAATAATCATTGCTCGGTCCTTTGAATTACAAATGTTATCTTACATTTTGAAAAATTCTACAATTTTTATTAAATAGTCTAACGTAACAAATCAAAAATATAACAAAACATTTTCATGGATAAAATAGGTTTCAATACTGATGAATGGAGAAGGCCAAAGTCAGTGTGATAAGATTGTTTTTTTAACCGGTATATGTTGAAATGTGGAACTGCTTTGATATTTCCCTCGATTCTCCGTAAGTTGTAGGTGCGAGGGAAGCGGGGTGGACGTGGAGATAATTTATCACAGTTTTACAAACCGCTATTGGTAACGTAACAAAAGAGGATGCGCTTGCTTCCTACGCGCTGATAAGTTCTCATGTACACATATATATGGGTCAAAAGTTAGCAATACAATGTTACGTTACAAGGATGAATATTTGTTACAATACAGTTATTAAAACATCGGTAAATAATTGGACTCTTCGTTTTCAATTTTGGCAAAATTCGCATATTATTTGGACATGATTTTCTGAAGAAGTAATTTTTTCATTCTTTGCCAATTAACCCTCTTTATTGAAGATTATCAATGTTATCTATTAAAAGCAAGTGGGTAATTATTGCAATATGCTTCACAAAGAGTTCTTGTAACATCTCGGAAGTAATGCAACAAATTATTATTTCCCATACACTTCGTTTGTGCACAGTATAGCAAGCAATATTACGCATATATAGTATTGTGCATAATAATATGTGGCCGGCAACGCATCTGTGACACTCGTCGTGTCGCAGGTGTCCATGGGTGGCGGTGATCACTTACCATCAGGTGACCCGCATGTTCGTTTGCCAACACTGGTATAAAAAATAATAATAAATAAGGGTCGAAAATAACGCAATATTGTGAATAAAAGATAAAGAACCAATTCTTATCACATACATGTAAGAACTAAAATCGAAACAAAAACTCTCTTGCCTTTTCTTAATTAAAAGTTTCAAAATTATGTTACCATAAGCAAATTTTACTTTTATAGCTGGATTACATTTTTGTTACTAGCAAAAATACTAATTTATATTTTAACATGGTCAATGAAGCGTTATACGTCATAATTATAATAAGATCGAATAAAAAAGGTCATTAAGTAAGCGAGACGACAAATATATCATTGTTTCATTTTTCCAGAGAAAACAATCCACGGAGAGTATAGTTGCACCATTGTACGATTTATATAAGAATATGGTCACTACATGTTTCTCTGGTAAGATCATTTTTATAACTTAACGTATTATTATTTCTAGTAGGTTCCTTATAATCTGATCGTATATTATATATATAAAGCCTCTGCCCGCGACTTCCTTCGTGTAGAATAGTAACTTTGGGCTAACACTAACACGCAACGGAAGCTCTCAAGAGGAAAAAAACCCCGATTTTGAAATATTCTTCATCGGTGCTCCGCTCCTATTGTTCTTAGCGTGATGATATATAGCCTATAACCTTCCACGATAAATGAGCAATATAACACTGAAAGAATTTTTCAAATCGGACCAGTAATTCTTGAGATTACCCCCTACAACGTCACAACGTCACAAACTCACAAACTTTATTACCTCTTTATAATATTAAGTATAGATATATATATATAACTAGTTTTTTCGCGGCGTCGCTTACTTTGCAAATTTGATCAGTCCCTCGGAAACAGTTTTTTTAAGTACCTATATTTCTTTCTGTTACCCTGGTAGCGTGGATTAAAATTTCATAGCGACCGACTAAAGGCGTGAAAGCGTAAACAAACAGGCAAACAAACAAACCCACTTAAGCATTTATAATATTAGTTATCCATAAAGCCTTTTTAACAGCATCCACAATTATTATATCTAGTGACGTTGAGACTGTTGTGTTCTCTTGCCTACAACTTCTATCTGTTCATTGACGATTAAACCCAAATCGCATAGCCTTCTTTATAAAACTCTAACCATTAATTTTCTACCAAAGCATTCTATGCAATTATATTTTTTTATTCTTATGAAATTCCATATAAAAATGAACCCTGGTAGTAAACTCTTGACACTGCGTTGAAACCCTCACTACAGTGAGCACAACTTTCATTGAGGGCAAACGTTATAAAGATAATGTAGTGTAATCAATCTTAGAGAAAAATCGTTACTGTATTATCTAAAGGCAAACAGCCCATTGGTGTGTTCCGGTAAGTGATTCTGATAAGGGGTATCAATTTAAAGTATTTTGTTGTCATTCTTTAGCACATTGTCACTTAATATCCCTCCGACTGTGACTGATAAGAAATAAAATGATAAATGAAGTGAAATTATTACACATACCGTTGATTATTACGTGGTGTGGTTATTACGCTTGTAACATAACAAAAGAAAATTAATTTAATTGTTGCCAGGTATTGTGAAATTTCCTCTTATAGTGAAGTGCGCCTACATAGATTACATCAAAGCCTTACAGAAGAAGCACGAAGAAGATGAAAAAGAGAGAAAAATTAAAAAGAAAGCCTAAATGTTAAAAAATAACAATTTTTCTGTTTAAAATTAGTAAAGAAATCAAAATATGTGTATTTTCTGTTTGTGCTAATATTTAAAAAAAGTTGTAACTAACAATTTTTAGACTCAGTTAATTTAAAGGTATGCGATCTATAATTATAGTCCCTTTTCTGGGTAAACCTCGTAACTGCAAAATGACGATTTTATTCTAATGGATAAAAACGGTTTGTGGCTTTTCAATCACTTATCATTTCAATATTGAAAATAAAAGTTGATACTAGGCTTAACTCAAAAAGGGGACGCTATGTTAATTAAATAGAACAAATATCTTCTGTTTCTTGACTACCCATTTATGTAGAAATTTATGATTTGAGAATTAATATGTGAATTTATCTTTTGTATATTTTTAATCATAATGGGGATTTTGTCTCGATTCAAACTATTTTTAAAATACTGTAATTGCAAGAACGTTTGCTTTTGATCATTTTTATTTATTGTTCTATGTATGTTCTTGTTTAATACGAAATAAAAATATTTTGTGCCTCTATATTATAATGCTATATTTACTTTCACATAAATATACAGCTTTGTTATATATACGTACATATTTATTGTTTAATTTACGTTTTATTAATAAGTTTGGTAATCTAATCATATCAAATGAGTTTTCACGGGAACTTTATCATGTAACGTTTCTAGTTTTTATTCATAATTTGGCATAATTTAGCCCTGATGGGAAATAATAACAAAATGTCGCTGAAGAGTTTTAACATGGGGGAAACTGCATCGTCTTGTAGAAACACTGCAATCATCACAAGACACTTCGTAATAATTGAATTTAATAATGGCAGCACCGGGTCCTCATCAATAAAGAAGAAGTAGAAGAAAACATTTGAAATTAGAGAAATCGGAAAACATGTTATTCCATACGAAAGTTGTAGTTAGTTATTTAAAACGTTGCTTTTTAATACCCTGTCATAATTTATTTATTTTTATTGAACTGAAGCAAATCATTTATTTACTCGATTTCTTTACATTACAGTTAACTAAAAAGAAAATAAATTTTAAATTTCAGTACAATGAACCGAGTACTGATAATAAAAGTGCGAAAGAGACCTCATCTATGAGCCTGCACTAAACAGAACGTCGCGTTTTTATGCGATCCTAGTATCTTTGCTGACGTTTCCTCAACTCCGACGCGTGTAATTCGAAGAATGCAGGGTTGTCCTCCGGCGAACCACCTGCCAGCATGTACTCCAAGTGTCTGATGTAGCAAATTGCTATTCTAGAAGTAAAAAAAATATAAAACTTTTATATGATGAAAAGAAGATTTCTTAGGGAACAAATGTCTCTAAAACTTAGAAAGCAAAAAAGAACATTAAAAACTAGATTGTTTTTTATATTATGTTACCAATAATTAAGTTTAGGTCTGTTGATGAATTTTAAAATATCGGATTTTCGATATATCAAATCTTTAAATATATCGGAGTTCCAAAAAAGAAATCGATATTTCGATATATCGGTCTTATTAAATAAATCATAATTCAGCTTACACTCCAGTATATAGCAATTTTTTTATAAATTTAGGAAATTTTATAGTTATAGTTTCTAAGACACACTTGGTACCAACGTTCTTAATACATAGTTAAACTATAACCAGTTAAACACATCATTGTATCTTTGTCAAATGTTTGAAGTTAACATAAATAGAATGAACGAGGTTTAACCACGATTCTATTTAAATTTCATGTAAGAATGCTGATGCGAGTGGCTCTTAGTATTGTTTAATATAAATCAGGAAGATTTTATGTGTACCGATATTTTTCAGTAATAGTTTTTTATATTTTATATTTTAAGTAAGTTATATTTATCAAAGATTATAATATTTCAAAGAGGTGTAAATATATACAACTTTACATTTCTTTTTAAGATGATTTGCGAATAAATAAAATGGGTAAAGAGGAAAAACATAATGTAGTTAAAATAAAATACAGTAGAATAAGTTTATGATGATTTTGTAGTTTAAATAATTTACGAGATGTAATGAAAACTAAAAACTAAAAAAAAAATAGATCATCGATATCTACATTTTAATATCGAGCTATCGATATATTAAAAAAATGTTAGTAATTAATATCGATATTTCAGAGTAATAACATCGATATATCGATATTTCATCAACAGTCCTAGTACAGTTATGCGTAAGCTCAGTAATTTATGTAGCTTGCGACTCGAAACAGCAACCCGGCGACAACTTACTGGATAAATAAAAAATTACAAATCATTAGGAATGTACACCTATGTTAACATTGTTCATATAAATGGGTCAAGTAAGCCAAACCCTGTAATAACATTTTTATTTATTAGATTCCATATAAAAATCAATGGGGTCATCATTATCATCTGCTTGTAAGATACCCACTGCGGGGTCATAGGCCTTTTCCCGAAAGAAGGTTTGGGCATAATCACCACACCGCGCCAACCCACGACGTATTGGCGATTTGAAACTGACAAATCCACAGTTCTACGTTTTCCTCTTAGTATCACAAGAACATTTCTCAAGTTCGGGTTTCCTCACGATGTTTTCCTTTTCCATCAGCCGATAGATATAGTATTACTAACGTGTACGTGAATTCCGAAAAAATCGTTTGTTCGTAGAGTTCGAACACTGAATTGATTAATTCTACCGGTAAAACCACTAGACTTCTACGACTTATGTCAATGTCTATTCTTCTTTATAAAACTACTATGGATAGAGGTAAGTAGAAGTATTTCATATGGGTGACATGTTGAACAAGTGTCCAGCTCTAAGCACTAAAACATAGTTCCAAGATCCTCCAAAATGGCGCTAGCATAGACAAAGGTTATTGATAGTCCTAAATAATACTGTAAATATAAACTAAAAATAGCTGCTGTGAGAAACGTGGAGTGTGATAGAATTTTTGTGAATTTTAAATAATATGTTTAGTGATTATTAAGTGTTTATTTTTATAAAATTATTTGAAATAATTGAACAATAATGAACCCTGCTGCTACTGTAGCGCCACCCTAATTTACAAATACACTTTGACGATCACTATTTCATGCACAGAGATGGTTTTTTTTTTTACCTCTACAATCCATATAGGTAGTATAAAACATATAAATCACTTATGAGTACACTTATCTGTTTACTTATATGATGTGCTCGCTCAATTATAGAAAATAAAATGCAATATTAATGAATTTATTGAATCATAAATATATTTTAAATATTACATTTTGAAGTTTTTCTATACCGGCACAGTTCGAGATAGAATAAAAAAATAGTGTGTTGAATCTATCCGCGCGGAAGAAGTGAAATTTCGTAATGTGAAAATCAAAATAGGAAGGGGTAGAAAATGATTTTTAGTGAAATAATATTGTTTCTTTAAGACAAAATTTATTAACATTGCTTACAATTAACAATTGATCGCATCTTTTAACTATCATTTTCGAGTGGAGAAATATCCAAATCTATAACATTTACAATAGGATTATGATGACTAAAGTAAGATATGACATGTTTGATTATTTTTCTCGCTCTGTCTTTTCTATTCCCCCTCCCCAGGAGCGTTGAACGTTTAACGCAACAGTGCTTTCATACCCCCTCCATGATAGCGTTAAACGTTTAACACAACCTTGTTGGAAATCGCATTAGAAGTTTCACTTCAAAAAATATATTAAATAATTTTTTTATATAATTTGTTATAATTACCTAAGGCATTCGATTTTCGAATATTTCTTTTTAGAAGGCTTGGTTACAGGCAATTTTGAGCGAAGTAGATCGAACGCGCGATTCATGTCACGCATTCGTGTTCTTTCACGGTCACAGGCAGTCTTTTTATATTCTGTGGATGTTACAAATAGGTTTTGATTAGTCTACACTTAAAATATTTATTTAAATTTTTAGATATACATGTTAGTCAAATGCGAAGGGTATCGTGTGCGGTGGGAGTGACTGACCCCGGACGGCAATTCATGTAAGATCGCAAGATGACACAATTGGTACATTTTTTTTATTTAATAGTTTAAGAACTTTTATAACATATATGTTTATTATAAAATTAATTTCAAGATTTTATTAATGTTTTGATTCTTACTGTATTTAAATACCTCAATTAAGGAGTATCGATTTTGGGGTACGCCTCTGGTGGAAGAACCACACGGTACGCCGACGCCCGCGATTAAGGTAAATAAATTATATTTCGAAATTTCCAGAACAATGTTTCGGGTAACCTATTTAGTATTTAGTTATAGTAAAGTTAAGTGTAATTTATAGTTACATATTACACGTATATTAGTCATGTCAAAATTCATTTATCCTAGAATGCTGTAAATTAAATATATCTAATATATATTCATGTTTTAAAACTGATTTAGATTTTACTTTTCTGGCTTGTGTTGAACGTAAATTGTAATTACTAAATACCTCGTTCAAGCTGCAGAGCTTTTTCCTTCCAATTGAGTATCGATTCGTGATTAGAATCGTCTATTACCAATTTTCCGTTATCTTGAGACTCGTGAGAAAAGTCAAGCGATGACTCTGAATTCGCCGCCTCCGAGATTGTCGGCGGATCCCTTGAATATTCCTGCTCGTAATACCTCGGACCTGTGTTAACAAATTCTGTTGTCTGTATAAAAAATGTAAATTTACATCACATATAACCAAACAATGTTTCAGCGGTCTTCCCTCAAGCCTGTCATTAGCTACCTTTAGGCCGAGTGCGCACTAGTTGCGGTGCGAAATAAAAACCGCACCGGAAAAAAATCCGTAACAGATGGTCCGCGCACTGCGGTAGAATTTCCGGATAGTCTAAGAGCCAGTGAATGCCAGACCTTCGTTATTTTATATTGATATTTATTATTTAAATATTTTTTTATTGTCTCTTGAGTAATAGTATTATATTGCTATTTTTATTTTGCAAATAACACAAATGAATATGTCTCCTATGATGACGCTTTATCAAAAATGAATTAATTTTTTTTAAACTGCACAAGCAATAATAGGAAAACGTGTACTCGTGTTATAATTTATTTACTGACTTACTGAAAGAAAAACAATAAAGGGTTGCAAAAGACCTCACTCACTATATATCTCACTTCCATCTACTTGGATATATATATATTGCCTCACGCTTGCACCTATAGCTACCCTATATGTTTGTCTGGCGAGGGGCTAGAACTGTTGAAATTGTCTGGCTACTGAAGATATATCTAATAGTTACCCAAATAACATGTTAAAATTCAGGTTTGACACATAACGTAAGTTCAATTACAACTTATTAAAGTTTACAGATTTTTGGAAAGGGTTGGCCACGATATCAAATATCTGTCAGGAAATGTCGTGATTTCTAATATTATGCCGACAAATTATATGTATAAAGATTACACTATATAATTTGATAAATTTTAGTTCATATTTTATAGACCTGTGTTACCTGCCAAAGCCACGATGACCCAAATTTAATACTAGCTAATAGTTCCTACGTGTATCAGAAGCTTGTACCGAAAAACTCTCAACTTTTATAAAATAAGGAAAGCCTGGCCGCATTCACGGGCTCTTGGTCTACAAGTTTTACCCCTCGTGTTTACTTACAGAACTAGTAACATGCCCTGGCTTCGCCAATGTAAAAAATAACAATTACTGAATGGTTCTTAATAGCGACATTAAATACTTTTTGTACGTATTCTTAAGATCAACTCCGTATTACCTATCTATACTATAATAAAACTGTAGCAAGGTCAAATCTGTACATTAAATATTTTTTGAAAATTTTGATCGGGGTAGACTTTGTTATCGATATAGAAGCCAAAAATAATCTTTTTACAATTTTTGTCTGTCTGTCTGTCTGTCTTTCTGTCCCTGTGAACACGCATCACGATGAAAGTACTGAACCGATTTTGACGAAACTTGGCACAGTGATAACTAATATTACGAGATTACATCTAGGATACTTTTTATCTCATAAAACGCAAGGGATTCTCCAGGATCTGCCTGTTTGTCTGTCCCTTTGAACACGTATCACTCTGAAAATACTGAACCAATTTTGTCGAATTTTGGCACAGTGATAACTAATATTACAAGGTTACATCCAGTGGACTTTTTATCTCACAAAACGCAAGGGATTCTCCAGGATAACGGACGAAAATCAAAAATTTGTAGTTAATGAAATTCTTAACGGATTTTGGTAAATTTTCTTTGTGCTATGTATAGCAGACAGATTAGCTAAAAATTTAAGCTATATTTCCCTAAGCTACTTTAAAAAAAATACCAAAAAAAAAGATCGGTGGGTTCCGAACCGTTGGCTCCGCCTAACCACATAACGTCCACTACGTTATAACTGAGCTACGGCTACATGACATCTCTGTGCGTAATTATCAAGCACATATGAAACAAATATGTGTAAACGAAACTGTCATTTATATGTTCTTACACTTATTTTATTGTATGAAAAATGTTTACTAAACAAAGGTGACAAGATTTTTTCCTAAAACATAAACCTAGATAATAGGTACATTGCATTGTAGAAGATGAATCTCAATTAGAGTTCTATCAGTACGTGTGTTGTTTCGATATTTGATAAAATTAGTTTTCTAAATATTGTTGAGTCTTGAAGTATTTGGGTTTTAGGTTTGTGAATCTACGATTAAAATAAATCAGTTGAAGTGTTTGCAGTTACCATACTATGTTGTATTTATACTAATATTGTAATGAGAGGAAAAGTTTTGTTTTCGAGGAATGCTTGGTACCTATTACTGATCCGATTTCAAAAATTCTGTCACTGTTAGAAAAGTATATTATCCCAAGTTCAATTTCTCAGTAAAAAAGGTGGTTTATATGTCAAAAGTAAAATAAATGTGACAACATTAAAATTGAATGCAGATTTCACGTATACTTTACAAATTCTTATAAAACAAACAACTAAAACAAAATGGAAATTTAATGTAGATAAAATTCAATTTTTACAGTACGTTACGTTATGAAGTTACAAGGGGTACTGGGAAGACATTTATCGGCAATATATGTAAGTTAGTTTTGATCTTCAATTTGATGACACTACTTTAGATAATGCTGCGAACAGATTCTAGGCTTATTTTAAAAGATTTCTCACATATCAACTGGGTATATGTTTGAGTGAGTCCCTGGATAGTTTGGATTCACAATTGGAAGTGCTAGATGTCGCTGCAATCGGCTTTTAGTTTTTTTAAGATTATTTGGATTTAAAAATACAATTGAAACCGGTAATAACCGATTTGGTGTAGACGAAGTTGCACGGGTCAGCTAGTTTAATAATATTTTTAATTGTGCCAACCAAACTTTTAGTAAGTTATTACTGCCATTGTGGAAGTGCTCATAATTACAAATTTCTTACGATCATTTCAATGAACTGACAGTCTGGTGGATGTCTTGTTAGAACTTCCTGGAAGTTTTTGTGGGAACACAGAACCCGTACTCCGTGGTATAATTTCCCATGCAGTTCACTTGTGAACAATAACCAAACTATATTACGTAAGACACCACCAGTGTTATAAAATATAGAGTCAAATAATATAAGTTATTAATAAAATTTAAAATTCACTACATGATATTCCAAGACCCCGGCAAAAACTCAAATCTACATTATTTATATGTATCATATAGGTTTAGCCACCGTTATCAATAAGAACGCTCCAAAACTCCTTATGATTTCATTAGAATACGGCGATCATTCTCTACTTCAAATAAATATTTCATACATAAAATCCTTTCGAACAAAATTGTCAAATGCTTGCGAAAACTGTCAAAATATGTTACGTAGTTAACAAAAACTAAGGAAACACAAACATACAAGACACATTCTTCTTGTTATTTAAAACACGCAGCGACGACATTCCTCCACCGTAGTTCGAGCGCTACTGCGATGATTTGCGGTTTCTTTCCCGCACCTCCGGAATTAATTCCGTTGCGGAATTCTACCCGTAGTGCACGCGCTTCCATACAATTCCATATGTTACAAAATTTGCGGAAAAAAATTGTGCAGTGAAAAACCGTAGTGCGCGCTGGCACTTACACGCCACACTCTTTCACGCGCGATAGCGTTTTCGCGCGGGAAAGAGTGTGCGTGTAAAGGGAAATAATATAAATTCACTTGTGAATTCCAATCGTGAGTGAAGGAGCGTGTCGTGTAAAGGCAGTTAGTAAGCGTAGGCGCTTAGAATAAGTTCTGTCACCATAACTCTATACGCAATTAGCTAAAATACACATCGGAGAAAAGTCGAAAAATCTGCAGCTTTAGCAAAGTATGGCAAATTCATGTAGTTCTAGAGAAGAAGCTCATAGATAAATAAAGTAATATAATTAGATGCGCATTGATGTCTTAGAATAACAGATGCTATTATTTGTTTTTTTTTTCCAATTCCAAAATATGTATATAACTCTATATCACAAGTTATGGCAGATCCACATCATTTTCTTTGCAGTATTGGAATTTCGCTAACCGTTTTACAAGCATAATGTTTTATCATCACATGTAACTGTAATATAATAATATTAATCTACCAGGTTATAACCGCTCGCTTTGATGAGCGTTAATTAAAAACCAATGGAGTCCGAAACATAAATAACCTTGAATCTACGAAAAATTCTGCATCAAATTGTCATAGTACTAGATCATAGATGATACATTTACAATATGTTAAGTAGTTTTTATTATATTGATATGATGGAAAACCTAGGAAAGGCCACTAAAACTATTTATAGTATAACAATATATAGTGCTCTTCATGTTTTTGTACGCTGCATAAAAATAGCCCCCTAAGATGTGATTGATGCTCAAGAAAAAAGTTTGGAATATCGTGAACTAAATTTCACACTAATGTCTTTATACAAATCGGTATTTATCGGAGTGTCGCAATGACGTCATAATTCTTTAGAGATCTAGCTATTATAATGTAGAAGACATAAGAATCTATGAAAAAGTTCCCACTCCATAGGCCCCGATAAAATTTGCTAGACAGCTCATTGTGTAATAGTAACAATAGCCGATTGAGGCATACCATTAAGATGATACATTGTCAATAGTCAAAAATAAGTTTGCTAAATTTGGAACCCAGATTAGCAGAAGAAAGGCAATTCTCGTTTAAAACTGGGCTGAATAAACAGAATGTAACAATTTTGAACTAATAAGATACTCGTCAATGAAATAAAGTGTATGTTATTTTTATTCAGAATTGTTAAGAATCTGTGACGTGACGAAGAATACCTATAAGAAAACCATTTTCTTATAACTTCGAATTCAAGTACCAAGATAAATTATTATGAGCTCCGTACGCGTATTATGCGAGATACCTTTACCAGGATCTAAGAAACATATTAATTGCCCCAGATTGGACATGGCGGTTAACAACCGAAATCCAAAATACTCGTAAATTATGATTCTATTACAGATTATAATATCAATAGAATCAGAATACAAACGGTAATAGTTTTCATCACAGTTGTAAGAGCTATCAGATTTTGTGAATATAAATATTATGATTGCGGTTAAATTTTACAGGTTAACTAGTTTCTTAAGTTCTTATGAAAATAGTTTTGCTGCTTTACAGAAACTACGTATTCTATCTGGATTAAGGTTAACTTTTTGAAGTTATACTTCATTTGGCGCGTTAGGGGAAAATGATGAGAGTAAATTTTTAGGATACGCGCGCACACCGTCACGAAAAGCCGACACCCTGAAGTTATTACGATACGCGCGCACACCATCACGAAAAACCGACACCCTGAAGTTAGCTATAGACAACATTTTGTTTCTTTGTATTTGTTGTTTGTATTTCTTTGTATTAAAACTTTCAATGTATTAAATACCTTTTTTCTATTGTTAGTGTCGTTTTTTCTACAAACGTAGAATAAGGCGAAAGATAATATTTTTGAAAAGATTTTTATCTTGTTACGCCAAAGAAGTATTATTTCTAACGCGTGTACATAAGTACACATACACTTTTTTTACTGTATTTTTGTCTTTACTACTGGTTAAGTAGTAACATCTATAGATATTTTCTTGATTTTAAGTTAACTCTGCTTAATTTTGTGTACTTATACTGTTTAGCGCCAATGAATAAGCGTAATAGTAAAATATTTCTCGATTAACTTTAAAAATCACGTTAAGTTGGATTCCAAACGTACAAAAATATTTCAATTTTATTTATATGTACGTTTCATTCATGATATCTACATTCAGTTTCAAACATGAATATTATGACGTCATTCTACAAAATATAGGTACATTAAATTATATTTTAAGACGACAAGTAGAAATAAATCAGATTTAGGGTTTAACCTTATCTGTTTTTCTATATGAAAGTCAAACGTAAAAATTACAACTGTGGTAGCCTTATTCTTGGTTACCTTTGAATGTTTTAAAAGTAAGCTTAATTATTTATTGCTATCAACAGCCAGGTAGCCATATTGTTTTTGTTTTATTCTATCTATACCACGCTACCAAAATATAAAAACACTTAGAAGCTGTCTCTTTCATGATTGTTATTATCTTATAAGATATACTTCGTAAATAGCATAGAATTCGCATACATATATATAACATAAATACAATAATGAACTTTGAACCTATGAAAACTATCACCAGTAAATGTTTTCACGTGCATAAGTCCTTTGTATTTCTATTAATAACAGTTTGTAAACTTGTAGAATATTATAATTTGTTATATCCTTACCTTCTTGAGGGGTTGTATCCAACTCGTGTGGTCTAAAATACGTGACACGTCTCGGCTCATAATCGTCTAAAACGTACGATCTATGGTGCGATATAGTTTTGTCATACTTTTTGTGTGAGAACGTATGTTCCTCTTTAGGCTTATCATCTTGACGTCCTATTTCCAGAATAACCCGTTCCTCTCTCTCCCTTTTTTCATCCTCATCTTCTTTGATAACCGTGTAGTTTGCTATCAAAGGTAAGGGTGCTTCGTCAACGTATGTATGATTGTACATTTTATGCATATTTTAAATCGAATTAAAGAATATCTATATCCCTAAAACTTTCGCCACTATTACACTAACAAATCACAAAACTTATATTATTTAATCTGATTATCTGACCAATTAAATATCTGTTATTTCATATAACAGGTGTTAATAGTACCTGTGGCGAGTGAGGACTGTGTCGACTACTCTTCTTTCCTATTGTAATGCATATTGGATCAAAGTTATGAGCTGTTTTGTGTACACAGTTGGCGTAACAATTTTTAGTTTTGTACAGGGCTCTGCTTTTGTCTCAATGTCTTTTGTTAGCTGTTTATTTTGACACGGCGTAACCGATCGGCTACTGTAGACGACACGCTCCTTAAACGTATAATATTATAGAATAACTTTCCTTTATTATTAGTTGAATGCTCTGAGATAACGAAATTACACTGCAGATTTGGATATTGAACTTTCGGTGTAGTGTAACTTCGTAAATGCGTAATTCCATGTTGTTCTTATGTAGGTTCCACCTGCCTAACAACCACTTTTGTTTAAAATATATGTCACGAAACTTCTACAGATATGTTCCAGAACTGCGATTTTAATTTTTTATAGTTAAGCTCAATTCACGTAGGTTTTGGTTACAACTAGACTCATCTGAAGAAAATGTTAATTAATATACCCAATTAATAAGATATACTTATTGTTTTATACATTACGAAGCAGAGCGATCATGTTGTCAGGCTAATGTAACCGTAATGATCTTAGAACTCTCGTGTATCGAATATTAAAATTTGCCTCTATCTATTCGAATTCCAATCTCAATAGTTGTCCGAAAGATTACACTAGTATTAAACTATCTTTCTTCCGTGATTATGACGGTGTCTAAGAAGGCCACGAATGAAGCTCTGACTACTTATATATATACGTAAAGTATGTAATGTAGTACTCTTTTCTAAAGTTCGCATAGAAATACTAGTTAACCTGTGGAAACGGTTTCCTATAAAACTGCAAACATATCTAGATCTAGACTTTATGTGCGTCGATGTTATTCGTCGAAAGTAAACATCTCTTTTTCTGTCATTAATTGTCCCGATCCGAATGCCTCTTAACCTCTCAGCATTGTTTTTTATATCATAGGAGGCAAACGAGCAGATGGGTCATCCGATGCAACACCAGAAGAGTCACAAGTGCGTTGCCACCCTGTGTTTGAGGGAGGGGGAGTGGAGAAGGGGCGAGGGAGAGGGGAGGTGGGTTATCCGGGGCTCTCACTTACCGAACGAAACGCAACAATGCAAGCACTGTTACTTCACGTCAGTTTTCAACAAAGGATGGTAGTACCCCGGGTGAGCCGACCCATTCATGCTGAAACCAGTAATAGCTTCAGCGTGGCCTTTAAAAACTCCTATTTAGTCAAGTACGTGTCGAAAACCAATCAATAAAAGTGTACACTTTTATTATATATATACGTACATATACCTTCTAAATTCACGACCATGTAAGTACATCAACTTATTAATGTAGTACAAAATCGGGGGAAATTGTTGAAATAAAACAAATGACTGTTTGCCATATAATTTAAAATCAATTATTTAAAAATAAATAACTTTTTTTTATATCTGAGCACAGCCGTCTGAGTGAACTTCATTTACATCTTCTTCATGTTATACAATCCTGGTACACGTATAGAAAAAAAACTGGAACCTTCCGAACTGGCTACGATATTGGCCTTGCAAGGCCTTTTTTACAGCTCCACCCGACAACATTTATGGAAGCGTCGTGGATTTTAATTATCATTTATACAGTTATAACTTTCTAGATTCATGTCATAATTTCTAACTTGAATTACCAGTCACACTATACCTTCGATCAACAATTATAGATGTCGGGTCGGTGCGAAAAATACGTCTCGGTAAACAACAGCTCACTTGAAATGTGAGCTTATATTTTGTTTAGTTTGTTTGAAACACAGCCAACGTAAGTACGTTTCACAATGCCGCAGTGTATTCAAAAGATGCAAAAATAATACTCGAAAAAGCAATTTAAGGGCCGGAGTATCTTACTTTCGCTAAATACATGTTGAATAAGTTATATTTTAAGTTTTAAACTAACAAATAATACCAAATTTTGAACAAAATTACCGATTTTAAACCTGTGGTACAAATGTTTCACCAAGGCTCGCGAACCACGCACAATAACGGGAAAAAGTACTTTATTCATTGCGTTTTAAGGTTAAATTCACACTAAATATTCTTTATTTTAATTTTTGCATTTGGAGGATTTGTAAATGACCACAAATAAAAGTTACATCAGATAGTCTGTATTGAAAAACTCAAAAACTGTAAAAAGGGATCCAGAAATGGTTTCATACGGCGAGTGTCATAAAACAATATGGCGGACGCAATAATGCGGTAGTACGTGGGGTGGAAGGATCAATGGGTGCAAAGGCACCTAAGTACTCTATTTTTATTAATTTTAATAAATATCCCTCCTGTCTTAATTATTCAACCATTACTACATATGGATTACACGAATAACTAATATTTTAAGTTTTTTTTTAAATCACAAAAAAGTTTCACTCCAAAAAGAAAAAAAAACAATATGTCAGCAATTTAATTTAGATTCTATTCTTGATACATTAAAACTCAATTTTTCTTATCGCGAAGAACTCCCGCATGACGTCATCAGTGACAGTAGCACGACGAGCCTGGTAGCCTTGGACCCACGGCGTTATCGTATCTATTGCTATCTTCTTCAATTCTCCAGTCAACATCTCACCAGATTCGTATTTCTTCTTTACCTTGTTAGTGAAAAAAACATCGATAATTAAAGTCTCCGTCAACAGTGGTCAAGAGAATCGAAATGGACCAATAGTAGGAATGATGATCCGAAATCGATTTAGACTTAGAGAAATCGATTATATTAATCGATATTAAACATCGAATTGATCCAGTAAATCAATCTCTGACACTACTAAATCGTGATTCGATTTTTTCTGTTTTAATAAAAATAAAACCATATAATAATTTATAATAAAACTAGCGGGCCCGGCAGATGTTGTCCCGCACTGATTATAAAAAAATCCTGGACAAATCACATACCAAAACGTTCCTCGTGAATCACTTTATCCACTGGTGAAAACCGCATAAAGATCCGTTCAGTAGTTTATGAGTTTATCGCGAACAGACAGAGACGGCAGGGGACTTTGTTTATACTATGTAATGATAAAAAAGGTCATCAAAAAGAAAAAAAAATAAGAAATCGATTTTTGGGTAATCGATCCTCTAGACCTCGATTTTTTCATGAATCGATTCCACAGACCACGAATCGGATTAATTTAAAAATCGACTTTTTTGCTAAGAATCGCCAATAGCATACAATAAGTATTATTAAACATAGAAGTACCTCTAACCTCTAACCAATTAATTAACCGCATTTTAAGGCTTTGCTTAACCCCAAGCCTCCCAGATGCGATAACTTATTTGTAAGTTCAAGTACCATGTCAAGCGGGATTTGGTGACAAAAATGTATTATAGTGTAGATCAGTAAGTGAGCGATAATAGTGTTTATTGGTATAGTATACTATCTCTCTCTGTAAATCCAATAAAAACGATTGTATCTTTAACGCATTATGAGTTTCTTGCCCCTTTTTCTCGATGATGGCATTGTTTCTCCAAAGCAGTGGTAGTTTTGACGTTCATAAGCACCGCCTTAGGGCATAAATTGGATAAAGTATTTATGATTTTAAACGTTATAAACATTTCTAAGCCATAGCCAGAGCAAAAAAAAAGATAATATATCATATGGACTTCCATGTGTAAAACCATAGTACTTTAAAAAAAAATACGATGTACCCCGAGGCTAGCCAAAGGTAAAATATATATAGGAATTACAAATTGATGACCTTTTTACAATAGTTTATCAAGATAAGCTCATTTATTATCCCAAAAAACTTATAAGGCTAAATCCAATGGGCATTAACTAGGACCGAGGGTTTGTGAAGAATAATAAATATATAGTACGAAAATATTCTATATGCAAATCAGATTAAAAATTATTTAAAGTTTTTATGAAAATTTTTAAAAAATTGTGAATATGAGATTGAAATAAAAATTTTAAAATTTTGGGTAGGAAAAGAGAAAAGGAAGTGAATAAAAGGAGAAAAAATATAATAAATAATAAAAGGGAAAGAGAAAAAATGGGAATTTAGAAAGTTAATAGTTTGAAAGTGGAGAGGAATTGAATGAAAAGGAAAATGATTAAGTTGTAAAGAATTGTGGAAGAAGATGAATGAAATTTTTAAAAAATAAAATTAAAAAAAATAAAAAAGGGAAAAAAAAAAAGGAATTAAAAATGAATATGAGAGTAGAAAGAAGATTTAAAGGGAGAAGGGGAGGGAAAAAAAGGAGGGAAAAAAGGTATGGGGGGATTTTTGGGAAGGTTTATTTAATCCCCCACAAACCCTCAAAAATAAAAAAATATAAAGAAAAAAAAAATAAAAAAAAAAATAAATTGGGGACAAAAAAAAAAAATAAAAAAAAAAAAAAAAAAAAAAAAAAAAAAAAAAAAAAAAAATATTATTAATTTTAATTATTTGATGGAAAAAAAAAAAAAAAAAAAATAAATAAAAACTTTTAAAAAACTTAAAGAAATCCAACATTTACTACAGGTTCTGTACTGACTTAAGAAGTCATTTACTTAACACAGATAAATTTAATTTTGAAAAAGCATTGGATCCAAATTTAAACTATATTATCTCGCTGCTGGACATACTACTCGAACTATATCCAAAACTTTATACCAGTATACATACCTATTAATAAACTATCTGCTTAACACCGAGTTAATTCAAAGTAAAAGTTTACCAGATTTTAAAAGGAGTTTCTAGAGGGTGGTAGAGGCACGCTGAAGCTATTACTGGTTTCAGCATGAATGTGTCGGCACGCCCCCGGTACTACCACCCTCTCGCAGAATACTGACGTGAAGTAACAGTGCTTGCATTGTTGCGTTTCGTTCGGTCAGTGAGAACGCCGGATAACTCATCTCCCTCCCCCCTTCCCCACTCCCTCTCCCCCAAACACAGGATTGCATCGCACTTGCGACTCTTCTGGTGTTGCAAGTGTCTATGGACGGTGGTGATCACTTAACATCCGGTGACCCACCTGTTCGTTTGCATCCTATTTATATTATATTATTAATATTAATTATATTATTAATACTGTATTTTTGGGTATCACACTAGATTCAAAATTACAATGGGGTCCTCAAATTAAACAATTGGCAAGCAAATTAAGTTCTGCTGCATTTGCAGTACGTAAGATTCGCCAGCTAACTGATATTGCCACTGCTAGGTTAGTCTACTTCGCCTACTTCCATAGCCTAATGTCTTATGGCATTCTGTTGTGGGGGACAGCAGCTGAGGTAGACACCATATTTTTATTACAAAAACGAGCAGTTCGAGCAATCTACAATATGAGACCTCGCGAATCCTTAAAGACCAAGTTCAAGGAGTACGGTATCTTAACTCTGCCCTCCCAATACATTCTTGACAATTTAATGTATGTCCGTAAGAACCTAGAAAAGCTAGATTTCGTAAAATACCGGCACAATCTAAATACTAGAAACTGTGACAAACTGGTTGTCCAACGTTTTAGACTTAGTAAAACCAGTAACAGTTTTTTGGGAAATAGTGTTAGATTTTACAACAAAGTCCCAAAGGATATTACCGATTTGCCGGATTGTGAATTTAAGCGCCATGTCAAGCGGGTTTTGGTGTCAAAAGGCTATTATAGAGTGGATCAATATGTGAACGATGGTGATGTCTGGAATTGACTCATCTCTGTGCATCCATTAAAAACGTTTGTGAAATTTACTATTACAGTAGAAACTCGATTATCCGTCCCTCAGTTATACGGATTCGCGATTATCCGGACTACCAACCGTGACCTATGTATTGTGCAAATTACCAAATACATACTGTAAACAAATTATTCCCATATACGTACCAAAATATTTTATATCATGATTAAGGCTGCAATATTTTAGTATTACATGATGTAATCTAAGAAAATTTGTATGTACTTACATAAATAAGTGCATACATCCTATGTTGGAAATGTATCTCTTTATAATTTCTTAATAAACATTGATTTTCATTGATATGTATACGTATTTTAATAAACGCATAAAATTATGTACATATTATGTACTACATATGCACAAAACCAAAGAAGGTTTGTCTTCTTCTTCTTCTTGTTTTGCCTCCGCAGTAGCATTTGCCAGTGTCAATGTTTTGTTTCAATGGACAGTACAACATATTTTACACAATAAATGTCGTGTGATTATTTCAATTTTCCAACAAGTTGGTGGCTCTCTTGTTAGAACTTTTCAAGGGGTTTTTGTGGCATCTCAGAATTCATTGTCTGTGGTATTATTTTCTATTCACTTCACTTATGCACAATAACCGAACTGTATTACGTAAAAAACCCCCAATTTTACAAATATAGAGTCAAATAACACAAGATTATGAATAAAATACAAAAATCCACTACATGACAGACCAAAATCCCGCCAAAAACTCAAGGAGGTCTGTCATACATGCGATTATCCGGACTTTCGATTATCCGAATGCCTAACGACAACAATTAGTCCGGTTAACCGAGTTTCTACTGTATATAGAATATATTATTATTCTAAATATTATATATATTTGTTAAAAAGATAAACCAGATCGAGTTTCTTGCCGGTTCTTCTCGATGACTGGGTTGTTTTCCGAACCGGTGGTAGTTTTGACGTTCATAAGTGCCTTCTTAGGGCCTAAATTGAATAAAGTGTTTTTGAATTTGAATTTGAATTTATTATATATACAAAAAAGGACTATAATTTCTATCCTTCTTCAAGCTATGCTGCCTCACTGTTGGAGTTACTACTAGAACTTATACTAGTATACAAAACTATTAATAAACAGTCTACTTAATACCGAATAAATTTAATTTTGAAAAACATTTTAAGTTTGAGCGAGATTTTAAAAGGACTACAATTTTCGTTATACTTAAGCCTATGTTAGCTCACTTTTGGACATACTAATCGAACTCTTTTATTAAATCTTTGTACCGAAATACCCAACTAATCAGTCGATCTTGATATCCTGGTTACTAAGTATTACTGATATACACAAAACATATTTACCTCTGCTAATTTCTCGTCATCCTCCAGGAAGAAAGTGAGATACTTGAATGAGATATCGACATCTGTGTTTCCACCCTTCTCCCTATGCTCTTCGACCGTGGCGCGGCCACCAGAGAAAGCGTACTTATTTATCTATTGCAAATAATAAAATTAATTTCACGAATTTTAACATAATCTAAATTAACTTTAGATACATATGTAAATGACTATTTTCTTTTAAACTCAAAACATGATGTCCTTACATTATCTGTATGGACCATCATACTAATATTGTATACACCAGTGGGCAGGTTAACAATGAAAATAAACACAACTTTTTAATGTTCTTTGTTTTGTGTTCATATGAAGTACTTAATTAAAATTATTTTTATTATAGGAAATTATGAAAAATAAGTAGCAATCACCAGTTTTATTAAAGCAACATTCCTGTGACAGTAATCATTCGATTATAAAATATTAAAAAAAAAAAATTATATTTTTCGGAGGAACAAATTTGCTTTAATATAAATGGTAATAATGTATTTAAGTAGGGATATAATTCTTGGCACGTTTTGTTTATAACCTTTGTTATCAACATTGCCTTCAGAACGGAAACCTGTAAGTGATTTTTTTTAGATGTCCACAATACATTAAAGAAAACATTCTTTCTATTGGAGCGCTCGTGTCCGACGTGCTCCAATATTTCATCATTTTTGCGCGGTTTCAGAAAACGGGACTATTTTGCGTCCCAGATTATTGTTTGAGAACAATGGGACAGGTGGTCGAATAAAGGGACAATCCCATTCAAAACGGGACGTATGGTTATCTTCTTCTATACATATAATAAGAATGTAAGTCTAACGTGTCTGTACTTTTTCGATTTCCAAATGCTGGTGTCTAGGAATAAATAATAAAATACATTTCAATCATTTTTAGAAATGTCTGTCTATCTGTCTGTTTGTATGAACACGCATCACTGCTAAAGTCCTGGGTTCACAATAAAACTACATCAAGCAAATCATATAGCATATCTTCGAGAATAACTCAGTCTTTGTTTCATTAAAGTCGGTCCACTATATCAAAAGCTATTGTAATTTTAATGAAGACGCGACTTAAGTACGAGAATAAAGCAGATAAGACTTAAATACATCCTACTACACGTATTTATATTTATAGACATCCTACTCTATGTATTTATAATTCTAACATTTTAATTATACTTGTCTGTCGGTAAAATTTACAATTTCTTTTCCTTTCCTAATAAGTTCATGTGCTGACCTCAATCTACCTGTTCGTAAGGGACGATGTGGTTAAAGATGGGTAGCACTGAATCTAAAAGAGGACTCGCTCTCAAGTGCAGCTGCCGAACCACAGCTATAAGCATTTGTCCACAGGTTTCCAACTTGAACGGGATAAGGTATGGTAGCTAGCCAGATTGGCATTAGGAAAACTGCCATTATACTACATTTTCATTAATGTTTTATAATTTATAACATAACCTCACATTTACGAAATATATTAAAACTGCTTTTCAATTGCTAAATTCCACAGAATTTTCAAGGATAGATTGCTAATGTATTTGCTATTAATTATTACTATTTTCAAAGTTTCACAACCAGGCCCATGAATTTGTGAAAGAATATCAGTATCTTTTATTAAAAAAAATTTCCTCGAACTGACTATGTTATTGACCTGTTAAGGTCTTTACAGCTTCATCGGACTGTCTTTTATTAAAAGAAAACACAACTTGTATACAATAAGCCTCTTTACTATTTTATTTGATACACTAGACGATAACCACTACTCAGAGCTGTAGCTAGAATCGAATTTGAGGTAGGACAGCATTGGTTACGGGTAGGGTAGAAGTAAAAAAAATATCATAATTCACGTATTTATATATTCATAATTTCCGTCGGATGTCACAAGGATGTTCGGAAAAGTATAGATACCTATCACCACAATTTTTTATCTCAAACTATGAAGTAACAATTTAATTATAATAATTTATCTTAGTTTTTGATATTTTTAAGGTAGGGCAATGCTCCACAATGCCGCCTCCCCCCCCCCCCCCGCTAACTAAGGCCGTGCCGCGACTCCATCTGCGTTGTTTATTATCTTAACAATATATTAAATGTAAAGGAAGAAAACAAAAAAAAATTGAAAGCAAAAATGTGCTTTGCTCAGAAAATTTCTTTGTTAACAATGTTATCGGTTTAGCTGTCCCCTCCTGCGCATGCGCATTATATCGCTTACCCCAATTCATACATCGCTTAATGCGTAATGTTTATTAAAATCATAGTCTCTTAAAGCTTTTATAACTTGATTAAATTAAGATATCATAATTTTTTCTAAGATAAAGACCAAGTATCTAAAAAGTACAACCATAAACATTATATCGACGCCTATGGAGTAGTTTTTGAGTGATGCGTTCACAATGGCAGACCTGTCATTTTATTTATATATATACATATACATATATTGTAATCCTAACATACTAATTAATATATTTTATATGGAATGATTGTGAATGGATTACGTACCTTATTTTTAATTTGTTTAGCAGTATCATTAAGGAATATGGAGGCATTTGGGTCGCTAGCCGACATCTTGTGCTGTGCCCCCTGCAGTGCTGGCAGGAAGGTGGAATGAATGAGAGCCGGTTTGGGCATCTTTAACCTGGCTGCCACGTCACGTGTCATACGGAAGTACGGGTCCTGGTCTATAGCGCAGGGGACTAAACAAGGTACCTAAAAAATTAAAATTCATCTAATTTTTGGGATTGCTTCATCTTACAATTCATGATGGCGTAGTGGTTTCTTTTATTACGTATCACTTAAAATCAAAATAATAGCAGAAATGGCTAGATAACCGGTTTCTAATGAAAATTTAAGATACTGTATGAGTCATAACCATACTTTAACAACGAAAACTGTATTTTTGCCATTTAAAATCTATTCAGGAAAATACTGCTCGCCAAAATATGCAATTAGAAGTCCTGTAGTTAATAACTCGACCACAATACCAAATCTCAGGTCAAGGTCAAATAATAATCGATATTTAGTGTCGAATCAATTTGATTCACATGTATATAGGATTTATTGATATAGACTATAGTGCCATCTATTGTCTCATACCGAAGTTAATTACTATCGTCTCGACATAATTATTGTTTTTTGTGAATATAAGAAGGGATAGTTATTTTATTTATTTTAGTTTTAAGAATATTTTAAATATGAGAATATTGATTATATATTAAAAGAGTGGCTGGTTGCCGGGGACCGAGTATGTACAAAATAAAGTCACTAATAAAGTAATTTGAATAACATTAATATTGTTAATTATTAGAATTCACTATATTTTTCATGTTCCAGTGATTTGCAACCTTTTACATCCTGAGTATATCTAGCTAGAGACACATATGTGTCGTTTAGAATTAGAAGTGGTCAACTCCACTTTGCAATTTTCTAAGTCTCATAACTTTAAACTATTGTACTATAACATACATTTTTATTTTTTTAGCTTTCTATACTAATTGTATTAAAACTCTATAGATACCTAAATGTTTCATAGTCTCTGCAATAAGCACGAAATGGAAAATTGGCTATACCTATAAAAATTGCAAAGTGGAGTTGACCACTTCTGATTCTAAACGACACATATATCAGTCACTTAATAAGTAATTTCAAAGAATACTCACTACTTTATTATCAAATATGAACGGGAAAGTCGTCGAGAAAGCAGGAGCGGCCTCTATCGACGGGAAAGTGATTTTTCCGATGACGTCAGAGTCACCGAAGCCGAATATACCCTTCACTTGATTATACGTTACGCATTTCTGTATCCGTAACATGTTCTGATAAAACGCTGGACATTGCCTGAAAAAGTTTTTATATGACAATTTATTAACGTGAAGGAGACAAGAGTGAATATTTTCAAAATGACAACCATCTTTATGTATAACTAGGTTTCGCCCGCGAAGAGTTATACTATGTACTCTTATAGGTGTAACCAGGTATCCCTGAAAATGTGTATGGAAAATTTCATGATGAATGGTTGAGTAGTTATGGCCGTGAAAGGGTAACAAACAAACAAACCAAACCACGTGCGTATCTGTAATATCAGTAAGGATAAGGATTTCTTTTTTATTAGGTTCTAGTGTATGACAACAGTCTCATATGATGTTAAATGACATCGAAAGATGATAACCGTTAAACCAAGAGGGGACTGCCTCTCAAGTGCAGCTGCCGGAACACACCGACAGGTGCTTGGCGACAGATCTGTGACTTGAGGGTGCTAGGTAGCCCTAGCTAGAGAAAAAGCCTTACCACAATGCATAAAACGATGTACATGAAAAGCAGATGTACCAACTATCACAATAATTGATCAAACCCAATGATTGCCAAAATGAAACAGCGTATATCAATCTCACATAAATACACCAAAGATCATTTTTATATAAATACTAGCGGGCTGGGCGGACCTTGTCCTGCCTGGATAATAAAAAAATCCTAAAAGTCAACAGCAGCGCCACTTACCGGGTCCAATTGTCAATCTAAACCATTCTCGGATCCACGGGAACACGCACACAAAATTTCATCAAAATCGGTCCAGCCGTTTAGGAAGAGTTCAGTGACATACACGTACAGAAGAAATTTATATATAAAGAAGGTAGCTAGTGTGATTTGAAAAAATGCTTACCCAATAAAATCTAGATTATTAAAAATAAAAGTGTTCGATGGATCAAATCCCACAGCTATAATGTCTTTGGCATTGTTGAAGGCCATTTGTCTTGCATCCTCGACTTTAATATCTTTCCACAGAGCCTTCTCATCGTCAGTTAATTGAATAATTAGTGGTACTTTGAACACTTCTTGAAGCCATCTGAAACAATACTAAATATATCATTACATAGTATAAAACAAAGTCCCCTACCGCGTCTGTCTGTCTGTCTGTTCGCGTTAAACTCAAAATCTACTGAACGGATTTTCATACGGTTTTCACAAGTAGATAAAGTGAGTCATGAGGAAGGTTTTGGTATATAACTCGTCAAGGATTTTTTTTTTATAATCAGGGTCCGCTAGTTTAAAATATTTCCTTGGTTTGAGCAACTGAATGTCTAATAGAAAAATCTAACTAAGCTAAAATTCAACAGAACTCTGATTAAATATTAAAATAAATGACAATTTAGGACTCATTTGATTAATATTTATATTATTATAAGAAACTTACTTACTCTCGCCCTGTAATAATTGCATTTTTTATTTATTTTAACAATTTGTTCATTCAATTTATCAGTTTAGATAAATATTTTCTACTATAGGCTACACAAAACTAACAAAGAAAATATAGACTATACTATATGATGGTTCCACAAATCAGTTTTCTCATAGAAACTTCATAGAATTGTCTTGGCTATTACAAACTTTATTTTTAAATATAATTTGCAGTTTTAAGGCGGTCACATACATAAGGAATTCCGTTTCGAGATTTCGATTTGAAATATAGATTCGGGATTCCGTACATATTCCAAACACATACGTTTATTTCCGTTCGGAACAACAAGGCTCAGTTGAGAGACGACGACCATTGAGTTCAGACATTTTAACAGCGATGGACGATGATTTGCTCCTTGCGATTGCATTGTTGCTGTATCGTGCTAAGAAGAAGAAAATACGTCCCCATTACTGGATATATCCATTCAACACTCTAAGATTACAAGACAGTCAATATTATATAAAAAGGGCCAAATTACGAGGCAATCCCAAAACTGACTGACTGGCATTCCTTACGGAAACAACGAATGTGTGATGCGACTCGTACAAAATCTATGAAACATATGCATTCGAAACAGTTTTTTTCCGTGCGAGATTCCGAACGCATAGACCACGACGGAATTTCGAATCGGACAAAACTACGAACGGAAAACTACTGTATGTTTGTGATAGGTCCATATATTTGTATGGATTTACTGCATTCGAAATCGTGATTCGATATTTCGAATCGAAATCCCGTAACGGAATGCTGTATGTATGTGGCCGCCTTTACTCTATTCTATTCCTTATCATTCCATCAATAATCCCATAAAATAAAATAGACTTTTCAATGTCAGGTATGTATAATAAGTATAGCAACCACTGCTTTAGACAATGCAGATTATTAAATCTAACAAAATATGTTAATACTTCCCTACACCATGATAGAACACCAGTAAGAATGATAAATTAGTTATGATAAATTAGTTATGATATAGTTAGTAATAGTTTATAGATATTACTAGACTAGGAAACTAAAGATATTAAATTTCTAGTCCATGTGTCTAAAGCCTAAAACAACATGCTATGAACATACATAATCATTACATAGTATATATAAAAAAATCAAAGTCCCCTACCGGAACAGCTTTCAAATAAAAAGATCTGTCAATGTCTGTTCACCCAGTCCAAAGTTATGAGGTAAAAAAAATAAAAAAAAAAAAAGATAAACTCAAAAACTACTGAACGGATTTTCAAGAGGTTTTCACCAGTGGATAAAGTGATTCATGAGGAACGTTTTGGTATATAATTTGTCAAGGATTTTTTTTTATAATCAGGGCGGGACAACGTCTGCCGGACCCGCTAGTAAATTATAAGAAAAACATTTAGTAAGTTTCACTATTAGAAAATTATGTAGACAGTTTAATCTTATGAAACGTAAAATTATCATGAACAACTCCTAATTGAAGAACTCACTTAGTAAACATGAAAGGTATCATATGTCCTATATGCATGCTCTCGGATGAGGGTCCTCTACCTGTATAAAGGTAAAACTTCTTTCCAGCCTCATATAGATTCAAGACGATGTGCAAGTCCCGATGTGAGAAAAATATCCCTCTCCTTAAGAAGTGATGGGCTAAAAACAAATATGTTATTGATTCAATAATTTGGTATAAACTTTTCTATTTAATTTAATCATATGTGTCATATTTTATATCAACGTCACTACATATTATAAAACAAAGTCCTCTGCCACATCTGTCTGTCTGTTCGCAATAAACTCAAAAAGTATGGAATGGATTTTAATGCATTTTTCACCAGTAAATAAAGTGATTCATGAGGATGGTTTAGGCTTAGGTATATGTATAATTTGTTAAGGTTTTTTTTTATTATCAGGGCGGGACACCGCCCGCTGGGCCCGCTAGTTCATATATATTTTAACATATAATAGTCAACTAGCAGGACAATCCTTTTTTAAATTAAAATAACAGTACTTAAACTGTTCTCGGAATACAGAAATTTGATAACATATCCTGTTATTTTGATTTACTTTATTAATTATTCATACCTATATAATGAACTTTATGATAAAATGATACAATATAATTATTACCTAAAACTGCATCCACTAAATATTATCTAATTATTTTTTTGTTAATTTTGAGTTAATTATAGTTTTAATCCAAAACCTAACTGATATTATAAATATGAATGTCTGTTCATTTTTATTATACTATTCTTTGTTATGTCACACCTTAACAACATAGCTAACTACTTTAGCATACACATTGTCAGGAGTTATAGAATAGCACAGAGTATTTTTTGTACATAAAAAAGTGCCCTTCCCAAGAGATAGGTCAAATTTACTTTAAAGTAAGCAAAGCTTGGTAACTTATAAATCTTACCCTAAATAATATTAATATATTATATCTGTATAAGCTATACCTTTCTGTCCGGTCACTTTCTCAAATCTTTGTATAAGTTCTTCATCAATTTTCTGACTCCCAAATCGCTCTGGAATGTAAAAAAATCAAATATAAATTATTCGTATGACGTAAAATGGAACATTTTCCAGATCTTGTATATTTTGTTTTCTTTCTACTATGTTTAATCCAAAACTCAACAGTCTCAATAAATCATCAAGAAAATATAATATACATTATTTGTATAATCATAAAGCCTCTCCACACATAATACAGGCGAGTGAGCGAACTGGCCACAGCAAACCGACTAAGTCACTTTAGGTTAATATAGGACTAGAGCTGGCTCTCTATTCCTATATTAGCTCCCGCCATAGTTCTCTATGTAGGTTAGTATTGCGAAAACATATCAAATTCCTTGTTGTTTTATATTAAATATTTTTTTAACCACTATGAGGTTAAATGTGAAATATTTGAATGAAAAATGAGGACAGAAGTTTATTGTAAATAATTTTTTTTTGTTCTCAAGATTTATGCTGTTTCATCAATAATTTATTCCTTAATTCCTAGATATACATAGTTTCATTCATACAAGTTATTTTTTAGTTGAAAACTCAACCTTTTTTATGCAAAACAACTGTAATTTTTTGTACTGTTACAAGAGTTTTAAATACTTAAAATTTATGTTTTTTACAGAAAATTTACATTTTTCCAGCAATAATTTTTTGCTCTACTTATAGATAGACATAGTATTGTGCAAACCGTTGAATTTAAACTTAAAAATCATCATGTTGTTAATATACAAAATTACCAATAATTGTTTGGAGATGACATAATCTCAAAACTTTGATTATGAATATCTCATTAACTATAACTTTCCACGGCGAGGATTGGTTTCGAGGGGTAGTCAGCCCCTCTCCCATCCCCTCTCACCCCCACCCTCCTCCCTCAGCCCTTATTTCAGTATGTGAATTTCTAATGCAAGTTTCTTTAGTCGTTAAATAATAAACATACTTTTTTTTCTTAATTTAAATTCTTTCATGTTCATTCTTTTATATTATAATGTTAAAAAGGGACTTATGTATTGGGTTTTTCACAATTATTATTGTTGCAAGAAATCATTTTATCCAACCCTAATTCAATAACATATGGAATTAAGTTATGCGCTTAAGAAATTATACTGCCAGCTATATATCTTATATAGTACTCTGTCTTATAACAATGAGTGCAATTATCAAAAATAGACAATCAATTAACAAATTAAAATATAGCAAAATTTATAATAAAATACGAACTTATTAACTTATCATAATCAATGCCAGTCTCAGATTTGCCAGTAACATTCCACGGGTCCACAAAATCTTCATCATCATTAACATTAAGTTTCTCCAAATGCTCTTCAGCCATGTCTTTTAACTAAAATATAAAAATATTGATTTTGTAGTAAAGAATCAGAGAAAAGAAATAAAAACAATCGCTTACATAGGTTAATTTTGATGTACATACTACAGTATTTAATTAAAATTACCTTACGCCCTTATTATAATATAAAGATTATGAGTAAAGATTTTATAAATGAAGTACTAATACTAATAAATTACGGATCTTTATAATTTATACCATTGATAAATTATCAACATCGCACACCCCAATCCACATAATATATTTCATCACATTACATTTCCAATCGCCGCAATGTTGTATTCCATATCTTTACAGTAGTCTCTATGTTAAGTCGTTTGAATCTGTAAAACAAGATAAGCTATATACAAACAACACAAGTTTGAAAGAGTCAGCTTTTAAATTATAATTTTTTTTTTAAATAATGGAACACAAGATAAACTGACTTCTCAATCCAAAAACAAAAATATTTCTTTGTTACTTATGAAACTATTACCTATATGACGAAAAAGTATTTTGAAGACTACATACTATGTTATACATTATGTATGGTTTAACTACTCTCAGACTACTTTGTATGTATACTATAGATATTATAAATGTAACGTAATTCCCAATAAAAGTGTGATCTTTCTATAACTTTCAATTAAATAATATTTTGATATATGAGAATTATATATAATATTTGTAATCATCAGACTTAACAAATTTATTATTAAAATAAAAAAAACAATATTGCTGTTTTATTTATTTATTTTCTTTTAAAAATAAAACCTATATCTTATCGTATCTGTGCTGTCATAACCGTCACACTAACGTCAAACTTTGTCAATATTGCTTTCACGGATCACGATTTTTTTTGCCGTATTTTATGGATAGCGAGTAGAATAAACGTGTGTTCCTTTGTCTATAGAGTGTATGGAGTTTTTGTATTGAACAAGTCGGGGGGTCAGCGTTCTTGATGGTGTCGGGCGATGATTCAAATGGTGGTCGATTGTCGAGGAAAAATACTAGGTCCCCGAACCGAAAATCAAAAAAATCAGATGCAGACCTAGCAAAGGGGTCAACGTTGCGAAATGAGTCGCAACCTTCTGTTCATAAAAGGAATCTTTATGTTGTTTCTTTCCCGATTATAATTTTATTCAACATACTACGATCGATTTTGTACCAGTTGTTTATAATTTTTAAATACTTATATTCGGCTTCTCATCGGTTTATGAATAAGCCTCGTAAAATCGGTGAGTGTAACTTAGAAGTTGTAGTTAAAGACGGTGTGGTGTCTACAGAATTAGTTCAGGAAGAAATGGCTCATCACGTGGGACCTGGAGACCCATTGTTGGCTAAACAAAAGCACCATCATCGCAAAGCTTTTGAATACATATCAAAAGCTTTGAAGATTGATGAGGAGAACGAGGGTGAGTTGGGTCGTTAACCTTTTAGACTTTATTGTTTTTGTGGTGACTCAATACTAATTTAATAATAGTGCTATGAATCAGTCATGAAAAGGGGTAAATTCTTCTTTTTGTGATTTGGATTTTAGCCAAGTTTCTATAACAGTTTGTTTGAGAAATGTAAACATAAACTGCAATTTTTTTTTGTAGTCAAATGTTTTGCTGAATTTATTCCATATATACAATGTAAAGGAATGATCCTAAAGTAGTAAAGTAAAGTAAAGTTGAATCAAAAGTAACCTATTAAATCAATAGAAATGTCTCATCTATTGACAGCTTACATTAATTCATAGCTTTTACAAGTTACTCCTGTGGTATTCAAATTCGTCCTATTCTTAAATTAATGTGTATATAGATTTTATTAAATTATGGCTTAGCATTTGTCTTACATTATATGCAATAATTACTGGCTATGCAAATGATTATAGTTTACTGCATATTGCTAAAATTCTATTAAGGTTTTTTTACTCTTTATTAATTGTAGGTACCTATATGTTCACAAAAATATACCAGTCCCATTATGCTCCATTCTTCTAACCTTGGAATATTCACAAAACCATAATAGTTCTGATAAGATTATATTAGATGGGTCAGGATTATTTGTGGTTATTTTTAGTTTTACAAGAAAACAAATGCTTGTCGACTCCTAATCAATCACCTATAGTCGCTAATATTTATAAATCTGATCAAGAAAATCCATTAAGCTAATTTAACAAGATATTTTGTTTTTTAAAATAGGTCAAAAAGAATTAGCAATAGAGTTATACAAGAAGGGTATATATGAGTTGGAACGTGGTATAGCTGTTGATTGTTGGGGTGGACGTGGTGATGCATGGCAACGAGCCCAAAGATTACATGATAAAATGAAGACAAACCTAGGCATGGCTAAGGACCGATTACACTTCCTTGGTATACATATTTAATCTTTTAAAAACTCCAACGTCATTAGATTCAAGCTATTTTAATAAAACGCTGTGTTGTCCTTTTATATTTTAAAATAATAATTGGCTGGATGTATGCATGCTTGTGCTTTGTTCTTTTAGTTTAAAAAACACTATTTATTATAGCTATGTGCTAAGGCCTGGCAGATAGGTGATTGGTGGGTGGCAATTAATATAGATAAATTCTAACTTATGTAGAAGTTGAGATGTTCTTTCTATGTTAGATGCCTGCATGAAGAATAATTAAGCAGTCCTTAAGAAACTGCATAATTATTCCTAGTGCCCAATTTCCATGCAATTTAATGCTTTAGCTAAAATGTTAATTACATAACCTCGAAATACAATACACATGTCGGCCATTCTTCATTCAAAATTTAAAAAGGACATTTGTTTTCTGCTCACTCAGAAACTATAATTGAGGTCAACTAAGATAAAAGAAAGTGGAACATTACTAGTGAACGAAATAGATATAATAAAATAAATTGTGGTGTAACATATGCCAACCCACTGGTCACATTCACCTTTCTGCTTACAGCCTTTGTCCTTAAAACGATAAACACATAATCACTATGTTCTCTAATGTAGCAAACCTAGTCGCCCTAAGTAAATTGGGCGTTGAAAGCGAACCAGAACGGAGTGACAAAAAGCCTACGGAGTCACCTCTAAAGGTGCGAAGGCCGTTAGAGAAGTCGAAGACAACATTACTAGCTCATACAGAAAGTACGAACAGTGGTCAAACGAAGCCTCCGTCAGAAGGTAGAGCACCTCAACGATATAGCTTAGCTTCGTTTGACATAATAACCTACTGCAAAATTATATTAACCATTCAAGTGATAACCGATATAACACATCCACTTTTGATAATATCATGATGAATAAGAATTTCATACAATGTTAATGCATTTGGTCAATGTTTGCATGTGGGTTTCTTTACGCCTTATATGTCATTTGGCTTGTTGATATGTACATAATAAATATGCAACAAAGTGTGATTTTATTTATATAAGTTACTGCTAAGGTGTGGTAATCAGTTATTGTATAAATTATTTGGATAATGTGCAAATTGACTAGGGTAATCCGTAAGAGTGCTATAAATCTATTTAATTTCTCATTTCGATGGTGTTGATCTACGCCACTGGGTGTTAAATCCTATCTTATTAATATTATGAACAAGAAAACCTATGATGACGAATGGATGTTCATTTCTTTTACGCAAAAACTGCTGAACAGGTTTTAACGGAACGAATTTTAAACTATATGTAAGTTTAGACACCCGAATAATACATAGATTATAAATTATAAAGATATTACTTAAATTCGTAAAAATATAACCATCAAACCAAGTAGGTTAGAAAAAATCCGTTAATATTTCATGAAGATAATCTATGGTATCAGCTTTACTAATATTATAATCTACACTAATGCGAGAAAAAAGCTAGTCTATACATACATATAATAAGAATGTAAATTTAAGGTGTCTACTTTTTCAATTTTCCTAAAAAAAATTGTTGCAAGTATGTAGAAATAAGTAACAAAATTTTTTCTCGAACTGACTACGCTATTGACCTAGCAAGGTCTTAACAGCTTCACCGGACAACGATTTTGTATGAACACGCATCACTGCTAAAGTTTCACAATAAAACCTCACCAAGAAAATCATAAAGAATATCTTCGAGAGTAACTTAGTCTTTGTTTCATTAAAATCGGTTTGGTCTATCAAAAGTTATTGTAATTTTTATGACGACGCGACTTAGTACAAGGTAGAGTAGATAAATAAATAGACTTAATACATTCAGATGACTTTATAAGTCACTGTTTTGTACATAAGTGTACACGCGGATGAAGTCGCGGGCACTGCTAGTCATCTATAAAGATCTTAACGCAGACGAAGTTGCAGGCGATTGCTAGTCAATAAATGTTAACCCAGTAGCAATGTTTCGTTAGGTTAGGTTCGTCTTCTGATAAAAATAAGCGCGAGCGGCAGGTTAATTCCAATAATTCTTGGTTCCACACGTTAACGGGGTGAATTGGTTAATCTACAGATAACCTGGATAATGTGCACATTAACTGCAAACTGCATTACACAATGGATTATATTTTATTGTGACCTTGGTTACTAGCCCTGAACATTTGTTAGAAAAATAATTTACATACATATAGATGATAAAATTTGTATTTCGCCTTTATATTAAGATAAGCGTGTAAATATCTGTCTCGCACACACCATTGAATTGATATTAATATTTGTTGTGTAGTATTTTATATAATGTAATAACATCGTATCCCACACTTTCTTTTTGTAGTTTTGCGTTTCAAATCTATACTAATATATAAAGCTGGAGAGTTTGTTTGGATGGTACGCGCTAATCTCAAGAACTACCGGTCCCATTTGAAAAATTCTTTCAGTGTAATTTATCGAGGCAGGCTATCTCATTACGCTAAGACCAATAGGAGCGGAGCACCAATGAAGAATGTTTGAAATTGGGGTTTTGTTTTTTTTTGAGAACTTTCGTTGCGTGTTGGCGTTAGCGCAAAGTAACAGTTCCACGCGGACGAACTCGCGGGATCAGCTAGTTCAACATATTCTTTTATGTTTCTTTGGCCTCAACTAGAAAAAACATTATTTAAATCTTTAGTTTCATTTTTCTTTGTTGTAATTATATGAAAGACTTTCTTTCTCTTGTTTTATGCATGTTGTGTTCACCTCCAACAGGGTTCATGTCAATTTTTGCTCATCGATCTCAGTTTTGTGGACCTTAAATAACTAAAACATGTGATAGATTAACATGTTATAATCCACGTGGAATTAACCCGATCATTTGTAAAGTTTAAATAAAGTTTAAGTCACACAAATACATACATTTAATGCGTAACGCGTAATGAAGATATTTCTCTACCGTGACATAAGAAATTGATGAGTTAATGATGAGGTATGTCGCTGTGTGCGCATCACACAAAAACAACTAAAATAGATAAATTGCGTTTTTTAATAATACACTTTTACTTATGACACTTGGCTCTTATTTAAGAAAGTAATTATGACGATAGCTACTTCTATAATAATAAGCCGTTTATTCTTCACGTTTTTATATATTGAATTGGGAAATATTTTTTCACTAGCTTCTGCCCGCGAATTCGCTCGCATGGAATAGTTACTCTGGGTTAACGCTAACACGCAGCGGAAGCAAAAGGAAAAAAAAATGAAATATTCATCACTAGTGTTCCGCTCCTATTATTCTTAGCGTGATGATATATAGCCTATAGCCTCGTTAAATTATATTTGATTGAAGAAGGCGTTACTTTGCGGAAATCCATCATTAAATATTATAGTGGACGTTCCTTTGCACTTCCGCTTGGAATTGATTGAACACTACTACGTCTAACTGCAACAAAAAACAAATCAATTGTTAAATATATATTTGTATATATTAATTATACAATATATTATTAATTACTAGCGGGTCCGGCATACGTTGTCCCGCCCTGATTATGAAAAAATCCTTGACAAATTATATACTAAAACGTTCCTCATGAATCACTCTATCCATTGGTGAAAACCGCATGAAAACCCGTTCGGTAGTTTTTGAGTTTATCGCGAACAGACAGACAGACAGACGCGGTAGGGGACTTTGTTTTATACTATGTAATGATACAATATATCATTAACTATACATTATATTCTTAATTATACAATATATAATTAATATAAATATAATAATAATCAATTAATTGATTAAAAATATGTTGCAGATTGACGTTATTTAATTGTAATTATTTTAAGTTATTTAACACTGAAATATTTTTTCAAAGCGAACCAGTAGTTCCTGAGATTAACGCTTTCAACCAAACAAACAAAACCTCCAGCTTTAATATATTAGTATACATAGAATACCACGTAGTTCAATGTGCCTCTTGGCATAGGCTTTTCCTCCAACATTTCCCACTGGGTTCTGTCTTGCGTTACGGTTTTGCAGTGATGACCAGCCGTAAGTTTTAAGTCGTCTTGTTACTTGTCTTCGTTTTCGTTTGCCATCTCTGGTATACCAGTTATTAAACATTTTGTTCCATTTGTTTTGGGTATCTCGAATCATATGGCCTGTCTATCTCCACTTCTGTAGCGACATCTAATATATGGTTAGTTAAACGTTCTATGTTTTCTTGCAGTGGAGAAGTGTAGCAAGAGGAATACTTAGTATTTATATTTTGTTCTTTGTTCATAAAGTATAGTGTTACAATTATAAACAACGCAGATGAAGCTGCGGGTAGCAGCAAGTAAAAAATAGAGACGCGCCATGTCGTGTCACGTACCAGGCTCAACTAGGATAACCGAGCGTAGAGTAGGGATTTGTACCAGACTGGGTCGAGATTACCGTATACGTATACCTGTCACAGTGATTCTATTTTACACTGTCACGGTTCAGAACCAGCCAGTGTATATCCAACTGCTAAAATAGCTTCTCGGCGGTAACTAATAGTTTTAAATTGCATTACAGCTTATCACTATCTATACAGTACCGTTAGTCTCTCATTCTACAATAGAAAATGCCTATAAGGCAATAGCAATAAAGAAAAACAAATTCTTATCTATACATAACTGGCTATTACCCGCGGCTCCGCACGCGCTTTTTTAAAATGTATTAAAGAAATATAAAATTGTGAGTAGGTGTGTACATTACAGAAATGCTTTTTCAAAAACATTTGTAAGTACGACACACACGCCATCTACTGTAACATGTAACGCGTACATTAGATATGTGAATACTAACAGTGTATCGAATGGGATGGGATTTATCATCAGCAACATAACTGGAACTTTAACCTACTACATATATATCACCCTCAGTGCTCACTTAGACTATATAAGAAAGTAATGAAAATTTTAAGCTATACATTATTGAACAATATGTGTTAAATCTTTTATTATATAGATATCATATGCCCATATTGTCCATATAATTAAGTTATTCTTATACGTTGTTATAATTAATCACTGAGTTATGTAGACGCAAGCGTGGTAAGAATAACAAAATGGCCGCCAAATTAACTAAAAAGATAATATAATTCAAATTACATACAAACACATGACTTGCAATTATGTATATTAATTCTTGGAGTCTACTACAGTGTACGTCTCACGCGCTTGTTTACAGTAAACAACATATTTTTGATCAAATTCACACGGATGAATGCACGGATGGCAGTTCAACAAATAAAATAGAATATATCACCTGCTATAATTTCAGATATCTGAGAGCAAAATTCCCATTGAAATAGGTCCAGCCGTTTCAGAGATTACCCAGAACAAACAAACAAATAGACAGACATAATATAATAATAAAAAAAATCCGACGAAATAAAAAAAAATATCTTTTTGTTATTTGTAGCCATATATCCATTCACCAAAAAGTTGTTATCATAATTTTACATACGCACACTTTATTTTTGTAATATGTAATAGATTACAAATATAAAATTGATAACAAACGTGTAAAAACCTTTTTGAATAGAAACACAACATAAACTTCGAAAATGTTTGCGATAGAAAGTTACCACGTTACCATGGCAACGTATATAATATTAACGCCAACACGCAGCTAAAATAAAAAAAGCCCGATTTTGAAACATTATTCATTGGCGCTCTGCTCCTATTGATCTTAGCGTGATGATAGCATATAGCCTTCCTCGATAAATGAGCTATCTAACACCGAAATAACTTTTCAAATCGGACCGGTAGTTTCTGAGCTTAGCGCGTTCAATCATACAGACAAACGAACAAACTCTTCAACAAATATGTTTGGTTGAACGCGCTAATCCCAGGAACTACTGGTCTGATTTGAAAAAGTCTTTCAGTGTTAGATAAATCGTTTATCGAGAAAGGCTGTAGGCTACATATCATCACGCCGAGACCCATAGAAGCGGAGCACCAATAAAGAATATTTCAAAATCGGTTTTTTTTTTCGTTTTAAGAGTTTCCGTTGCGTGTTAGTTACTCCAAAGTAACTATTCCACGTGGACGAATTCGCGGGCAGAAGCTAGTTACTAATATAGTTTGATAATATACGGATAATTATATTACATTTAAAATTTGATCACGAGCAGAATTACGTTTGAAATAATAATATGAATAAATATAATGCATGTGAAAGTAGACGTGACCGAGAATTTATACAAGATTTGAAACTCGCTTAAATTCTCATTTCTGAAAGTAAGTTTATTATGTTTGCACTAAGGTCATTGTCACTACGTAAGTAAATTCATTATTATTATCTATGCGGTAATCGAACCCGGAAATAATGAACAGGTTTTCAGTTTTTCCGACAAATTCTATACATTATAGTATTGTATTTATTTTTTTGGATAGCTTGTCTATCAACTACAAAAACGATGTGGGATCAACGTCCCGCTCCTAGCGTTCGCCTTTTGCGCTAAAACCTAGAATTTTGTTAGTTTGTGAAGAAAGTAAAACTCTTACATTAAAAATCGTTGATCATATATTACTTTGGGCACTTAACTAAGTAAAATACATAGAACGTTTACCCCGATCCTTTAATCACTTTAACCAAAATTGATTTCTAATTAAACACTTCAAGATATACATAAAAGTTTCCTGCGGCTGTGTTTACGTGGTTTTTGGATATATTCAGGATAAAAAAGGACATTACTTTCTCCAGGTTTATTTGTAAAAAAATAAATATATTTTTGCATTTAACATATAATTGTTAGTAAAATCTAACGAATGCCACGTCTATAAGTACATATTTTAAAGATTATATCTTAATGAAATAATTTCATCATTACAGCGACCAAAAAAATTAATTCTGCCAATTTTCGTATTGTGTCTGTTCGCTCATCGCGCATATTTAAAAATAAAAATTAACATATTCATGAATAATGTAAATGCTTTATATTCCGGTAAATAAGAGTTTCGACGGTGTAGTCTTTAGCTACGTTATGACGAAATCGGTTTCTTGTGGTACGTATACTTGAAAGGAAATTTGGTATCTAGAATTTCTTTTATTCCTATTAAAAAGTTTGAATTCACGTTCATATTACATTATGTTTACGCGTTTAGGAAGTTATTAATCAAATAAAAGAGTCCGAGACTCAACCAATATTCCTACGCATCATGACAATGCGTAAATGAATGGCATTGACCTGTGTACAATACGGCCTGGTCCCAGCCCATTTAACTCTGTACGCCCGCAAGGGAGCAAACCAATCCATTGATGCATAACATAAAACCTATGTTCTTTTCCGATTGACTTGTATTTCCCGTAGCCATCTCGCCATGGATCAATAATTATTGTTCCACTTCTCTACATACAGCTAGTTGTCACAATGATATCAGTAGCTGCCAGTTACATTAATGGATTGTTCTTTATGGTAGATGTGAAGAAAAAAAAACATAAGAGCAATGGAATCATATATCCAAGGCCTAATTAATACGCGATATGCATTGTTAAACAACATTAGAATTAAGATTTTGGTGTTTCTAAAAGAGTGCTAATGAAAGTAATGTAAATCCCAAAGTCATTTTCTAAAGTGAAGATTTGTTTACGCGCATTGAACAGTAAACGAAAGTGAACTGTCACGCTCGGTTCGATGACGCCGGATCGTGTATACTCGGTTTCGGACGTCATCAACCGCGTTTACTGTCTGACAAGGAGTGCATCAAACCAAAAATTACGTTTTTATTATGACGTATTTTAACAATAATACGTAACATTTCAAATGTATATATTATGCTTATTCAAATATTACTAGTATCTATTTACATATAAATAATGATTAATCTGTAAGAATTTTAGTGTGCACGTATTTATAAGTTTTCACTTCTATCATGTGGTCGTAAACGCACATCCACTTTTTGTGTACATCTCGAAATAAGTATAAAATTAACGACACGATAAACTCAATAGTTTAGTGTTTAAAATAAATACAATCTTTAAGATTTATAACAGATTCATATCGCTCTCCGTTTCGGTTGTTCGCAGTCGACTGACTCGGTCACGTAAAGACCAATTATAATGTTATTATATACGTTCATTTAAAAATATGTTAATGTTGTAACTTTTTTTCTATACATTAAGATTGCTCAGTTGAAGACTCCTTGAGAATGAACGACTATGCCTTGTTTGGAATCGCTCGGTATTTTCTTCAGTTTGGTTAGGGTGAAATTTTATAATTTATTTTAAACCAAGTTCCCGATTAGTCAAGGATTTTAAATTTCGAAATTTAAAATCCTTGAATAATCGGAAAATTGTTTAAAAAAAAATAAAAAAATTAAAATTAATTAATAAATTATATATAACCAAGTTCCCGATATAAGTCAAGGATTTTAAATTATAAAATAAATTATAAAAAAACTGAAGAGAATACCGACGTAGCTCAGAATTGAATGACAACGAAAGAAAGTGTTGAAGGTGAAACACCAATAATAATTAATTAATTAATATATACCACGTTTTCAAAATGAGCTACATATAAACTATAAAATAACTTATACTAGCGGGCACGGCAGACGTTGTCCCGCCCTGATTACAAAAAAATCCTGGACAAATTATATACCAAAATGTTCCTCGTGAATCACTTTATCCACTGGTCAAAACCGCATAAAGATCCGTTCAGTAGTTTTTGAGTTTATCGCGAACAGACAGACAGACAGACGCGGTAGGGGACTTTGTTTTATATCTCGTCTATATCAATCAAAATACATATAATAAAATGTAAATGTAACTTGTATGTACTTCTTTGATTTTCGTGAAAAAAAAATTTAGGTGTCTTGGAATAAGTAATAAAATACGTTTCAATAATTTTTAGAAGTGTCTGTTTGTCTGCCTATTTGTAGGAACACGCAATTATGATTTAACGAAGAAAATCATAAGGCACATCCTCGAGTATCAGTTAGTCTTAGTTTCATTAAAACCGGTTCACTCTATCAAAAGTTATTGTAATTTTAATGACGACGCGACTTAAGTACGAGAGAAAAGTATATGGACCTAATACATTCAGACGATTTTATTAGTCACTGTTTTTTTTTACATCCTAGGTTCCATACAAACGGTTTCGTGGGCACAGACGGCTAATAAAGATTTAAAATCTTATAAATTTACTCGAAAATGTACCATTATAATTTTTTATAGCTTTTAAAATACCCATTTGAACCGAAAAACGTGCGCCGCATTCAACATGCAATTGACACTAACAACTAATAATTTGATTGCACCGCAAATAGTACAAACCAATTTATAAGTTATACCATTGATAGCTACTCTCTACGCTTCTATTAGTTATGTATTGTATTCATCAAACGTTTTTCGTCTCTATTATTAATAGTATTTTAAAAACTAAAAAACTTTGTTCTTTATGAGGTTCAGAGAAATTATTTTATACTATTTAGTTCGACTTAAAGATGTGGTATATTAACTTTTTTGTTTATTGTATTATTAATATCAATATTCCTTACTATTTACTCAAATATCAAATTGATCTTTGGAGAATACTATGGAATTGTTGTGTGTATACAAATGTTCATTTGACGGTCCTGTCTGGATTTTTTTTAATTCCCTTAACATGTGTTATTTGTTATCAAGATCCATCCCTGGGACGTTCAAATTTTATATTAAAAAAAAAAAACAAAAAATATATATTCATCTTTTTTTTCTTGTTTTGGCTCCGCAGAAGCACTGGCCAGTGTCAATGTTTTCTTTCAATGGAGATTACAACATATTTTACACAAAAAGTGTCGTGTGAATAATTTAAATGCACCGACAGGATGGTGACTCTCTTGTTAGAACTTTCCAGGGAGTTTTTGTGGCATTTCAGAATTCTTGCTCCGTGGTATTATTTTGCATTCATTTCACTTATGCACAATAAACAAACTATATTACAAAAAAATCCACCTATTTTACACAATATCAAGTAACACAAGACTATGAATAAAATATAAAATCCACTACATGACCGACTAAAATCTCTACTAAAAACTACTAACTACTAAAACTCCAAAAATATATATTAAATAGATCACTGTTTAAACAACACTCGCGCCATCTATTATAAGTTAATAATACTATGTATACCTCAGCAGCTTTAATTAAATCGGATGAGCAATGTACGAACGCATAAATACACCAACATTAATTTTATATATAAGATTATAAAACCATTTGCGTGGCTGAATATAGGTAGCGATAAATGTGAAAGTTGCGAAATAATTTTGCAAAAAGTAATAGGAGCATTTTAATCTGGCTGTACAACTAGACGTCGTAAGATGAAAGTTTAAATTATTGGTAGAGATTTTACCATTACTCATTCATCGAGCCTGCTATTGCATATTGAGTGTTTAAATAAAATAAAAAAACTGTCACATCATTCTACTTTCATCATTAATTGGCAACCAATGAGTACGCTTTATTGCATTCTTAACATCCTATAATATACATTAGAAGTAATTTAAATAGTACACATTTCTCGATAACCACAGCGTAACAAACTGTATTAATAGCTTTTTGACCGCTTACGAAAATAGCATAGGTATTTAGAAAATCATTAACTGCGCCCTGAAATAGTTGCAGGGCGGAAATTAACGACCGCAGGCCGACGGGTGCCGAGCGGATCTGGAGGACCGCTAATGAAGTCCCAGACTCTGCCGAGGTCAATGGGCAGGTCGTCATCACAACCGAACAGCTCCAACGGGAGTTACGGAAGGTACCCCACTAAGCCAGCATCGACGCCTCCCGCTGTAAAACGCCAACTATCGGTAAGTGGCTAAATTTATATTTTACAACTACTAACTTCGTCTTCTAAATATTTACTGTAGGAGTCCTCAATCTAGATCATTTGGGTACTTACGTATTAACGCTACCGCTCGCGTTGTCTTTATTTTGCAAGTCTAACCGAACCGAGACAGGAATAGACCAACTTCAGTTGCAGTGGCGTTAATACTTAAGTAGCAACATTTGTTTATAATTTGTGGCATAAATCTATCTAATCCAACCATTCTTTTGCCTTGAATCTCCACTGGTAACAGTGTGGATGGCTATGCATCTCCTTCCTCATTACTCATACGAGGTCTGATGGGCCTTTACAGCTTTATAGGACTAATCTCCACACGGTGTGCCCACGTATGCCACGTATACCGTACGTATAGGTGCCTTAAAGTCACCACGCATTCGTGACCGTCCTTTAGAATACCTCTTAGTTTGGAAATTATGGAGTACGAAATTTAGTATAATCAAGAACCTTGACTGGACTCGACAACTATCTCCTCGATCATCGAAATCACATGTTCAGACCATTTTGGTTTATTTCAAACTCTGTCATTAATATCTATAATAATTATTATTTTCTTACTGGTTGATAAGTTTATTACCAGCTAGGAACACTGCCATCGTCTATATTGGGTATCGCTTCTGCAAATATACTCATTACCTCCATGTCATTCTTAGAATAGAATCTGCCCAAATCTACCTTCGTCCGTGTGGAATAGTTTCCATTTATGCAGCGCACGCAGCGAAAGCTCTCTAAAGGAAAAGAAACCTATTGGTCTTAGTTTATTATATAGCCTTCTTCGATAAATGAGTTATCTAAGACTGAAACAATTTTTCAAATCGAACCAGTGGTTCCTGAGATTAGCGCATTCAAGCCAGCAACCTCTTTAGCTCTGTAATATTGGTATATATTAGAACGATGATGGGTTTTTGGTAGTGTATTCAGAATCTGCATCGTTATACATATGATCAAATCCTACAATGAACCGAAGCTTTCGTTGAAGGGGAACATAGCGATGAAACTATAGCATCGAATCAAGTCTAATATAAATGTTCTCCCTCTAACGTAGCCAGGAACCAGTGCAAGTGTAGATTTTCCTCTAGGCTTATTATGTTACCATCTTGGGCCACATTTAATAGCGGGTCACGTTGTGGTTAAAGGTTTAACTTATAAAGTAATATTATAAAACAAAGCCCTCTGCTACGTCTGTTCGTGATAAACTCAAAACTACTAAACGGATTTTCACCAGTAGATAAAGTGATTCACGAGGAAGGTTTAGTAGGTATAGGATTTGTCAAGGTTATTTTTTATTATCAGCCGCTAGTAAAGTATAAGAAAAATTGTTTTGTCTTACGTTTAAAGTTGTGGAGATGGTTTTCTGGCGCCCATATCTACAAAAGACAACGTTCTTATAAAATTAGTGATAGGCAATATCTTTAAGTTAGCACATAATCTATCCTAGTAGCTTTCAATGAAGCGTTACGTCATCACAATAAATCCCTGCCCACGGCTTCATTCAATACAAAGTTGTTTGTGACCTAGATTGGAAACTTGGGTCTCTCGGAAAGGTCATATGTAATTACAAGAATATACTTGATTTAAATTAGCCGTTTTAAAGTTCAAAAACGACAGTTTTATAACGTTGCCCTTTTATTAAGATTGTTTCCGATAATATTATTATTAGTATTTAATTATGTTTGTTAAAAGGTGCCAAGGGTGTATCGATATATCTCTGGAGGCTTGAGTAATCAATTATCTCTCGTAATGTAACCTTGTGGAAAAAAACAGAGATATGTTTTAATACATATTTTTTTAAAAAGCTCGAATTTGATCATAATTGCCAACCAGCAAATAATGATGCAGCTGATTCGAACGTAAAAAATCATTATTTTATTATGTACTAGCTGTGCCCGCGACTCCTTCCGCATGGAATTTAATGTAAAATAAAAAACAGTGACTAATAAAATCTGAATATATTAAGTCCATTTACATATCAACTTTTCTCTCGTACTTAAGTCGCGTCGTCATTAAAAGTACAATAACTTTTGATGGAGTGATATGATTTGATAGGTTTTATCGTGAACGCAGTACTTTAGCAGTGATGCTTGTTCATACAAACATACAAACAGACAGACATTTCTAAAAATTATTGAAATATATTTTATTACTTATTCCAAGACTCCTGCAACAATTTTTTTCTCAAAAAAGTACAGACACGTTCGATTTACGTTCTTAGATAGTTCGTTGTTTAGATAGGTTTCAACTTTTGACCGCAACCTCACCAGTTGTATTCACGATCTGGCTTAATATGGTAAACTCGCTAAGCTTAGAGAGAATTAGCAGTCAAGTGCAGCTGCCAGAGCACACAGGTGTACAGATGTTCAATTTGACAGTAGCTTAGCCAGGTTTCGTCACGATCTCTTTCTTCACCGCAAGTTCAGACTAACTGTGGAATTTGAACGTAGTGCGATCGTCGCGGTGTCCCAACACGCTACCACTATACCTTTAGTCATCGCTAGTAGTTGCTCACGACTTTGCTCGTCTTAATGTAACTTTAGAATATAAAATAGAACTCAATTTACTTGCTAATAATGTAGTTTCTTATGCGTGAAAGTTTTTTTAAAATCCGGTGTGTTTTTTTGAGTTTATCATTACAAAAAAAATATATTTTCTCTTTATAATAACAAACATAGAGTATCAAAACTCCTATGCCTTTGTCGATACACGTAGATAAATAAACAGCAAAAGATGTTCTTCTCAAGGATAGTGGGTTTTCCGACGAACTGAAGAAAATATGTTAATATTATTGTTGTTTTTTTTAAGTCAGCAATATCTGTCCGATGTATTTCGGTTCGAAGGATTCACACGCTCGATAAGGCGTTCAACTCTTCAACTTAATTAAGGAAAATAGAGATCTTTGTAATAGTGTTACGTTTTGTAATTGTGTTGTAGATAACTATGGACTATAGTAATTCACAGGATTCACGTTAGTTTACTATCTTCTTTGTGAAGAACTTCTATTTCTTACCATGTCATCTAATAATCAGTCTCGACCTCTGATTACGTGTTTCTTAAGAGTAAAGTAACAGCAGAAATGGGAAATATCAAATGCAAGATTTTAAATTCAGATGATGTATATTCGATTCTAAACAACAACGACATGCCTCCGGCACCTTTTGAGTATAACGTAAACACCAGAGCGACCGAACCGATTTTATTCGGGGTGGAGTCGTCTATACTTTGCTTAGGTTTGATGTCATGGGAGACAAGGTTGTAGGAATGTCAATTACGTCAGCAATATATTGTTTTTTTAATTGTAAAAAAACTTGGAGACGTTTTGTAAAACTTATACTATCAGTTACATAAACATAAAAAGGTTGGGTGGGCGGACGGTACTTTTGCTAACAAATGAGATTGCGAACCAAATACATGTTGAAGTTCTGGCTATCTAATACTTGAACGACTTCTTTGTATACGTAATACAAAAACCTTTCTACGTCTACGGCGCTCTAAGTCCATAAAAAATCACAATTTATTTTATTCTAGAGCTGAAACATAGAATTTCACATTCCTAAGCTGATATTTAGCAATTTCTATTGATTTTATAATATTTGAACACTAGAACTGCTATTAATAAGCTATTGCTTTATTTTTTGAGATAATTTTAGGCGCGGGATCTACTTTTTTCCAAACAATAGCCAAAATATTGACGCTCTTTTTTACCTTTAACATTTATCATTAAATACACTAGGTATGCGATCAAATACAACATTGGATGCGCTGTAATGAAATGAACGATCGCTGGCACTATATGCTCTAGTTGCAAAATGTTTTAAGGAATAAGCTTTTATACTAAATACGGGAAGTTGCTACCGGCTTGAATTAGCACCCGGAACAAATTCTCCGTTCAACTTCTTTCCATAATATTCATAAATCATTAAGCAAGTAGGAACAATATATTTCAAGAAACTTCAATGTAACATTTTTTTGTTAGTTATCGTAGTTAATTTGACCAATTGATCTCAGTCTTTTATGACTCGTGTGGGTAGCAACTCGCATTAGCGCTGCGTCAATGTTACTGAGAATTTAAATTATAGGTAAATTTCGTACTAAAAGCCGTTTAACACAACTTCGTAATTATTAAAAATATGAAATAAGGAAACGCTACTGCACTTGCACATGTGTACAAAGTACGTAATAAACCATACCTCCGCCGTAAGGAAGAGAGCTGCGAGTACCTAAACTACAAAACTAAAAAAAAATGAGGTTTTAAAGCTAAATTTCTCAGTAATATATGTATATCATATCATATCAATAGTTCTATAAAGTAATAGAATGATTGTAAAGCAGTGTTCGTGTGTTAAGATACTAAATGCAATTAGAATACTGCAATGTGTTCGAACGTTTAAGTTAAGCCTTTAACATGGTTGTGGCTGAAAAAGATAAAATTTTAAATAAATTACCAAGTACTTAGTGGCGTGTTCTTACTGCGAAACTTGAAAATTAGCACTCGTTCTAGATTTTACATGTTATCACTATCTTTTCCGTATATCAGTTAAGAATTACTATCGATAAACTCTAGAGATAAAAATAGTTCAGATGGCCACCGTTAAAATTAGATTCGTCACAAATTACGTAACTATTGAACCAAATATCCAAGCAGGTTTTAATTGAGACACGAAATGTAAAAAGAAAACAAAAGCGTGGAATGAAAACAGACCTATATTTAATTTAAGCCAACGAATTCGGCCGCACCGCGCCCAAAAAGCAAGTGTGCCAGCGACAATAGATTAAAATAGAGAACGGTCGTTTCATGCTTTCGTCCCGTTTTAAAAGTGAGACGAATCTTGCACAGATAATATTGTTAAAAATTAATTTAACGAACATTATCGCGAATTAATCTATACTATAATTGTTTTCTTTTTTCAATTGGTATTTATTACTATTTGGATTTCGACTTCGGACGAAACACTGGATTAATAAACTAGTCGTGCTTGCGAGTTAACTCGGCTTTTCCTGCCGAAATTTTGTTGACCGGTGAAGTATTAACTCGTCATTGGACTTGCATCATCTATTTCAATATACCGACATCCAGGACTATATAGAATATTGAAAAAACACCGAGTATCAGTGACGTAACGGATTTATTTTTTATAGCGACTTTTTCATTTACTCGTTTCTTTAAAAAAATGTCCCCTAGAAGCAGTAAATAGATTTCTGTAGAAATAGCCGGTGACATGACATAGTTTCGGTGTAACATTGCTGCTCAGGAAGTGTTAAAAAACTATTACAAAAAATTTAAACCGACTTCAGTATCAAAAAACCCTAAAGAAAAAATAATGTACTAACAACTAACATCGAAAAATAACCATGTATTAAATTAATAAATTTGTGTTACCTAATCTATTTGATATCGATGCCGACCCAAAAATAATATTGTGCAGAATTATACATCGTAAAAATTCATACAGAAAAGTCCTTGGTTAGTATATACCTTCTAATATACGCCATTATGTCCATTTTTATATTATAAATATTAATAAAAAAGTATAGTATAATTAGTAGTAATTCATAAAACCGATCTAAATTGTTTAGACCAGTGGTACTCAAGCGTTTTTTTATACAGGCCACAAACACGTTTCGCTCATTGTGTCGCGGGCCGGAAACTACACTCATCAAAAAAGTCTAAGCAACATGTACTAACTTAAATTTTAGGATGGTTCTTCACATTATAACGTTGTATTTTATTTTTAAAATAATATCTTTAGGGTTCTATGATGTAAAAATAACAGCTGTTGTCTTTATAAGTTCTTTTAATAACAGAAATGAACAATATTAGAATATACTGTAGAAACTAAGATACATAAGAAACTAAACTTTTTTCTTACAAAATGAAATTTCTAAAGAAAATGTATTTATTGTGAAAGAATAGAACAATTTAATACAAAGTATGGGCTCCTCTGCTATTCAGAACTTGTCGGCAACGATTATTCATTGAATTAATGAGACTGTTTATGTCATCTTGCGGTATTCGCTCCCAATGGAATTGTAGCAAATCCTTCAGCTGTTGGGTTGTTGTCGCTCCGTCCAAGTCCTTCAAAACACGTCTCTGGAGCATGTCCCATGCGTGCTCGATGGGGTTGAGATCTGGCGATTGTGCAGGCCAAGGCAATACCCGGATGTTCTCCGTTGCAAAGTATTCACTGGTTCGCCGAGCTGTATGTGAACGCGCATTGTCATGCATTAACCTAAAATCGGAGCCAAACGTTTGTGCAAATGGGTAGACATAAGGTCTGAGAATATCCTCAATGTAATTTTCAGCGTTCATGTTTCCATTTACAAAAACGAGCTCAGTTCGCCTGTTCTTCATAATACCCGCCCATAACATAACTGTTGAGCCGCTGTATGGATGAACTTCCTGAACGCACCTGAGCCTTTCAGTATTTCCGGGCCGACGATACACTCGCACCCTTCTTGTATCAGGCTTAAACCCGAATCGCGACTCATCGGAAAACATAATTTTATCCCATTGTTCCTGGGTCCATGTTATGCGTTCTCTACACCATTCATATCGACGAGCGCGATTCCCGTGACGTATCGGTGGGCACCTGATTGGGCGTCGAGCTCGTAGGCCGTACTCATGCAGTCGATTTCGCACAGTTTGAGGACTTACATCAACACCACTTGAAATTTGTAGCCTCAAACTTATCTCTCGAGCGGTTAACATCGGTTGGCGTCTTGCAGTCAGTTGTATGTACCGGTCTTGCCGAGTGGTTGTACTCCTTTTACGGCCTGGATGCTGTTCAGCGGGTTCTCCTGTATTATTGTAGCGCTGCCAAAGACGACAAATAACACTTTTATGAATGCCAAAATGTCGAGATACCTGAGACTGATTACTTCCCGCTTGCAACATCCCTACAGCTCTTTGCATTTCATCTGCCATCAAATGACGTCGCTTCATGATGTAAAGAATATGTAACAATACAATTTTGTCGCTAACTTTATTTAAATGGTTGGTAAAATTATAAAATCAAGACTAAACGTAGCAATTAAAACGCACTTAAATTCAAACAAATTCGCAGTCATTTGAATTTTATGAAAAAACAAAACATAATCAAATTTTTTTTTTACAACCAGCCAGTATGTCATCAATAACAAAAAAGTTTACTTACCTACGCACTTTGTTTGAGTAAATACTTAGAAATTAATTAATATAAATGGTAAAATTTGTAATTCACGCATGTTGCTTAGACTTTTTTGATGTGTGTACAAATAATGAGGTATTAAATTAAAAAAAACGTAATTTCAAATTAGTTGTTAATTGTAGTAATGTAAAAATGGTTGTCCAATAAAATTAACTTGGTATAACTCATATATTATAAGGAACGCATTGCGGTCGGGTGATCTGGGATCTATTTAATTCACTCAGCGTTCTCATAGTTTTTCTGATGGGCACGAAATTTAAAATAATTGAAAGTAAAGTATAATCGGGTGGACCAACTACAAAGACCCGGCGGGCCGTGGTTGAGTGTAGCTGGTTCTGAGTCTAAGATGCTTCTAACGTCAGTACATTTTAATCATATGAAGCCGGTGCGAGTTGCTAGCGTAAAGATAAACAGTAATAGTCACCAAGTCATATACCTAGTCACCCGTCAAGAAATAAATATTTGAGTCGTTCGTTACATTTAAAAATGAGCGAAATCCAACTTTAATCGTTAACACGGAGAACGAAAACCAAATTTTGCCGTTCATAAGGTTTTTATTTCTTTTATCATCTTCATATTTTATATGTAGACAATTTGAAGATCTTGTAAAATAACGTAAAATATTAGGAACGGTAAAATTGGACTTAGCTTATCTATACACACAATAAGAATGTAAATCTAACGTGTCTGTATTTTTTCGATTTTCGTGAAAATAATTGTTGCCACCTGCAGGTAAGAATCAGTAATAAAATACATTTCAATCATTTTTTAAAATATCTGTCTGTTTGTATGAATACGTATCACTGTTAAAGTACTAGGTTCACAATAAAATCAGAATTATAAAGCATATCTTCGAGTATAACGTAGTCTTTGTTTCATTAAAATCGGTCCACTCTATCAAAAGTTATTGTAATTTGAATGACAACTTGAGTTAAGTACGAGAGAAAAGTAGATAAGTAAATGGACGTAATACATTCAGATGATTTTATTAATAACTATTTTTTTACGTAGGCTTCCACGCGGAAGAAGTCGCGGACACAGCTAGTTTTGAAATATAACGACACATTTGTCAACTAATGTTCAGAGTGTTTTTAAAACATAATTGCAAGTCTACAGACACTAACATATATAGTCCTATGAACCGCTAACTAGATAGACTTACACTGTCTGATCCCAAAACGAGAACTCGATAACTTCTTACAAAAGTTTTTTCCGACACGTAATCAACTTTTTGCAAAAGAAAAAAAAAATAATACAAAACTTTTTTCAGCAAGGTTCTTGTACTCGTTCCGGATTTTATATAACAAGCTTGTGCCCGCGACTTTGTCCCCGTGAAAGTCATTTTGTTTTCGGATTTTTTAATAGTATTTTTTTATTACTACTTAACCCTACAACAGTTTTACCGATTTTATTTGATCTCTGTAAAATTTTATCGTTACTGCTTAGCCCCTATAGATAAGTGCAATGGTATGTGAGCTAAATACAAGTTTCGTCAAAAATCACAGGTTTCTGGACTTTAGAAAAGTATAATACTTTAGTATAGTTTACAATTTCATTACAATATGTTGACTTTTATCCATTTTACATAAATAGTTTTTTTGCACATGACTCTTCCAGAATACATTTTCTACACGATAGTGAAAATAGTATCAAAATCTGTTGTGTAGTTTAAAGGAACTAAGAGAACAGACAGACAGACACAAAACATAATACTTATAGATATAAGTGTCCAATATACGTTAAATTACTCTAAATGGACGTACAAGAGATGTGTCAAATTATCCAGTGCTACGTCGCGTCATGTCTCATCACCGTGGCCTTTATAAATTCGCTTATATTACACGATGGCTCTCGAATAGGGTTGTCTATCTTATCTTGTATTAATGTATTGTACGCTATTTTGCACATATCATATATTATACTTTGATTTTGTTATTTATTAAAATAGCTTATACCCGCGACTTCATCTCCGTTGTCCTGCGCGTATACAAGAAAATAATATTTATCACAAACGCGTAGTGCTTACAGAGATCGTTGCCACGTAAAACTTTAGTAACTTTATATTAAACTA